>CAWUFW010016497.1:0-306784 GCA_963921515.1 Calotriton arnoldi
GAGCAGCAAGGCGTGAGGGCAGTCGGACCATAAGCGAGAGTGCAGAATTTAGAAAAGTGAAATGAGGCCACAAACACATCTAACATGAGTTGTGTATGTTTCTGAAGATGTGCCTGCCTATTCTTGCGAATTTTGAGTATGTGGTTGGCTTTAAATGCCCAAATGTGTTTTTTTTTATTTATAAACCCAAGTATATATGGCGTGGATTCAATCCCCACCCTGCTGCAGTCTTAACTCGGGCACTACTAGAAAGGCTGAAGACATGCGCCTATATCTTTTAAGTCGGCCCTGAGGCTGCCCCAGGCCACCAGCCTTAAAAAGGACCCTTACTGTTAGGAAACCACCCTCTCCCATAAAGTCTAGTACAGACCCTGTCCCAGCCCCACCAGCCTTAAAAGGATCATTACTGGTGGGAAACCACCCTCTTTCTCCTAAAGCCTAGTACAGGCTATGACCCCAGCCCCACCTGCCTTAGACTGTTTGAAACCATCCTATCTCCCCTAAAGTGTAGTACAGACCCTGCCTCAGCCCTACTGGCTTCCAAGAGACATCGACCTGTCGGTGGGAACTTGATGGCTCTATGCCCCCCTCCTGGCATGTCCTGCTCTGTAATAACCCCCACTGGCTGTGCAATGGTGAGCGATGCCCTGTGCGCTCTCTTCTCCTCCAGAGCCCCAGGGCTCTTCTTCCTCTCCGGGGCAGAGGCCGTCCTGTGATGCCCCTCTTCAAGGTATATTTCTAAAGACAGTGGTCCCTAGGCAATAGTCAATGAGAACAAGGATTGAATATAGACCCGGTCAGTACCTCTTCAAGGTATATCAATAAAAAAAGAAATCTGTGAGGTACTCAGCATTGTTATCTTAAACTCTGTTATGAAGTTCTGTGGGTATACCGAATACGCAGCTACCTTCGTCATTATCATGTGAAATCTCTTTATTGTTGTTATAACTACACTTTCACAATTGCTTTATTAAACTTCTTGCTTTCTCAAATTTGCTTGAAAATGCACCATTTGCCCACTTTTTTTCAAACTTTTCTCGGGAGGAGAAATCCCCCCAACCCTATTTTTGACAGTCGCTATGCTCGCAAGACACAACGTTTACGTCCCCCCACTTTCAAATATCTCCAGCCGTCACTGAGTGGGGGTGCTTATGGGAATTAATGGCCCTACACCCTCTGTAATATCGACATATTTGAGCCCTATTTTAGTAGCCCAGAAGGTTCCAGACTTTCATCAGGACTAAATTTTTTATGCCATCGAAATTACATATCTTAAGGTCAGTCTGTTCGCCCAACTGTGTGAGTCAGGCCTTAAACACATACATTTAACACTTAAAATATGCAACAAACAAGGGCTGACTCGCCCTATTCCAGCAAATTATTTGTCCAGGTTTCTGCAAAACTTAACAGTAACCAATATTGGTGTCAAGCAGTCCATGCTCTTCGCACAATATCACATTCACCCGTTATAGTGACCACACAGCAACCAATGAGGAAATATCCTGACATATAGCAAGCAGCACTGCAAATTGTGATATGAAATGCGCACTGCAAATCATGATGTGCTATACCCCTTATAGTCCTTACCCTGCTATGGGAAAGTTTTTTGTCACATAGGAAGAGGGAGGGATATGCCCCTGTAGTCACACCCTGTTGTATCACGGTAAGAACAGTTACATTTGTTATCTAGGATCCCACAGGATCAGCAGTAAAAGTTATGGGAGAGAAAACAAAAATCAGAGAGCCGTATTCAGTGTTGTTCTTCCTAAGTGAGCGCTTTTACTCCATACTCACTTCGTCAAGGGAGCCATGTCACCTGTAGTACCGAATCGTGTCCTGTCTCCTCATTACTGCCTGCAGTCTTTCAAGGAAGGCTTGGAAAGTGGGGCGCTGCCATGTTGCTAGGACACGCCCAAATGCGTTGCATGAGGCATCCGCGTGCCCGTATGCTCCAAAAGTTAAAGATATTACCCCCAAAACTCACTGAACGACATTACCCTAAGAAATTATTTTATAGAGCAAACGTTGGTGGATCCTTCGCAGCAGTACATTGAAGTTTGAGAAGCCTTTTTTCTATTGCAAAAAACCCTAGTTTTTATTATCAGTGCTTATTCATACTAGACTTAAACAGAAACCAATCGTGTATCAACAAACACTTTGGAACCTACTCAGTCACTGGCCATTTTCTTTGTGGTGGCTTAGGACTAATAACCCCATGGGAACAGCAAAACCACTCTAATTGTAACTCTATGAATATGGTGTATCTGATTATGTGCCCAAGTAAAAAAGATGTATATAGGAATGACCTCAAGAAAAGATAAAATCAGAATCAGTGAACATCGAAGTAATACTTGTCAACACAACACGATTAACAGCACATTATCTTGGAAGGGCCACTCGGAAAATGACTTATTCGATCTAGACCATTACTGAAAGAAATCAACATAAGCACAAATATGAGCAAAACACTCTTAGAACGAGAACCAAGCTGTGTGTATAGATTACGAACTTATGTATCAGGACTGAATGAAGAAATCGCATGGACAAAGACAATTGTGATAATCTTTCTCCCCAATGCTATACACCTGCTATCACTGCAGTCAATTTATTGTACATTTTTAGGAAGTATGCTCTGTGGAACTTCCCTCTGCAGTACCCGACTATTAATATTGGTAACCTATGTATTAGTACAACTACTGATCAGGGTATCATGGTTAACAACTTAGCAAAAAATAAACAAATATTTTTTAAAGTAACATCACAGTATCGACCAGGCCCTATGATTATGTAAAAGACACACAATTGATGGACGGAATGCAGAACAAATCAAAACATTCACCCCTAGTCAGGAGAATCCATCATTCTTTTGCTCACCATGCCACCCCAGTTTAGACCTGGCCATATGCAAATCAGTCTTGACCCTGTGCCTCATGGGAACAGTCCAGACTGAACTGACAAGCCAGGTCCTCCCTGGACCGGAAACAAGCATCCTAGGACCGGTTTCGGGGTTTCACCCCTCATCAGCCAGGATAGCTTGAATCCAGTGGCACAGTGAGCCCAGGACCCATGTCTGGGCATACCTGACGCACTTGGGGCGAGATAGCAAAAGACACACAAATGATGGATGGAATGCAGAAAAAATAAAAATATTCACCCACAGTCAAGAGATCTGGGTTAAATCCATCATTCTTTTGCTCACCATGCCACCCCAGTTTAGACCTGGCCATATGCAAATCAGTCTTGACCCTGTGCCTCATGGGAACAGTCCAGACCGAACCTATGATTATGTGTCAGCTGAATGGAAGTTTCTAATTTCAACCACCCTAAAACACGACGGGTATTGTGTGTATATATGCTTCGCCTCAGGAACTATTTCTCTCGTGGGGCCTTAGGTTGCAGAGCATAAGCGCACCTTGTTGCTACATGTAACGCACATGGGGATTGACATTTTACTATTATTTCCCCACCCCTTTCATCTGCCCAAAGATAGCAAGTGTGGTGGAGCTGTCCATGGTGTTGAGCTAAGCGCGGGCCCTGGGCAGCTGCCCACACTGCTCATGCCTAGTGCTGGCCCGGGACGTACCTCAATTCTGACAATTCCTCAAGCTTACAAAACTGAGACCTGCGTCTAGTTCTGCTGCTGCTCCTCTCACCTGACACGCACCTGCCTTTCCTGGCTGTTAATCACATGCTGTTCTGTCAATGCACCGCAACCCTGACCTGCCGCAGCCACTACAGTCCTTACCAAGAGCGGCTCCTCCCCAATGGCGGAGAAGCGTTGCTCCACTGGCTCAGAGCCAGCAGATGAAAAATAAAATGATATACTATAATTGTTTTAATTTTCATTTGCCGGCTCTGAGCCAGCGTGTGCACGGAGGGGCGGGATGGGAGCATGGGAGGGGGGGAGGGGGGGAGGAGGAGTGCTATATGCACTTCTCAGTGCGCATGTGTGTTTGGCCGGCTGGCTCAGGATGGCCAAACACACATATACACTTAGGTTTTTCCAACCTGGCTGGATTGAACAGCCGGGCTGGAGAAACAGCACAGACTCCCTGTCCTGAGTGCAGCATCTTTTCAGCCCGCTCAGGCCCATCCTCGCGCTGCTCTCATAGCATGAGCGCAGCACGGGGATTGCACAGGGAGTCTGATGCTGCACCAGTGCCTGCTGGGACCAGGAAGTAGCAGAACACTGAGGCACGAGGAGCAATGGGGCCGCCAGCTTCAGGTAAGTGGTTTTAAACATTTTTGTAACCCTCTGTGCGCTCCCCCTCTCACGCTCCCCTGCACCGCCTCCACCCACCACACCACTTCTTCATTGTCTCGGCCGCCACTGGTCCTAACACTAACACCAAAATGTAGGACTATAGAGGGGCCTTGGTCCCTGCCCATACAGACCTTTGCTGATGTACCCAGTGCTTAATGTCTAAAAAAGAAAAAAAAGTATCAGGGTCCACGGATCTCTACAGATGCAACTGCAGCTTTTACCATCCACTGCCCCATGCCAGTGCCCGTGCCAATGGCCTGTGGACGTACTGCTATTACTATTTTTAGTGCATACTGCATTGCTAAACTAATGTGCTCTGCTGAAAATAGGCAGACAGTGCCAGTGTTAGGAATGAAGTGCCGACTCCGAACACTGGCAAAAACCAGAACAAATTAAGCACTGCATGTACCTCAATCCAGACCAGCAGCCAGGGCTGGATTGGGGCCTTAATTCGGACCGAGCAGCCAAAACAAAGTGGCCCACATTCGCAGATTGCAACTTTTTACAATACACTCCTTGGTTAGGATCATGGAGCTAAGTCATGGCAAACATTTGTGGTAATAACATTATTAGGCTTTCCTGTTTTCAGTTTCTATTTTTGGTAAATTCTGGTGGGGTTTTTCAGTGTTTTCAAGTGATTTCAATACCTTAAAAAAACAGTGGTTATCAGTGGTTACACATTTTCACACCATTAAAAACAACAGAAACGGGGGGGCGTGGCCAACCGCCGAGCAACATGGCCGCACCTTGAGGCGGCTCTGACCAAGTGCACCCGTTGCGGCGTTAATCCGTACAACTATCCGTGATTGCAGAGGTACAAAGTAGAGACTCGCGTCCATGAACTCACCGGGATCCTTTTGAGCCGCGGCACTGCCTGTTTTCATGTGTGCTGGCCGAGATTGCTTCAGCGACGCGTGCAGCCCGTGAGAAACGCCTTGCCGGTGGGGGAAGGCAGTGTGCCCGGCTGCGGACTGAAATCGACTCCCCGGCATTGCTGACCTTCGTGGCCCGCGGAGTCCCTTGTTTTATTGCCCGTTGATGATGGGGTGCGACGCCGTGGCAGGCTTCGGCGAGACCCCGGAGCTGTTGAATCGAGGGGGAGCGCAGAGCCAAGTAAGGAAGTGGCCCGAGTGTGTTCGGCTCTGGAGTGGTGGCGCAGGGAATAATTGCTGATCGCCGGCCGAGGGAGCGAAGAGAGAACAATCAGGACACAGCGCCCTGCCCGCCCACTAGAATCTGTTGAGTGGAGGAGCGGCGCGTGGTTGGAGCTCGCTGACAATCTCCCTCGCGCCGGGAGCGGCCTGCATTGCTCGGCCGGGGTGGAGCAGATGTGGGGCGAAACTGGTGAAGATCTGGAAGAGCTTGCCCCGGCAGCTGCAAGTGATCGTCTGCGCAAGACCGCCACGGGGTCGGATCCGGTGCCGGTCCCGACAGCAAAGGGGGCTCCTGGTCTCCGTTAGGCCCTGAAGCTCAGAGACGTTGCCTGCCAGCCCCTCGAGGGCCGCAACAACAGTGCGCGCCGTCCCACCATGACTGGGGAGTGGCAGAAAGGGTCACTCCATGGCAACCCGCTCTAATTGGGGAGAAACACAACCCGAAAGGAAACAGGAAAAAAGTATAAACAGAGATCACCGAGGAACAGGGTGCTAGAAGACCTTGCTATAAGGGACATACAGAGGCCTTGCTGACTTCATAGTCGGCGCGCTCCCCAGAACTTGAGCGATAGGCCGGATGCCTCAGACATAAATCTGCACTGGGACATGAGCCCTTGCTTTAGCCGCAATCCGTAAGTTGAAGCCAGAAGTACCTTAGCGATCAACCGCCCTCCGGCGCAGTATAACCATCGCCACGTTTTGTTTTGAAGGCACTGACTGCCCACATTTTACCTACGCCGCCTATGACACAGTACGCTGCCCAACAGGATTTCCCTAAGTGCCACAGAGGGGCCACCTGGCTGTTTTCTCTCCGCTTCTACTTGGGCTTGCACGACCTGGCCATGGCTGGTGGCCGTAACACCAAGGCCTCTATGCAGGCCAAGCTGGAAAAGTTTGCTTGGGACAAGGGCCCCGGCCCGACCAAAAAGGGAGGAGAGGATCCACCTGGGACGCCCCAGTCATCGGAGGGTGTAAAAGAGCCGATGTTGCAGGACATCCTAACGGCTATAACAACAGTGAGGACGTCGTTGGAGTCCAGGATGGATTCCGTGTCATCAGAGGTCTCCCTGATCCGAGCGGACATGCGCTCCATGAACACCAGACTCAAAGAGGTAGAGTCAACAGCAAGCTCCCTCGTGACGGACACGTCCGCCCTTCAGCGAAGGGTGGACGACCTTCGGGCTCTGAGCGGGCGGCTAGAGGCGCAATTCGACGAGTATGAGGGTCGCTCGCGGCGAAACAATGTTCGAATTTTGGGGGTTCAGGAGCGAGCAGAGGAGCCATCGACGGACTTGTTTGTCGAAGATCTGGTCACAACTTACCTGAAACCAACCAGACTGTCAAAGTTCTTCACTGTAGAGAGAGCGCACAGAGTGCCAGGGGGCAGACCAAAACCTGCCCCCCCCCCGAGGCCTATAGTTGCGCGCATCTTTAACTTCAAAGATCGGGACGTTATCCTGCAGACGGCCCGGACCGCACCACCAATCGAATTTCAGAACAACAAAGTGACCTTCTTTCCAGACTTCACGCTTAAGGTGCAGCGGCAGCGATGGAATTTCCTGGAGGTAAAGAAAGCGTTGCGAGACCAGAACGTTAAGTATGAAATGCTCTTCCCCGCCAAACTGCGTGTGGAGTCGGAAGGGAAGGCCTGGTTCTTCGTCAGTCCTGAAGAAGCTTGGGACTGGCTCGACGGCTGGCGTAGGGCCGGGCACAGGGGTCACCGTGGCCAACGAAACGGATGAGAACATGCAGAGTGACCAAGACGCACGATCCCCACCGGGAGAGCGCGATGAAGTGACAGGCGACGAATGAGAACTGGTCTGTATAAATAGTGGCAACTGTGACGGTCCTATAGTCACGCTCTAGCAGAACTGGGACACAGCTTGATTTATTAATTGCCATAACCGTAGCCAGGGTATGCCCTAGCAAAGTACATTGTCATTGTGGGATTGCCAGTTGGTGCGCAACGATGTTGACTATGTAGAACTGTGAGCCATTGATCTAGCACTTACCTCTAACATACTGGACGGGTGTCAGGTTGGACACACGCACCATAAAGTTTCAGGGCTGGGCGATAGGCACTCTGCAAGTTCGGGGTGGCGGGAGGTTCCGACACCGCCATGCAGGGAGGCAGGGAGGGAGGTTTTGTTGAATAAGTTCAAGGGGGTGGGATCCTGTGCACTCAGACTCTCGTATTTGGACGTGTGTATAAGAGACCGTCACAATTTTGTGCCAGGAGGGGGGGAGGGAAGTTTAAGTCAGTACAGACAAGTTTCAGACAGGATTGACAAGGCAGTAGATACCATTGACACACGATTTTACATGACCAGGAACGGTGCCCTGATGTATGGGGAGGCGGGTAGTGTAGCTGACACAGCACCGACCAATGGCACTGATGGGAAATTCCCCTGGCGACCGGGGTACGCACCTAGGGAAAGGATGGCGACTGCTCTTAAGCCAGGGCTCACGCTGCTGTCATGGAATGTGAATGGATTGGGGGACAAAATCAAGAGGGGAGTAGTACTCCAATTTATAAAGCGACATTCCCCGGACGTGATCTTATTGCAGGAAACGCACTTACTTGGTAATGCCTGTAAAGCAATGTCGAGGTGGGGGTTTAAGCTGGTGGCGCATTCCGCATTTGGGTCCGGCTCAAGGGGAGTGGGAATAATGGTGCGGAAGTCCTTCCCTATGACAATTGACCAGACTCGGACAGACAGCCTGGGCAGATTTGTAGCGGCCTCAAGGACATGGGAGGGGCGTACTCTTAACCTGATTTCAGCCTATGTACCGCCAGGTCTACACGCCCCAGCCTTTAAGGACCTCGGAAGTCTCCTCTTGGAGTTGCCAGAGGGCAGATTGTTGATCGGTGGCGACTTTAATTCCATTGTCTCCGATTCCCTAGACCGCTGGCCCCAGAAGATCCTGCCTTCTTCTCGTAAGCAGATCCATAGTTTTTTGGGTGCAATGGGCCTGGTGGACGCTTGGCGGAAGCTGCATCCAGTAGAACAGCAATATACTTTTTATTCTGGCGCGCACCGTAGCATGTCCAGGATTGATTATATACTAACTCTTGAGCACCAAGTGGACAGCGTTAAGGAAGTGCAGCACCTAGCCAGGGGTATATCAGATCATTCACCCATCCTGTGTCGACTAGAGGTGGGGGAGCCCACGGTGGGCAGAATAGCTCCGATTAATCAGTGGTACCTCAAAGTCCCCCAAATAAGGGACAAAATCACGCATGAATCGGAACTCTACTTCCAAGAAAATGAAGGGTCGGTAGACTCCACTGTGACATTGTGGGAGGCCTACAAGGTGGTGATTCGGGGGTAGCGCTGGGTCAGATAGCGGGGTCAAGGAGGGAGAAACGTGCGGCCATGACCCGTCTGGAAGGAGAGATATTACACTTGGAGGGGCAGCTTCGGGCGCAAGACTCGGACGAGGTAAAGCAGGCTCTATACATTAAAATTAAGGACTATTCTGATCTGGCCACCGAAGCAGCCAAGGCACAACATAGAGCTAAACTTAGCAACATTTATGATGTCGGTGACAAGGCCGGCAGATTGCTGGCCTGGCTGGACCGAAGGGACCAAGCTAGTCGTGTAGTTGTGGAGATAGAGACGGAATCAGGAAACCGTCTCACTGATCCGCAAGAAATTGCGGATGCCTTTGGCCAATACTATCAAACTGTGTATGAGTCTCAATCCCTGCATGCAGAGGAAGAGGCAATCGCCTTCCTGAGAGACATCTCGCTCCCGATACTCAACGACGAGGAACGCTCTGAGCTCGATCAAGAGATAACCAGCACGAAGGTGGGAAAAGCCATCCAGGACTTGCACGGAGGGAAGGCAACAGGCCCAAATGGCTTGCCCTTTGAATTATTTAAACTAACGTCAAGCAAGACTGCCCCCTATCTCACTAAAATGTTTCATGAGAGTAAGGCAGCGGGATTGCTTCCCACTGACCAGAGACTGGCAACGATTGTAGTCATCCACAAGGATGGTAAACCGAAACAGAAGTGCTCCTCCTATAGACCGATATCCCTGCTCAACGGGGAGGCTAAGATACTGGCAAAAGTCCTGGCCTCCCGTTTACTTAGGGTCATAACAAAATTAGTCCACCCGGACCAGTCCAGATAAATGCCGGCAAGAAACACCTTCCTTAACCTGCGTAGGCTTCACGGAGTACTGAGCCGAGCCACGTCGATTAGCGAGCATGCGGTGGTGGTGTCTCTGGATGCTGTCATGGCATTCGATACTATTGAATGGCCCTATCTGTTCGCAGTGCTCGGCAAACTCGGAGTGGGACAGGGGTATATTGGTTGGGTTCGGCTTCTTTATCAGCAACCGCTGGCCCAAGTGGTTGTCAATAACAGAAAATCTTGCGCCTTTGCACTCAGTAGAGGCACTAGACAAGGCTGTCCACTGTCCCCGCTGCTCTTCGCCCTGACCGTGGAGCCATTGGCTATGTGGGTTCGGAGGGATCCCGTTATCAGAGGCCTTAAGTGGGCACATGGGTGGGAGGATCGCATCTCGTTGTGTGCTGGCGACATTCTGCTCTACTTGGCTTCACCGGCGGCCTCCCTGAACAGAATCCTGCACATATTCTTGGCGTTTGGTAGATTCGCTGGCTACAAAATAAATTGGGCCAAGTCTGTGCTCTATGTCCTTCATGGAACGATGCCCTCGCTTCCCCGGGGCTTTCAGATTACGGAAGCGTCGGACAACTTTAAATATTTGGGCATCTAGGTCTCTATGGACCCGTCATGGTTTTATGAACACAATCTCCTGCCTCCCCTGCAACGGCTCAGGAGTGACGTCCAGCATTGGAAATCGCTCCCCCTGTCCCTTCTGGGGCACGCTGCACTGTTCAAAATGATGTCCCTCCCTAGATTCTTGTACGCTTTGCAGAATGCTCCGCACCTAGTCGAGTCAGCATACTTTAGGGAAATCAATAGTGCAGTTCGCGACCTACTTTGGGAGGGCAAGCCACCGCGGATCGCCACCTCACAAGCTTACGCTCGGGTGGTTCGATGGGGGTATCGGCCTTCCTAGCAAACACAAGACATCAAAAAATATTATTGGGCGTCCCACCTAGCAGCAATCAACCAGTGCACATATAAGCCGCATGGAGACCCCGCATTCCAGATTGACAGGTGGCTCCTGCCGAGGGGTAATTTCGAAGGGGCGTTATATTCTCGTTCGGTGAAACCAAATCTGACAGGGCCCACGGCACATGCGACACAGGTGTGGAGGGCGGCAACTAAGTATTTGGGTTGGGCGGACAAGATTACGCTGGCCACACCACTCTGGTACTCCGAACAACTGGGTAAGCTGATTCACACAAGGGGCTTTGACCAGTGGGACCTGATGGGTATCTCGAAAGTGGGGGACTTGTGGAAGGCGGGCGACATGGTTCCTTTTGCCCAGCTGCAAGCGGAGTACGAATTGGCGGACTCAGAGTATTTTAGATATTTGCAAATTCGACACGCTTTGTTAGCCGTACTGCCCAGGGGGGAATCACTGCCTGAATCCTCCCCGCTTGAAGATAGGGTCTTAGATGGGGATCTGCCGGAGAAAGCCATATCACTTATTTATAAAAAACTAATTAATAACATGGCAGACCCGCTGATCCGGCTTCGGGCACACTGGGATTACGATGTAGCGGGGCTTGAAGATGAAGAATGGACCGCGGCAGTAACCTCTCCAAGGGAAGTGGCCATTTCCTCCAGGCTCTGGTAAGTGCAATTGAAGGTACTGCACAGGTCCTACCTGGCCGGCCCTTTGCTGATGCGAATGGGATATAGCGCAGAAGGAGGGTGTCCCAGAGGCTGTGGGCAGGAAGGCACTTTCATCCATATGCTCTGGGAGTGTATTACTATCCAAGGTTACTGGTCGAGGGTTGTGGGCCGCATTGAGGATGTGTTGGGACAAAAGATTGATTGTAATATAAAGCTATAAATGTTAAATGTCTGGGGTCCGACTGACCTAAGTTCCAAGGAGCGAATATGGGTGACTCTGGGGCTGATGGTAGCTAAGCGGAATATTGTTCGTAAGTGGAAAGCGGGAGACCCACCGCGTTTAGCGGATTGGAGTAAGGATATGGATTGGTGCATGGTTACAGAAAGGACCATATATGAAGCCAGGGGGTGCCCCACCAAGTGGACTCAGATCTGGGAGAAATGGAACAATTATAGGGGAGGGATATGTGAGGCCCCGCAAGCGAGAGACGAAATTGGAGAACGGGGGCTGAATTCTGGGGTGCTGTGATCACTACATTGTTTGTTTTTGTTCTTATGTACCGGATGCCTCCCTTGTGTCATCGTTGAGTCACCATTGCCAGTATTCCAGCTGGTTGTCAAGTCCTGTTTTCTCAATAAAAAGAATTGTTAAAAAAAAATTTTTTTAAACAATGTTTTTCCGGTGTTTATGGAACGTTTGCTTTTATTATTGCTTGCTTTCTGCACTAATAGTGCATGGTATATAGACTGTGTACGTACAGTGTATATGAGGTCAAAATACATTTTTGCAAATCAAACTTATTGTAGTACACCATACAATACTTCTTCAGTGAGTCTTTGGTCATGTGTGCTCGCTCTTTCCTTCCCATGTAAACTTTTTTCTGTGAAAAGGCCCTCTCAACATTGGCACTTGAGACAGGCAACGCCAAAACAGCCAGTATACAATTTGCTAACTCTGGCCACTGACATAGCTTTCCATGCCAATACTGGTGCACTTGAAGATTGCGATTCTTTGGGCAGGTTCTGCAACATTTGCATTGAACTGGGGGCTTATGCCGTCAGAGTTACTGAAGCGGTCAGAAATGAAGCAGCACTTTTGGAACTACGGAGAAGATTCCCTTTATGGAAGGAATCTAGAACTTGTACAGAGTACCACAGTGAGCTTTCATTGACTTCAAATGCCATGGTTGGTGAAGGGACATTTCTATGCATCATTGCAAGCCATTTCTCACACATTGTAAAATAAAAGTTCCTGAATTGCTCTTCAACATTGCTTTGCTTACCAAGTAGCAAGCACTCTAACATGGAACATTTTGCAGTGCCAGTCACTAAAGGTGTTGCCCAGCCTACTCTCAAGGTGATGTTTCACATATACACCAATTATGCTGAACACTTGGCAAACAAAGGTGTTTTCAAACTCTAGTTTTTTTATTATGTCCACTACAGCAGTTATGTTTTCCTGTAAAGATCTAAGAATGCAGTAGAGTGTACTTTTTTCACACCACTATCAATATGCGACCAAAGAGCCTCACATTTCTTGCCTTTGGCATCATTACTAAAGCAAAAATTCTGTAAACGGTTGGCACGTGGATAATATAGCAATCACAGCCTCTGGACTGAGAATCACCAGCTAATGACACATTTGGGATGACTCTTTCTTTGATGCCACGGAAAGCACAAAATTAAAAATATTTGCGTTTTGGTTCCGGCGCATAACAAAACAGTGCACCAGAAGGGACTGAAGATTGTAAAGATGCTTTCAGCATGCCATCTAGCAAGTGGCAAGGATCTCTTACAGGGAAGCACTTCAGCTCAGGTATCAATTTTGACAGGTCATCACTCAACCTTTTCATATACGTAGCTGAATCACTGCAAAAATAAACAATATCACTCCAATCTGTGTTGAACTTGGAAAGAACCTTTTTGCAGCAGCATTCCAAGCGACACTGCGTTCCATGTTTTCCAAAAGTCTGGTGTCATGTTTTCACCACTATCCCAGATGCTTGGTGATAGCACTCTTTTCACATTTACTTGTCACTATACCTTGCATTGAATGTTTAATGCCTGAGGTGTTGGCACTTCATCTACTATCAATACTGACTCACTAGAAACTGGGGGCTGATTCATCAAGGGTTTTTACCCATTCTTTGTGGGTAAATGTGATGCCACATATTGGGAAAGATTCTTATGAAACCAGCCATTTTACGTATCAGTGAAAGAATCAAATGCAGCCAATATATCAAATATGATTTTGATATTTCCTGATTCTCTACAGTTATAAAATATAAACAAGACCTAAAACATTCTTCTAAACCCTGCATCTTTAGACCAAAGACCACAAAATTGAAAAAGCAAAAGGAAGAAGAAACCATATTTTAGTGATATCCCTAAACAACAAAACTCAAGCAGAATAATGTTAGCCCAGTCTATCTTGCTGCTAGCTTGTATAACAAAGTTACATTGTATTAGCCCCTTCAGGAAGAAAAAAATGACTCTTTCATCTCCTTTTCCTTTCTTTGAATGGCATTTAGTTTGTGGTTGTGCAGGTGCTTTTTCAGTGTTTATATGTTTACACTGGTGAGGGCTATTTCCCTTTCGGTGGGGTTTTATCAGTTATTATAGGTTTAAACCTAAAACCGGACAGCCTAAACATTATTTTAAAGCTTATAGGGCCAGTACTTAAATAGAAAATTAAGACTCCAATGGAAAAAATGTACTTTAAAAGCACAGAATTATCAAAAATATTGTGAACTCACTTTTAATTGTTTATTATCCATACGTTTGTGGTGGATGTTTTGATTAATGTTCACTGGGAAACATGACATGCCATAGACCTAGACTGCCTTTTACACTCACCCTAGGCTTTTTTGATATTCATTTTATTTTTTGCAAAACTTGAGAGGCCCCCTCCAGTGATCAAAGACTGGTGAAAGGTGCATCTATTTTTTTTGTTTCACTTGCTGCTAGCATTACGTGTACATTCTGTGAAAAGGAATGATGCTAGTGTCTAAATGAAAAAATAAACAAACAAAATAGTGTCACTTTCCTTACACACAATTTTATGTAGCTCAAACTTGGCCCAGAGGCATTGGAGTTTTTTATATGAGCACCAGATAACATTACAGAGGATCATAGTAATTTTTTTTGCTTCATGTAGATTAAGTGATTTGCCCAGAATCACAGGATGTTGAGTGGACGCCCGGACTTGAACCTGATTTCCCAGATTCAAAGTCAACGAAGGCCACAACCTGTCCCTGTTGACTGCAGAAATGTATATCTGGCAGACAAAGGAGAACAGCAGAGACTAATTTATCTCCGCTTCTTGCATGTAATAGAGGGGGACAAAAATAAACTGAGGCGCTTCCTCTCTGGCCCTCACCAACCCCCACGACCCCCTCCAGTCCTCTTCCCTGCCCCAGTCCCCTGCAAAGCAAGAACTAATTGCTTCCCATCAGCAGCTCCTTGTAGCCCCTGTTCCGCCTGTAGGGAACCAGTGGTCAGGCACACCTCATGCTGTGGCTGTCGGAGCAGCCCATTGTCATTCTGTATCTGACATTAGCCCGCCGGCCTGACTTCATGTGCATGGGGTCAAGCTTACTATATACTTTTGTAGAGGCTGTAACAACAGCCTTTGACTTCTGCACCAGGGGTGGAGTACTTAGAAGACAAAACAAGCATTGGCAAAGCCAATAGGTATCACCTATTCCAGAGCTATTGAATTTGGCAATGTGGTTTTGCCATGTTATACACCAGTGTGGCTGCTGTCCAGCGTGGCTAAAAGTTAGTGGTGTGTAGTGTCCTAGAGTAGAGAGGGAGGAGTACAGTGTCGTAGAGGGGAGCAGAGTTCAGTGGCATAGAGTGTCCTAGAGTGCAGTGTCCTAGAGTGGCATAGAGTGGGGTGGAGTGGGTTTGAGTGGATTGAGGTAGTGGGATGTATTGGAGTGGATTATATTGGTTTGGGGTGGGGTGTATTTGATTGGGGTGAAGTGGAGTGGTTTGTGGTGGGGTGGATTGGATTAGATTAGGGTGGTTTGGAGTAGGGTCAATTAGAGTGGAGGGGGTTGAGTGGAGGGGGTTGACTGGATTGGGTTGAGGTGGACTGTATTGGGGTGAGATGGATTGGAGTGGGGTGGATTAGAGTGGGTCAGATTGTTTTGGAGTGGGGAAGATTTGATTCGGGCAGATTGGAGTGGGGCCAATTGTTTTGGATTAGAGCGGGCAGAATGTTTTGGATTAGAGTGGGGCGAATTAGAGTGGGGCGAATTAGAGTGGGGCGAATTAGAGTGGGGCTGACTGTTTAGGATTGGAGCTGGGCAGATTGAAGCTGGGCAGATTGGAGTGGGCAGATTGGAGTGGGGCGAACTGGAGTGGGCAGATTGTTTTAGATTGGAGTGGGGCAAATTGTTTTGTATTGGAGTACTGCAGATTGTTTTGGATTGGAGTTAGGCAGATTGTTTTGGATTGGAGTGGGGCGGATTGGAGAGGAGCATATTGGAGTGGGGCGGATTGGAGTGGGCTAGATTGTTTTGGATTGGAGTAGGGCAGATTGGATTGGGGCAGATTGTTTTGGATTGGAGTACGGCAGATTGTTTTGGACTGGAGTTAGGCAGATTGTTTTGGATTGGAGTGGGGCAAATTGTTTTGGATTAGAGTGGGGTAGATTGTTTTGGATTGAAGTGTGGCAGACTGTTTTGGATTGGAGTGGGGCAAACTATTTGGGATTGGAGTGGGGCAGATTGAAGCGGGCAGATTGTATTAGATTGGAATAGGGCAGATTGTTTGGATTGGAGTGGGGCATACTGTTTTAGATTGGAGTGGGGCACATTGTTTTGGATTGTAGTGGGGCAGTTTGGAGTGGGTGAGTTGGGAAAATTAGAGTGTGGCAAATTCGATTGGGGTGAGTGGTATGGATTGGTCTAGAGTGGATTGGACTGATTGGGGTGGATTGGTGTGGGGTTGGTTGGCATGGATTCGAGTGGGACGGAATGGGGTGGATTGGATTGGTGTGGACTGGAGTGGGTGTGGATTTGGGTGTACTGCACAATGATGCGCTAAAGCATCATTTCAGAAATTATGCATAAGAAAGAAACAATGTTGCTTTGTAATAAGATAATCCTCATCTTTCAAGAACAGCGCCCACGAGCAAAAACAAAGGAAAACATGAGTGCACTGTGGGAAAAGAAGACTTGGCAAAATAAAAGAAAGTTAACTATAGAAAATAAATCTTTGTAATTTTGTTTTTCCTGCTGGGCGTGTTTTTGCCAGTCACACACCTTCTGTTTGCCGGGCACTAAAAGTTGAAAAGAACAAAATAGTACCTCAATCACGTCGGGAGCAGCGGACGGGCACTGATTAAGTTGAATCAATCAGTGGTTGGTCCCTGCTCCACAGAGTGGAACGGAAATGATGTTAGGCCTTCCATGATGAATTATGAGGCTGTAAAGAAGAATGCCACGCAAACCAACAAATTGTAAGCAAAGGGCAGGCTTCAAGCCCTTTTTGTTAACAACATCTCGCAAGTGAGACGCATGCACTAGCGCATGCTTGAGCCTAAAAAAAAATGGGGTGACTGATTCCTGCATTCAAGATTGTGTTTTAAGAAATAAAGACAATTTCAAAATAAACATGGTTGAAGATGTCCTGAATTTAGAAAAAGAAACCTACAAATACACTCAAACCAATTGATTGGAAGTTGGAACCATACTAATGGTGTACATGCCTACTCCACCAACACCTGTTTAACTTATGGTTAAGGAAGGTTAAGCATGAAGGTTAAGAGACAAGATAAACATATAATAAGTACTATGTTTGCAAATTGTGGAGATGTTCAACATTTGCGAAATGTGGAGTTCCCTGATGACGGTGATAAAGATGCTGGTGATGGATATTGTTGGGCAATTAGTACATAATTCAGAGGAAAGCTATATGCTCTGGTGCTAGTGAGTTAGTGTTCTAGAAGAGTGGAGGTCCATTTTGATCAAGGAGGAGTTTGAAAATTATGATCAGGCTTGTGTTGTTTTTTTTTTGTTGCAAATAAAGCAGTCGCCCTTGCTACTAGCAACATGTAAAAGTTTGTTCACAAGATACTTGAATTTTGGGAGCAAACAAATACTTCCCTGTAGCTTTGTATCACACACAAACCAAAGGGCAGAAAAATGTGTGAAGTTGGTTGGTTAAAGAAAGCATTCAGGTGGTGCTGGTGAGTAGTTTAGACTGGCAAGATGTGTGTGAGCTAGTGAATGTGTGCATGTTGATAGCTCACATGACCAGAGAGGATGCCTTTTGTGGTCATGTAAGAAAGCGTGCTCGGTACAAATTGGAACAAATGTGGTTTGGATAGACTATGAATTGTGAAGTAGATTATTAACCAGTGTAGAGACAGGTGAGAGAGAACCAACATTAAAACAAATTGCATTTTGGTCATACGTGAGGTGCTGCAGAGGTGGATTTGAAGATTGAAGACCTTGTAAAAGTCAGACATCACCAAGGGTGGTTGTGTGTATGGAGCTAAAGTGTATTTGTAAGCTTTGAAAGAACTATGTTAAATAAGAAGGTGGTTTTACATGAAACATAGGGAGGATGACCAAATGAATGTTATTCTTTGGTGAACCAAAGGGTTTCTTGAGACTTACTGTTGATAGGGTCTGTAATGTAAACCTAAGGGTTATCAATGTATGTTAAAATGTTATGAAGGATCTGTCTGTCACCTCCTGAACGCTTCGCTGCCTGTATGAGGTGTGGGAGCGTACTCTATAAATCCTCAATCGGACTTCTATTTCAGAGTAACTTAAAGAACCTCTTCTTTCCATCACAATTACTCTAAGGCAGATTTATCCCAATGTGCTTTGCTTTGCAAAGATCTCCAATAAATTAAAATTTAATAGATTTTGGTTGTGCAAATTATTGTCTCTCTGTAGCGCATGGTATGTTTTATGAGCAACAACCACATCATTGTATGGAAATCTTCAGTGTTGAGAAACTGACTTGGTCTTGGTTCATGATATCACACATCAGTGCGTCCATCACTCATAAAAGTGAGACCATATGGAGCTGGACAGATAAGGTGACAAATAGGAAGGAAGGTTGTAAATCCTTTAAAACATAACAGTAGATTACTCAGTAGAAAACTCTGGTGCATGTATTAGAAGCCTTTTTTTTAGGGGGGGGTGATATCTTCTTGGGTTGTCATACATATGGCGCAATAGTTTCTTGATATTTTGTGATACTGCACCATTAGCCAGACCCACGCGAAATACTTTAAAAGTGGTGTTAAGTTGAAAGGATATTGCCAGTGACATGGTAGATCAGTGTGTGAGGCTGAGGAACAGCAAGGGCGAAGCATGGCATGCTGCTCCCCTCTGAAGTTTTACTTACTGGAATGGGATTAGACACAAGTAAATTCAACTTTACACGGACAGATGGAAAGGACTGTGGATTAGAAAGGCAATATCATCCTTCAGCTGTCAAAGAGCATCAGGCATTCATCAGGAACGTAGAAAACAGGCGCCGGGGTCTTGTGCAGGAGTAGAATAAAAAGAGCGAAACTCGTCTTGAAAAAGAAAGTAAAAAATTGAGTGATTATAGAATATGGGGAGCGAGATGGAGAGAGGGAGATGTGCGCACTCTGGGCCTTTGCTGAACTCTGGCATTTGCTGCACTGTCTAATTAGCAAACAACCTCTTGCTTGAGTGCCACCTGGAGCGAGTGCTAATTTGAAACAAGTCAGCACGAGACAGTATAAGGTCTTTGGGTCAGTCCTGCCTGTATCTATATCCCGATGAGGAGGAAAGATAACTGATATTTACCACACATATATAAACACTTAGAGGCCATGAGGGGAGGCTGAGAGGAGCGCTTTAAAACAGACGGCTGACAGGAGTGAGAAGCGTCGCATTGACTCTTCCACAAATAGATAAATGTTGTTTGCCTTGGGTGTAAAAAGAAGAAACAGTAAAGAAGGACCATTAGAACCGTGCCCTGTAGAAGAGAAGCACGACTGGAGACAAGACAATGGATGGCGTGTTTCTGCTTAACACAGAGGGAGCGAAGAAGAGTTTACATGGAGACAATGGAGAACTACCAGACTTTCAAGATGGCAGCAAGGTAATCTGATAATCGTGGGGCTTCTCTGGGGTGCACATGAGACCTCAGCTTTTGATCATATATGCTTGTGGATAGTGACCTGAAACCAAGGCAGCACCTGAATTAACAATTCAACTGCCTTTTCATTGGAACAATTGTGGCCGCACCCCATTCTCTCTATGTTGTGTTTGCTCTGTGTTTCACCTGGCAAATCTTTCACTTTATGGGCAGCAAGCTTTTTAAAAGCATGGTTTCAAATACAAATGCAACCAATGACTTGTCTAAGTATAATTGGGCATTGTGGCAGCAACTTGATGTTTGCATAGCGCCGATATACCGATTTCTTTCGATGTTGCATGTCAGAAGCCAAAATTATGAATTTCCAAAAACCCAAAGTACACTGGGTCACCGCGTTTGGCCTTATCCCAGTTAATACCGTAGTTCATACAAGGTGGAAACAAGCAACACCGGGACAGTAAATAAACACGCACCCTCGGGAAAACAGCATCTAACATTTGATCTCGGTCTTTGAATGCACAGCAAATGTGACCAGATAACAAGATTTACAGCCCTGTTTACAGCAGAGCTCTGTACGAGTGCTTGTCTCAAGTGTTCCAGATTAAAGAAAAAGGGGTTCTAGAACAGATGTTAAAATGGTAACCGGTGTATTTAGTTAGTACTTAGTCCCTGCTCTCGGGGACGGCTAAACACAGCAAGAGGCATGACTAAAGTATGCCATGGACAAATGAGGAGAAAGAATAGGAGAGCAACAATGAAGCCAGCAAATGGGAAGCCTATGGGCAGGCTGAAGCCCACAAAGTAGAGACAGCGCAAGCGCTGTCTAGCCTAGACCTAAAACCAGCCCACCAGCTGGACTCAACAAGAGGCCCATCAGCCCATTGCCTGCCTTGCCAATCATAGGTTGGCTGCAGCAATTGATCTTCTTCCAGTACCTGACCACCTGTAATCGTCTGTTGCTGCGTCTCGATTCTAACCTGCGGCACCACTGCAATTCCAGTATCTGCTGATGCACTGCAATCTTGACAGGCAGTTGCCCTGCAGATCCAGTACTAAGATCCATACTTAGCTCTGACAACGAAGCTACATTCCCAACTACAGGATAACCTACTGTTTCTGGACTGAACTTACTCAAAGCTCAGCTGAGGCACCTCAGTTCATAGCCTACAGCATTCCCTTCTATTTGAGAACTTAGCTCTTTTTCTGATGTGCCTTAATCCTGGCAGGAAGCTGCCTCCTATTCAAAAACTGAGGTTAACGCAGCACTTGCTGATACACCTCTACCGTGAGATGCAGAAGTCATTGTTATGTCAGCAATAGGGTGACACTCAGCTATGTAAAGAAACCACAGACCTAAGTTAAAGCGACTCCTGCTGTTCCAGTTTTGGACCACCACTGAGCTCTCCCAATGCAAATCAATGCCCACCACTCACATTCATTGTTACTGTGAATTGGAGACAAATGCACAAGTGCAAACCCTACAACAATTCAGTTTAAAAACAAAAATTACTTGTCTGCCACATAGTGAGCCACACTAAAGATTTTGTTGTTTCTAAGAGCGATAAAGAACATGTATTATTATAACCAAATGTAATAGTACTCAGAGTACCCGCCTCTAAAGGATGAAAGGCTGAAATGACTGTGCCATTATTCAGACTTATCTCCCACAGATCACACAGTTGTCCGAAGTAAGTGCTTAACTCGCTGAGCCTTCTTTCCAGCCATTTCCTGCTGCTTTGGAGCATAACATCTCTAGACCTCACCCCACAAACAAGACATCTCTTTGGGTGTATAGACACCTGAATATTGTGGCTTAAATATTGCCTAACGAAAACATCATGTCAAAAATACCGTTGACAGAAAAAACGCCCTTTTGGAGTTAATAATAGAAAATGTAAACCAAATGTAGTGATTTGTGTGTAAACAATATTTAGAACATGATATTTATGTCAGATGATGTTTTTGTTATCTGTTCGGACATACCTCGCTCTTTGGTGGTGGAATCTGTTAAAACCACAGTTCCTAAAATCCTTGAAAAGTCCCCAAAGGTTGTTACCAATGGGGGAGGGATCATTTTCAGCACAAGGATCAAAGCACTGCTTCTGAATTCCAAACAGAACGCTTTGGCAGTGCTTAGTTTGGGCCGATGGTGGGACCCACAGGCACTTTTTTTTGCGGGGGTGGGGGGGGCTGGCACTTATTTTTCTTCATCATACTTTCATCCAGATCAAGAAAGAGAAAAACACAAAAGGGGAGAGAAAGAGAAAAAAGGGGGAAGGAAGGAGAAAGAGAAAGACGGGAAAACAGTGACAAAGAAAGGAGGAAGGAAAAGGAACCTGAAAGAATGAGATAAAGGGACAGGAAGAGTCTTGTGGTAGATTAAAGAGGCATGAGGTCAGATGAAGACTACGTAGCCCTGGTAACCGCACCCCCGATATTCATAGCACCTGCTAAGGGTGCCTTAGTAAGAGTTTGGACTCCGGCACTTATTGTTTTACAAATTAAGCACTGCGGCTTAGGCCCTCTTTGTGAGTTATGGTATTTCTTGCGGAGCAATAAATCCGGATAAAGTTCTGTACCTCACAATTCCAAGTGTCTCAAGGCCGGCGTTATCAGGTCTGCAATCTATGGACACAATAATTCCAAGGTCGTAGATAGTAGAGCCTTTACAATGCTGCAGGGGGCTGCAGGCAGTAGCATTGTCGGCCTTGCCCACCCCCGAGGCAGTACAGGGGGAGTAGATAATGCTCTCCCTTGACAGACAAAAGCCTGCCCTTCACTCCTGACCCACACTCGACGGTCCTTCCCGCTGACACTTTCCACCTTCTCAGAGCAGGCGAAAATGTCAGAAGTTTTTGATCCAGATTTGGGGAATAACACATGGTAAAGGACCCAGCATCTCCGGTTCTTGTAGTTATTTCCTATTCTAGGGAGAAAAGCTCTTCATCACTAGAATTTGGTGTGGGGATACCAATGGGAATTGGAGATTCCAGCACCCACCGACTGGAATCAGAGATTTACTCCTCATGTATCCCCCACCAAATTCTGCAATACTTGTATTGCAGGCCTTAATAATGATGTATTTTTAAGGCATCATCTAACAAGTTTTTAATACTCTTTCCAAATCCCATACTCATTCCCCACTTCCCCACCAAATGCAACATTTTCAATCATATGTGGCTGTTGTGTTCATTGTTGCCTATAGTTTCTATGTGATTGAAGTAGTGCAGAAACCAATTTTCTGCCTGTGCAGTTTCCCTATGCACCAGCTGTTGAGTCCCTTCAGGTTTGCACCTTCTGTCACAAGCAGGGGTGCATCTTAGATTCTGGACTTTTGTTGAATCTGAGATTTCCTGCATCGTACCCAACGTAAAATAGCGTTGACAAAGCCAATATTTCTGCCCTTAGCAAGCCTGTGTTAAGGAGAAAATAAAATGTGAAGAAATCGTGCTACCCTAGACATTAGTAGAGAGCAATGTAGAGTGATACATGGTTAAATGAGCGATATATGCCTTGGTTTCATAAAGATGCAATGTAGGTTGAAGTTCACCAGAATGCAGAAATACAAGTTCAGCAAGTTTCTATTGAATGGGAAAATATATTTACTGAGCCTTGAAGAGATTGCAATCACAGCACACAAGCACGTATTTCATTGTCAATAGAGATGTGGCTTAGAAAATGTTGGTCAAAGGTGACATTAGTCTAAAGCATACAGAGTCAGATAAGAAGTCTTGGGAGCAGAGCAATAAATAAGCATGAACACGGAGAAAGAAGGTTAATGTTTCATTAAAGCTTTGTTAGAACTATGATAAAGAGAATGTAGAGCAATAGTTATGAGTTTAAAGGACACAGGTGATGTGATGTTTTTGTAAAAGTATCTTATTAACCTGTCTTGACTTGTTATTGGAATTTGAGATAGTTGTAATGTCAGCTGTTTTTCAGCTATATAACTAGCTGCCTGCGAGCAGCAATTTGATATCAGTTTGTTCAGCTCCTTGGAGGTGACTGATCTCCCGCAGTAATAAGCAAACCTACTTTTGCCTTGCCAAGAGAAGTCTTGTCTCTTTTTATTTCAGTTTTCCCTCAACATTTGGCAAGCGAGCCAGGAGTCCTGTTTGCCCTCGACTGGCAGCTGTCACGGGACCACCACCTACCCCAGCTGCATAGAATACTGCATATTTATTACAAGGTAAGGAGACACCATGTTACCTAAAGTTCTGCCTATTCTCGGGGGACAGGTAGGACCTGGAGATTGCCATCTTTAAGGTGAGAACAACGCAGACTCAGTTCCATGTTTGTATATATGACTTGTTTTTTGGCAATGGTAAACGTGGGTGACATGTAAATGGGTTATCGCATACAAGATTGTGAATGAACATTGCACAATATTAGGTTAAGGCGCTATGTAGTCGGTAGAGAGTTTTTCCCACTATAAAGTTGGAAGTGGTCAAGTGTGCGTGATTCGAAGTTGGGAGTCCGATATGTGTTTCAATATTTTGACATAGAGGGACGGCTGAAATGCCAATGTCACTGAACTTTACCTCCAGTAAGAAGTGAACACTCAAATTACTATCCCAGACCTAATGTCTGGAAGTCACTCCATGGCCTATAAGGCGCATGGTTTGAGGGTTATTCTCTCTTGAGCGCGGAGGGAAGTGACTAATGGCTACCGACCTAGTATGTAGTTTAGAGTAGAAAAAACTGTGATTGATTTTAGAAATAAGTTTAAGGTGTTTATATTTAAGAAAAGATATATATTGGTGATGAATGTGTGTATGTACATGTAAATGGAAATGTGGCTAAAGAGTAATGTTGTTTTATAATGTCATGATGCATAATGTGCAACTAAGAAACAGATTGACGGATTTTCTATCTTGTGAGGGATAGTGTACCCTTCAGGAAAGAAAGTTTTAAATAGGTAAAACATTAAGTGAATAGATAAAAAGCTAAAAGAAATATTATAAAAAGTTGCTAGAACTATAGGGACTATGGAGACTCCCCTATAACATATGGAAAAGACTTTTCCTGGTGATCAGAAAAGGTTACAAAAATATTGTAAAGAGTGGTTTAAGGCTACCCAAAAATATACGTATCCCTGGCCAGAAGAAGGGACATTTGATGATAAAATCTTAGAACACACTATCAGGTACCTTGAAAGTAAATATACAGGAATTAAGTTACAGAAGCGAGAATCCACTATAGCCTTGTGGCGAGTCTTTTGTGAGAAACCTAAAAAACTCCTTAAATACCTATACATCTTGTACCTTGTCCGCTCTCCCACCCCCATATGACCCCACAAGTAACTCTCCCAAGGTACCCGGTATTAATACATTAGCGCAGTTACAGGATGCTGCAGTGGGATTTGAGAATCCCGAGGTTGTGACCCCCTCCCTATCTCTGAAGGGACCCCCTAGTGTTTCCCTACAGACATAAAGGCCAAAACACGCAAGTACTCCCAAACAACAAACAAAGGATAGAAAACTCACAGTTCTCAGGAAAATTGGAAGCACAGTTTACATTAAATTTAGATCAAGCCTCTCCCCAGAAGGCTAGAGACAAAGGGCAGGGTCCAGGAGATGACGACGATCGGTCACAGACCTCATCAGCAACGTCACACTTGTTACAAAAAAGAGACATAACAGGAAGGGTAGTCAAACAGCAGGTGTCTACCCCACAATGAAGAGATGCAGATGATACAAGGTGGAAAGATTATGTAGATAGGGCTGTTGGTATAGCCCTATGGCCAGTACCTTGAGAAAAAGATGAGGATTTTTAAAATGACTGAAGATGATTTGCCACCTTGTCAAAAGGAGAAAGGAAGTGTTATAATTACACCTGAGAACATTCAGAAATGGTTGTCACAAAGTGAAGATAGAAAAGATGAGAGAGACGCAGGTAGAGAAGAACATCGTGATAATGTATCAGAACGATTTCAGGGAAATTTTGCGAGGATGGCAGACAGAACAGAATCAGTACATAGGTATGTAGATGACATGGGTGAAATGCTTCAATCTCAAGAGCCTAGATGCCCCACTTACAACACTAGCAGCCAAGAGCTGCTCCTCATACATTTTGATCATAGAGATAGATCAGTGTCGTCGCTCAGCCCCACTAATATGTTTATAAAAACAATTGGAGGAGGAGAGCAGGGCACTTTCTTTAATATGAGGAAACCCCAAGCGACGGAGCTCAAGCAGTTCCAGTTTCAGGGAACGCATGGTCAGCCATATCTCAGAAAAGGGTCTTGAGGTTACAAGGGAATTGACACTACGTAAAAGACTGATACCACATCTGAGTGTTCAATCAGTTTCATGCAGCAATGATCTCACCCCCAATGAGATAGTTGCTCACGGAGAAAACAAGTGGTATAATGTCATACCCTATACAGATAATTTAGCAGGTTTGACTGAAGGCCTAGCCCTGCAGATGAGTCCATGACCAAGAGAAGGGTCAAAGAAGGGAGCAACGGAAGGGGCTGTAGTAGCAGCCACTGCTCAGATGACTGCGATATAATCGTTTGATTATATGGGTATTGTCAGATCAGGATTACAGACTACACCACCACATATACTATCTATGATAGATGACAGAGTATGGGTCAAAAACGAAAACAAAGTAGGCAAAATGCATATTGACCCAATAAGGATTAATGTCAAGCAGAATGTTGCCCTGCCAAAGAACACCACAGTATAAAAACTCGCCAGAAGGGTTGTAAAGAAAGAGAAAATTATATAGGAGGATCCGAACATTTGGCTCAAGGAGCTGAAATATTCATTAATGGAGTAAAAATATCGATGCAATAACCAGAGTAATTTCTCCATTCAAAGTTAAGGGTTCCTGAGAAAACCTAAACAATGACCATCATATCAGTTAAATTAGAAACGATAATAGCAAGGCGCCAAATTGATTGTGCCAAAATAAAACACTTCTAATGACACTACACAAAATACTTTTTGGATGTGTCTTATTTAAGATGGAAGGGGCCAGAGCAAATCCTGCTCACCACACAGACAGACATCAAATGCACTAACAATCAGGACCGGATGGGGCGTGGCTACGTTGTGCTGCAGAATGGCCGCCTTCTGAAGGGGCTCTGCAGACCAGGCTCCATTATCCTAGAAAATCGCCGTTAATAATCGGAATCTGCCAAGGCTGACCGACACAACCTGCCGCTAAACTGAATCGCACCGCCTGGGCAAGACTTGGTCGTCGGAGACTGAGTCGGAGCCGAGCTACACGTCCCGTCGAGCCGCGGCCTGGCTGGCAATGTATCATGGCCGCCGCGCACCGTCGAAAAGCGAAACTGACCTAGTGTGCTCCTAAGACCCCGGGCACCACCAACGCGACTGGCAGAGGCTCCGTGGGAGAAAGAGCTGAGTGTGTGGGAAGAGATCCGACATCTAAAACACAAAAAAGGATCCTGCGTCCTTTAATTCGGCAGAACAACGCACCGGACTCGTGGGCAGAGACGCCGGAGTATCCCTGGGCCATGTTTCTGGGCCTGACTGCGGGGAGCTCAGTGAATCGCTGACTACTGATGTCCATCGGATCCCAGAGACTGCGGGACGCATCGGACGTGCTGGCCTGAGGGAGGAGGAGTCCAGACACTGCAGTGAGGTGTGGTGAGTGTGGGCCGGGGGTTTGGGGTGGTGCGGGGCCGCGCGCGCTCCTGCTGCACAGGCCTGGTCCCCATCTACTATACTATACCATGAGGGCCGCTCTGTGGTAGGCGGTGTAGTTAGGCCCGTGCCGCGGCAGCTCCCGTTCGCGCTAGACCGCTGATGTGCTGCGGTGCTATATTGGACGCCGAGGTGGGCGAGGGAGCTGAGTGGGCCTCTACCTCCCCTCTCATGCATCCCGAGCTCGTGTGAAGGGCGCGGGGGCCCGCTTGGGGATTACGAGTGCTGCTCGTTCCGGGCCCGCTCGGACGTTGATTGGCACTAGGCACTAGTTTCTTCCCACTGCTTTGCACGGTTGCAGGTTCTCCCACCCCATCGAGGCGCGCGGTGCGCACTCTACCGCAACACGGGCTTGGGGCCCATGCTAAGCCCCTCGCGATACACAGCTGATGCAGTAAATAAAGCAGTCTCAGCCACGCAAAAGTA
Organism: Calotriton arnoldi; assembly: GCA_963921515.1. Classification (NCBI taxonomy): domain Eukaryota; kingdom Metazoa; phylum Chordata; class Amphibia; order Caudata; family Salamandridae; genus Calotriton; species Calotriton arnoldi. Next base: position 27,364 of record CAWUFW010016497.1, read on the forward strand.
CAAGAGAACACTTAGTAGTCCTGCTACCCTGAGTCGACCCCACTTCGTTTAAGCATCCCATTGCTATCTTGTGTTTCTACAACTACCGTTCAAATGGGGAAGACAGACCCCAAACAGGCGAAGCTTCCCTTTGAAAATAAACGCCTCACCCGGACTAATGACGCAGGCCCTGAGCAGGACTCGGCCCAGGGTTCCAAAGAACACGTGGAGCAACAGGAGGAAGACATCCGCACTATCTTGCTGGACGTGCGCTCCAGCATCAAAACAGAGGACAACAAGATAGACGCTCTTGCCTCAAGTCTTGATATAGTCAAAAAACGTGTAGACGCTCACGAGAGCCGACTTGACATTCTAGAAAACAGGTTATCGGATACCCAAGACTCTAATGCAGAATCCAGAACGCAAATCCTTAATATGGAAAAAGTATTGGCTGTGATAAAAGCTAAGAATGAAGACTTGGAGGTGCGCTCTCGTCGCAATAACTTACGTATTATTGGGCTGCCGGAATCAACTGCTATCCTGAAAATGGAACCATACATTGAAGACCTACTGCGTGATTTATTCGGGCCGGTACTCTCACAAGTCATGATCGTTGAGAGGGCGCATCGCACCTTGGGCCCTAGGCCCCCGCCAGGAGCTAGCGCCGCGTCCAATAATCGCACGCCTTCTGAACTATACGGACAGGGATGCCATTCTCAGAGCAGCACGGGACAAAAGCCCCATAACTCATCAGGGAAACTCCCTTTCTTTTTTCCCTGACTACACACCTACTGTCCAAGCAGCACGGAGAGAGTTCACGCCAGCGAAACGCATCCTACAAACTGCCTCCATTTCATATGCTATGCTATATCCAGCCAAGCTTAAAATCACATACGACGGAAAGTCGCAATTCTTCACAGACGCTAAATCAGCCCTTAAGTATGCCAAACACATAGGTGCAAGGAAATCGCCCTCGCATTCCTCACAACAAGCTGCTTCAGAACAGAACTTGAGGGACAATGATTGATATGCCGATAAGTAGCTCTGTATTGTATTACACAAGTTTGGTTATAATTGCGTTAATCACTACAATTCTGTTAGTTACCTAGACTGTAACAGAATGTAGTTTACTTCTCATGGTTATATGATGGTGCAACCTTCTCCTTTGGCAGATTACGTATCACACGTCAAAGCCTGGTCACCCTGCCACATGGCAGGTTATAGCCGACGTCCCAAGCCCCACAGGGAGATCTCCCATGTGCTTTTGTTTTGTTCAACGGGTTCTTCAATGAGGTGGACACAAGTCACAACCTAATTGGGAGGTTGATGTGGGTGGGGGTGGGACGGGGGAGCATAGTATACTCAGGCGCATGGTCCTCAACTACACAGCATATACATGAAGTGAAAAGTCACTTGATTTTTCCTAAAGATTATCTTAGCTTCTATCTTTCCCTAAATGTAAAACGCAGAAATATAGTATATTTTTTAATTTATGATGTTCTATTGTGTGCTCATCTTACAGGTACACATATCATACACCAGAGGAGCTATGGACCCCTGATTGGTGGCCAGCAGAGCTCGGTGAACCTCCCACGCCAAAAAAGTGGGCGAAGAATCTGGGTGTCATAATTGATGACAGACTTTCTATGGAGGAGCATGTGAAAACCATCTCGGGCACTTGCTTCGGTGTGATGCGAATGCTGAGAAAAATCTTCCCTTGGATCCCCCTTTCGGCCAGAAAAGCCCTTATACAGGCACTTCTAGTCAGTAGACTAGATTATGGAAATTCTTTACTGGTAGGGATTAGGGAAGACTTACTTTCCAGGTTGCAAGTTGTCCAGAATACAGCTGCACGTCTAGCCCTCAATCAACCTGTTCGAACCCCATCAGCACCCCTTCTGCGGCAACTGCACTGGCTGCCTGTTAGGAAAAGAGCAGTCTTCAAGCTCTTGTGCCTGGTGTTTAAATCATTCCAGGGGATGGGTCCAGCCTATCTAATGAAGAAACTAAAACCATATATCCCTGCACGCCAACTGAGATCGAGCAACCGACAGCTGCTCTGCCCCCTTAGAATCAGGAGAGCCAGAGTGGGCGGCCGCTCCTTCTCATACCTTGCCCCTGTCCATTGGAACAGACTGCCAGATGACATACGAGCCTGTTCCAATTTCAGACAGTTCAAGAAACTGCTTAAAACTTGGTTGTTCTGTTATTAACCAGTAATCTTCAATCTGCTGTCTGTAACTCCGGCGCCGAGAGATCCCCCCGGGGATGATTCGATTGCGCCATACAAATCCTAATAATAATAATACACCTTATTTACTGAGAAATGACTGAGACCAAATTCCTCACTTGGAACGTCCGTGGGCTTAATGATTTTAAGAAAGCACGGCTGATACACACATATCTAAGTAGGCACCACATAGACGTATGTCTTCTCCAAGAAACTCATTTGAACTACGACTCTGACCCTAAACTAAAGAATAGATATTGGGGGGGAAGTACACTCGGCCCCCTACTCTAACTACGCCAGGGGTGTCGCGATATTGATCAGGCGTGGCCTTGGCTGGTCGACCACACATATACAGATAGACCCCGAGGGAAGGTATATCATCTTAACAGGTACCCTTATGACAATTAAAGTCACCTTAGTGACAATATATGGCCCAAATGTGGATGACCCACAATTCTTTCTCACGGTATGGGCTAAGATAGCAGCACTGGGAGGAGACACGATCATTTGGGGAGGTGACTTCAATGTCACTCTTAATAATGACTGGGATAGAGTCGGTGCCGCTCGCAACTCGCATCTCAAGGCAACCCTACAACTAAATAATATTATACTTGAGCACGGTCTCACAGATATCTGGCGCAGTAGGAACCCAACCATGAGGGAGGGAACATGTATCACCTCGTACCATAATGCATGGTCAAGGATAGACTACTGGCTAGTCACATACGATGTTGCGTCATGGACCATAGATACACTGCACCTCGCACGCACTCTATCCGACCACGCCCCGGTGGTGCTACACTGGAAGATACCACAAACTTTACCCCGCGCATTCAGTTGGCGTTTGCCACCACATGCACTCCTTCATACTGCATTCAGAGAAGAGATTAGAACTGACATTACACAATATTTTTCCACTAATGGAGGTTCGGTGGACTCCTCCTCGACGTTGTGGGAGGCATTCAAGGTAGTGATTCGAGGGGTTTGTATTTTCAAACAAGCAGGGGTGTTGAATTCTATTCGGTCTACTATAGCAAAACTTGAACAAGAAATCAAATCCGCAGAACAATTGTTCTTCCAAACTAGAGAACCTGGGCACCTGGCCACCATAAGGGGAAAATCTCAGAATTTGAGGAAGAGGCAGACCGGGAGACCCGATTCTTGGGGAAACATTCAAGAGCACGCAGTTATGGGGAGGGTGATAGGCCTGGCAAAACTATTGCCAATGCACTCAGACAGCGCACTTCTCCTGCCTTTATAGTCGAGTTATTGGATGACGAGGCTTCCCCCATCAGAGGTCAAGAGGCTACACATAAATATTTCACCAAATACTATTCCTCATTATATACGGCAACGCAAAGTGCACGGCAACGCAAAGTGCACCCCACCCAGACCTCGGTGAATACTTAGAATCAATTGAGCTGCTCTGGTTGAGTGACGCCCACAGAGAGTATCTGGATGAACCTTTTTCGATAGAAGACATCACACAAGTTATTAACAGCTTACCTGGCGAATAAGCGCCGAGACTAGATGGCCTGACCACCACTTTCTATAAGACCTATGCGGAGGAGCTGGCGCCTAGGCTGTTAGATGTATATCAGGAGTCGCTAGAGATAGGAATCCTCCCGCCGACTATGCGCGAGGCGGCAATTATTTCCCTTTTAAACCAGACAAGGCATCTAATCTATGTGACTCATATAGACCCCTGTCGTTAATTAATGTAGACGTAAAGATCCTAGCCAAACTACTAGCTAACAGACTTCAGCCGCTATTACCGCTCATAGCCAGGCTAGACCAATCAGGATTCATGCCGGGTAGGTCAACGGCCCACAATCTGCGCTCGTTCTTCGCCACGGTGCACCAGATTGACCCCCTATTACCTGCCGTTGCAGTGTTTCTTGATGCAACAAAGGCGTTTAATTCCTTGGAGTGGCCTTTCTTGTTTACTGTTCTACCTAGATTGGGATTTAGCCCCAATTTTGTCAAACTAATAAGCCTGCTCTATACTAAACCCACAGCCTGACTTAGAGCAAATAATCTAATATCGGAACCATTCTTCATAACTCGTGGAACCAGGCTGGGATGCCCGCTTTCGCCACTGCTGTTCGCAGTGGCGATGGAGCCCCTAGCAGCCAGAATTCGTCAGCACCACACCACACGGGGTCTGGGATTCACTGACAGGAATCTTATAATATCAATGTATGCAGGTGACATAACATTATATATTCGCAAACCAGATGAAAACCTTAACCCTGTGTTGAGAGTAGTCCTCCGTTATGGAGGGATGTCAGGCATACAGATTAACTGGTCAAAATCCTCTATTTTGCCGCTGACTGATGCCCCGCTGGAAACCCACTTGGAATTCCCGCTTAAATGGGCTGATGGTGCTGTTAAGTACCTAGGGGTGTGGTTGAGCCGAGACTCGCAGGAAATATGGCGAATGAACTTTGGCAAATTACTGGACTGGCTGGACCGCAAGTCGAAACTTTGGGCTGCCCTGCCTCTGTCACTGGCTGACAGAATCGCCATCACCAAGATGATAGTTCTTCCTAAATTTTTATACTTATTTGTTAATATACCCATACCTTTTACCAAGGCCTTTTTTAATTCCCTGCGCTCTATCGTAATTGCCTTAGTTTGGGCCGGTAAACAACATCGCGTGAGCTGGGACCTGCTAACATGCCCGCTATCTGGGGGTGGATTGGGTGCACCTGACTTCGAACTCTACGCACTGTGTGCGTAAGCCCAATTCCTTCACTTTTGGATACATCCCATCCCATTCCAGCCGCACGTGGCCATTGAAACAGATATAGCTGATCCCACCCCCTACACGTAGCTGTCTATAAACCATATCATAGATCAGCAAACTAAATAAATACAGTTGAGACCCTGAGATGGGCCTGGGACGGTTTAAGGAAACGTGTTGGGACACCACTGCTTTACTCGCCCTCCACTTCAGTTGCACATCACCCTCATTTTCCCTTCCTTAATGATAAGGGTTCCATAGCACGGGCACGCAGTATGGGCATTTCTACATTAGGGGACCTGTACCCACGGGACACCTTTTTAGAGCAGCCACAACAACAGGGAGACACTCCAATACCACTCCTGAACTTATTCCTATATTTCCAACTCCGAGCCACTTGCAAGACAATGCACTCAACTTTTCCAGCCCCCCAGATATAATGAAGCCACTAGAACATCTATTAACCACACCATCACCTCGTAAATTAATTACCAGATTGTACAACCTCACACAAACAAACACCACTTGGGTGGCCCCCAAGGCACTAACACAATGGAGAATTGACCTAGACGAACTGCCCACAGACGAACAATGGTTATTTTGTTGCTCACAGCTGAGATATTTATCCCCGAACTATAAGCTGAGACTTATCCATTTCAAATTCATACATAGGATGTATCGCACCCCCATGCAGTTACACAAACTGGGGTTACGTCCTGATTCGTGCTGCTGGAAATGTAGACGTGAAGCAGCTGCCTTTTTACATGTTGCGTGGAGTTGCCAACCCATTGCTGAATTTTGGAAAGAGGTGTATGATACTATTCAAGCTGTCACTGGAGTGTCGCTGGAATATACCCCAGTGGTGGCACTGCTGGATTATGTGGGGGAAATCCCACCTGAGAAACGCCGTTTGGTGGCCATGATGCTACTGCTCGCAAAGCGCAGACTGGCCATCCGCTGGGGTGCCCCTAGAGCCCCCGTATGGCTGCATAGGTGCGGGATATTGCTTACTGTCAAGAGCAGCTGCCGACATTCTGGGACCTAATGCCGACAGCATCTCGCCCGAGGGACATATGGGAACCTTTCAATACCTGGCTCAAGGGACAAAATGCAGACCTCCCGGATGACTCTAGTCCAGTGCCAGTTATCTCCCCGTCCGGATCGCCTCAATAGCCGCCTTCAAACTCGCCACTTTGTAGAAATGTCCTTCACACATATGGGTTCGCCTAGCTCATACCAAATGATACAGTCAATCATGGCCACCCTTCCCCTCCCCATTTACTGTGCTTAAAATCTATATGTTTATTTAGTCCTCAGCTGACACTGTTATGTTTCAGTCAATATAATTGTGAGAATTGTGATAATGTATTATCCAGAGGTAAATTTTTTCCTCCAAAAGGACAAAACGCACCGGAGCAGTGAACCTGATTTTATTTAGTATTGGTATTTCAAATTATTATAATGATGTAATTCGAAATAATGCTGTGTAGTGTTTACATGTAAATGTACCTATGTTATATATATATGCCTAAAAAAAACAAACAACAAAAAAACAATCAGGACCGGACATATGCATCCCATCTAAAGAAAATACCACTGTTCACAGCAGTATATACCAACATAACTGAGACATCAGCACAGGTATCAAAGCCCCTTAAGGACTGAAGAGGAACTTTTGAAAAGATCTCTGTGATATCTTCGGCTCTGGTGAACGTACCATTGTTTTGATTTAGACAAAGTAACTGTAAAGACTGACTGAGCTAATGTCTCAACAGTCAGCAAGTGATCAATCACAGCAGATCCCCAAATTAATTATCCATCTTTATAAGTATTAGATTGTTGCCCTCTCCAATAGCACTGACCGCAGCAGAGCACCAATACCAGTACAATCTAATAACAAATTAATTGGAGAAATCCTCGAACACCTAGGTATTGATTGTACATTACCTTTAGGTCTCTGGACAACATACATCAACATAACTGCATCCCCTCAGGATTGGGGGCTAGAAGAATTAATACCCCAAAACACACAGACAGAGGAAGAATTATTGGACAGTATAGGCAGGGATAAAGATACCTATCTTGAGGGTGATTTTGAGTGGGACTTTGATACAACTGAGATAGAGGAGTTCCTAAATCGGATAACTAAATGTAACTTTGATACCACAAGAATAGAGGAGTTTGTTGCAAATTTTACAAAGTTTGTTGCAGTTGTCCAATCGATGGTGAGGTATCCTTTAGAGGAGCCACTGGATTAGTAATGGTGAGGAAGGGTAAATATTTATTCATTGAGCTACCCACCCTTGTGCCGCCCGACCTGAAGCAGTGCTACGCAAACAAATGATGGACGGAATGCTGAATAAATCATACATTCACCCCAGTCAAGAGATCTGGGTTAAATCCATCGTTCTTTTGCTCACCATGCCACCCCAGTTTAGACCCAGCCATATGCAAATCAGTCTTGACCCTGTGCCTCATGGGAACAGTCCAGACCGAACTGCCAAGCCAGGTCCTCCCTGGACCGGAAACAAGCATCCTGGGACCGGTTTATGGGTATTACCCTTCATCAGCCAGGCTAGCTTGAATCCAGTGGCACAGTGAGCAAGGGACCCACGTCTGGGCATACCCATCCCACTTAGGGTGAAAAGTGCTACGCAAACAAATGATGGACGGAATGCTGAATAAATCATACATTCACCCCCAGTCAAGAGATCTGGGTTAAATCCATCGTTCTTTTGCTCACCATGCCACCCCAGTTTAGACCCAGCCATATGCAAATCAGTCTTGACCCTGTGCCTCATGGGAACAGTCCAGACCGAACTGCCAAGCCAGGTCCTCCCTGGACCGGAAACAAGCATCCTGGGACCGGTTTCTGGGTATTACCCTTCATCAGCCAGGCTAGCTTGAATCCAGGGGCACAGTGAGCAAGGGACCCACCTCTGGGCATACCCATCCCACTTAGGGTGAAAAGTGCTACGCAAACAAATGATGGACGGAATGCTGAATAAATCATACATTCACCCCCAGTCAAGAGATCTGGGTTAAATCCATCGTTCTTTTGCTCACCATGCCACCCCAGTTTAAACCCAGCCATATGCAAATCAGTCTTGACCCTGTGCCTCATGGGAACAGTCCAGACCGAACTGCCAAGCCAGGTCCTCCCTGGACCGGAAACAAGCATCCTGGGACCGGTTTATGGGTATTACCCTTCATCAGCCAGGCTAGCTTGAATCCAAAAACGATGGATTTAGGCCCAGATCTCTGTACTGGGGTGAATGTATGACATTGTTCTGCATTCTGTCCATCAATTGTTTTTTTTGCATTTGTCACCCCGAGTGGGACGGGTATGCCCAGACGTGGGTCCCGTGCTCTCCAGGCCACTGGAGTCAAGCTATCCTGGCTGATGAGGGCTGAAAGCCCGAAACCGGTCCTAGGATGCTTGTTTCCAGTCCAGGAGGACCTGGCCTGGCAGTTCGGGCTGGACTGTTCCCATTGGGCGCAGGGTCAAGACTGATTTGCATATGGCTGGGTCCAAACTGGAATGGCATGGTGAGCAAAAAAACGATGGATTTAGGCCCAGATCTCTGTACTGGGGTGAATGTATGACATTGTTCTGCATTCTGTCCATCAATTGTTCTTTTTGCATTTGTCACCCCGAGTGGGACAGGTATGCCCAGACGTGGGTCCCGTGCTCTCCATGCCACTGGAGTCAAGCTATCCTGGCTGATGAGGGCTGAAAGCCCGAAACCGGTCCTAGGATGCTTGTTTCCAGTCCAGGGAGGACCTGGCCTGGCAGTTCGGGCTGGACTGTTCCAATTGGGCGCAGGGTCAAGACTGATTTGCATATGGCTGGGTCCAAACTGGAATGGCATGGTGAGCAAAAAAACGATGGATTTAGGCCCAGATCTCTGTACTGGGGTGAATGTATGACATTGTTCTGCATTCTGTCCATCAATTGTTCTTTTGCATTTGTCACCCCGAGTGGGACAGGTATGCCCAGACGTGGGTCCCGTGCTCTCCATGCCACTGGAGTCAAGCTATCCTGGCTGATGAGGGCTGAAAGCCCGAAACCGGTCCTAGGATGCTTGTTTCCAGTCCAGGGAGGACCTGGCCTGGCAGTTCAGGCTGGACTGTTCCCATTGGGCGCAGGGTCAAGACTGATTTGCATATGGCTGGGTCCAAACTGGAATGGCATGGTGAGCAAAAAACGATGGATTTAGGCCCAGATCTCTGTACTGAGGTGAATGTATGACATTGTTCTGCATTCTGTCCATCAATTGTTCTTTTTGCATTTGTCACCCCGAGTGGGACGGGTATGCCCAGACGTGGGTCCCGTGCTCTCCATGCCACTGGAGTCAAGCTATCCTGGCTGATGAGGGCTGAAAGCCCGAAACCGGTCCTAGGATGCTTGTTTCCAGTCCAGGGAGGACCTGGCCTGGCAGTTCGGGCTGGACTGTTTCCATTGGGCGCAGGGTCAAGACTAATTTGCATATGGCTGGGTACAAACTGGAATGGCATGGTGAGTAAAAAAACGATGGATTTAGGCCCAGATCTCTGTACTGGGGTGAATGTATGACATTGTTCTGCATTCTGTCCATCAATTGATCTTTTTGCATCCGACCTGAAACAGTGGCCATCCTGGCCACTAAGAAATGGTTAAAAAGGACATTGCAGGGAAAGTTATTGATTATAACAGTACTGACATGGCTACTCTTCCTGATTGTGTGTTGTTTCTCATACATAACTTAGGTGCTTTTAACACAGGGACAAGTAGGAAATAATGAAACTGAGGTAAATAATACAGAATTAGTTCCCTTCACACAACGGTTAAATGGCTTATCCCATGTGGGCCCCTGAGAAACATCATGTGTGAGTGCTTGTATGAATGTGTGAATGGGTATGTAAGTGATACTGTGAGTGAGTGCTTGTATGGGTCAGTGAGTGGCTGTGTTGAGAGGCTGTATGGGTGAGTGAGTGGGTGTGTGAGTGACTAGGTAAATAAGTGGGTGTGTGAGTAGCTGTATGGGTGAGTGTGTGGCTATGTGACTGGCTGTACGGGTGAGTGACTGGTTGTATGAGTGGCTGTATGGGTGAGTGACTAGTTGTGTGAGTGGCTGTAGAGTGAGTGAGTGGTGTGTGAGTGCCTCTATGGAGTAGTGAGTGGGAATGTGAATACTGGTATGGGTCTGTGAGTGGTTGTGCAGGTGTGTGAGTGGGTGTACGAAAGGTTGTATGGGGATGTGAGTGGGTGTGTGAGTGGTTTTGTGGATGATGTCATTAGTGATGTCATTTGAGATGTCATGAGTGATGAAATATGTGAGGTCATAAGCAGTGCAATCTGGGGGAGTAAGTTATAGTTAGCTCAGGTAACTTTAACTGCTGAATTTCTATGGTTTTGTACGAGTGAAATCTGAGCCTAACTATAACCAGACCCTCCAGGATTGCGCGATGTACAAAATAACCGCGAAATCACCTAACTACCGCGATAACCGCAAAATGTATCTTTTTGGCTGCTAAAAAAGGTCACCAGCAGACGTCCCAAAAAATTGTGACATTTTATTGGCTATATGCACACACGTTACTACGTGGCACTGTACAGCCGTAATAGCTGCCTGCTTCCTGTTCTGTGCACATATTCTAGAAGGGCTATTATAATATTCGCTGCTCAAAGCCCAAATACATTTACATTCTTTTTGCATTTTGATAAGGCGCATAGATATCAGCTAACAAACTAATTATCTGTTTTAGCATTGTATTATACTATTGTGGTTATTATGCACGGAGACTTGAGGTAGGCCAACGCATAAGGGAAGTCATTTGTTTCATTTATTTGTAAAAATGTAAATGATTCGCTCTCAACAAACAGTGCGGATTTGTGAAGGTGAGTTTGGGGAGTGGAGCTCTACTACCCTCTGCCGTTGGTTCTGAGATTCCTTTGCAATGGTTTGGACAAGCTTTCAGATGTACTAATTCAAGCAAAATTAAATGAATGGTTTGGTTACTGACAAAATTAGAAAAATTAAATCCTGAAGGGGGCTCAACAAATGGATTCATCGATTCTCCACAAAATAAGTATAATAATGCAAGTTCTTAATTGTATACACAGATAATATTCTCAAAATAATAGAAGGAGAATGTGTTTAAATGAAAAGGTGAAAGAAACATAAAAAGTAACATTATTTAATATGTCATTATACTTTTGAGCCTTGATAAACAGGATAGACACCCTTTATTCCCGATATATAATCTATTTACTCCCAATTTGGTTTTTTTTAGTGTGTAATGTGCATAGGGCTTCTGGACTTCATTTCCTTTTGCGCAGCTCACATGTCCTTTAGATAATGAAAAGGAAAATGCTACTTACCAGTATGCATCTGTTCTTGGCATGTAGAGCTGTAGATCCATATACTGTGCATAGATCGCCATCTGGTGTTGGGCTCGGATGTTTGCAGTTTGTTTTTGTTCGAAGAAGTCTTTGTAGTCACGAGATAGGTGACTCCTCCTTACGATGATAGTGCGCATGGGCATCGACTCCATCCCCAGATTGTTTTCGCCATAAAGGGTGATGATGGAGTTAGTAAGAAATAGAAAGAGATGTCCATGTGAGATGTATGTAAGTAAGATAACACTGCAACAGATAAAGGTACCCGGGGAGGCGGGTGGGCGTATATGGATCTACAGCTCTACATGCCAAGAACAGATGCATACTGGTAAGTAGCATTTTCCGTTCGAGGCATATGAGCTGTAGATCATATACTGTGCATAGACTATACAGTAGTTTTGTTTGTGGCGGTGGCTAACCTGTATCTGTTGCAGTGGTTTGAAAGAGTGTTCTTAAGACAGCCTGGCCCACACTAGCTTGTTGTTTTGCGTGCACATCTACACAATAGTGTTTTGTAAATGTGTGCGGTGTAGACCAAGTTGCAGCTTTGCAGATGTCATCTAAGGGAATGTTCCCTAAGAATGCCATAGAAGCCCCTAGTTTGCGGGTAGAATGAGCTCTAGGGGGAATTGTTAATGTACATTTGGCTTTAAGGTAGCATATTTGGATGCACTTAACAATCCACCGTGCAATGCCTGCTTTTGAAATGGGATTGCCTTTATGAGGTGGGGAAAAAGCAACAAAAAGTTGTTTAGTTTTTCTAAAGGACTTAGTTCATTCAATGTAATAGAGTAGTGCTCTTTTAATGTCTAGCGTGTGAAGAGCCCTTTCTGCCACTGAGTCTGGTTGAGGGAAAAAACTGGTAGCTCAACAGACTGGTTAAGATGAAAGGCAGACACAACTTTAGGTAAAAATTTTGGATTAGGTCTGAGAACCACTTTATGATGAATTTGCAAAAATGGTTCTTGTATGGTTAGTGCCTGGAGCTCACTCACTCTTCTTAGAGATGTGATGGCTATAAGGAAGGCTATTTTCCAAGTGAGAAATTGTAGTTCACATTTGTGCAGGGGTTCAAATGGTGGGCCCATGAGCCTTGTAAGGACGATATTAAGATTCCACACTGGAGAGGGCAGAGCTCTAAGGGGAATTATTCTTTTAAGTCCTTCCATAAAAGCTTTAATAGCGGGTACTCGAAACAAAGACAAATGTTGGCTGTTTTGTAGATAAGCTGCTATTGCAGCTAGATGTAGTCTTATAGATGTATATGCTAGATTACAGCGTTGTAGGTGTAATAGATAGCAGACAATGTTTTGAGTGGAAGCGTCTAATGGATTGATTTTATTGGTTGTACAGTAAATTACAAATCGTTTCCACTTTGCTGCGTAGCATGCCCTGGTAGTAGGACGTATAGCCTCTTTAATGACGTTCATGCAGTCTGGCGGGAGATTAAGGTAGCCAAACTCTAAGAATTCAGGTGCCAGATCGCCAGGTTGAGTTGATTGGGATCTGGATGCCTTATCTCTCCATGGTTCTGAGTGAGAAGTTTGGGAGAGAGGTGCAGTTTTTGATGAGGAACTACTGACATTTCCAATAGTGTTGTGAACCAGGGTTGTCGAGCCCATGTGGGAGCAACCAGGATTAGTGTGAGGGAATGCTGCTTGAGCTTCCGGACTACTAATGGAATGAGTGGGAGAGGCGGAAAAGCGTAAGCAAATTTCCCTGACCAGTTCATCCATATCGCATTGCCTTTGGACAACGGTGTGGATACCTGGAGGCGAAGGTTGGGCATTTTGCGTTTTGGTGTGTGGCGAACAGATCTATTTCTGGGTAGCCCCACATTTGAAAGAATGGAAGAAGAACTTGAGGATGAAGTTCCCATGCGAGGATCTGTTGTTGTTGACGACTGAGCAGATCCGCGATGTGATTGTGTACTCCTGGGAGGTGTTGTGCCAGGAGATATATGTTTTGTGGGATGGCCCATGTCCATATGCGTTGAGCTAAGTGTGAAAGTTGTAGAGAATGTGTTCCTCCCTGCTTTTGTATGTAGTGCATTGCTGTCATGTTGTCCGTATCGAACTAAGACAGCTTTGATTACTAGATGGAGTTGAAAGGATTTCAATGCCTGAAATATTGCCAGTAATTCCAGGTGGTTTATGTGGAATTGTTTTTGCTTTGTAGTCCATATGCCTTGAATGGGAAGGTTTTGGAGATGAGCTCCCCAGCCGGTGAGCGATGCGTCTGTTGTTAGCACTATCTGTGGAACCGGGTCGAGGAACGGCCGCCCCTTGGAAAGGTTTTGTGTGTTCCACCAGTGCAGAGAGCGATATGTGCGGCTGTCCACCAACACCAGATCTGTTAGCTGACCTTGAGCCTGGTTCCACTGACGTGCTAAGCATTCCTGTAGAGGACGCATGTGAAGTCTTGCATAAGGGACGATTAGAATGCAAGAAGCCATCATCCCGATTAATTGCATGAACACTCGAGCTGGTAATGAGTGTTGAGGCTGAAATTGTGATATTAGAGCCTGTATGTTGCGTATTCTGACTGGGTTAGGGTATGCTAGAGCTTTGGAAGTGTCTATTGTAGCTCCTAGATACATTTGTGTTTTGGATGGTTGGAGGTGGGACTTGGTGAAGTTTACGGTGAATCCCAAGTCGTGAAGCAACTGAATTGTTTTGCGGGTGTGGTGAACGCAGCTGCTGTGTGAGCCAGTCGTCCAGGTATGGGAACACATGAATGTGTTGTCTTCTTAAGTGACCTGCAACTACTGCGAGGCACTTGGTGAAGACTCTGGGTGCTGTGGTCACCCCGAACGGGAGGACTTTGAACTGGTAGTGTTGACCGTCCACCAGGAACCTGAGATATTTTCTGTGAGCTGGATGAATGGGAATATGGAAATGAATGGGAATATGGAAGTAGGCGTCCTTTAATCCAGAGTGGAAAGAAAGTCGCCTTGTTGAAGCAATGGGAGCACCTGTTGAAGGGTGACCATGTGGAAGTGATCTGACTGAATATAGAGATTTAGTGTTCTGAGGTCCAGTATTGGCCTGAGAGAGCCGTCCTTTTTTGGAATTAGGAAATATATGGAGTAAACCCCTGTGCCCTGATAAGGCAAGGGGACTGGTTCTATTGCATGTTTTTGTAACCGGGAGAGAACCTCTTGTTTTAGGAGGGTCAGATGTTCTGATGACATTGGACGATACTTGGTAGGGATATTTGGGGGAGTGGAGGTGAGTTCTAGGCAATAACCATACTGGATAATTTGTCTTACCCACTTGTCTGTTGTGATGGCGTTCCAGACAGGTAGGAACTGTGAGAGACGTCCCCCAACAGGAGTGGAATGGTCGGGGGGAAGTGAAGGGAAGTCACTGCTTGGTGTTAGGGGAATTGCGGTGTTGTTACCTCTGGCTCTTCCCCTATTATTGTTCCCTCTGTATCCTCCCCGAAAATATCCTTTGGGGAGGTAGATTGATTGGGGCTTTTGTAAGATGAGGAGGGATTTTCTGATGATATTGTTTTGGAGCCACCTCTGTAAAAGGAGCGGCGAAAGGAACCCCTGTTGGAAGGGAGTTGCAAGGCCCCCATGGACTTAGCAGTCAAGGTATCTTTCTTCATTTTCTCCTATGAAGTATCGACTGTAGGTCCAAAAAATGCTCTTGATCGAAGGGCTGATTGAGTATGGTGGTTTGAACTTCTTGCTTGAATCCGAGATTCGAAGCCAAGCATGCCTACGCAGTAATATGCTGGTGTTAATGGCACGGGATGCTGTATCAGCCGCATCTTGGGCGCATTTTATGGACGTGTTAGTTATCAGTTTGCCCTCTTGAATGAGTTCATTGGCCTTGTTTTTGTGTTCGTCTGGTAAATACTGCATTAGTTTTTCCAGCTCGTTCTAGTGCGTTCTGTCATAGCACGCTAGGAGGGCTTGCGCATTGGCGATGCGCCAATGGTTAGCAGCCTGTGACGCAATTCTTTTCCCTGAAGCGTCTATAAGCTTTGACTCCTTGTCAGGAGGAGGGGCGTCGCCTGTAGCCTGGGAATTAGCCCTCTTGCGAGCATTAGACACAACAAGAGAGTCTAAAGGTATCTGGCCTTTGATGTACACTCGATCCCAGACATCTTCGACGCAGGTTCCACAGTCCATCCAGAACTTCAACCTACAGAAGAGGATATCTCCATCTCCGAAGCCGACGACTCCGAGGAAGACGAGCAGATTGGCACCCCGGCTCAGCGGACAATGAGTACTACTACCCAGCCCGCCACCAAACCCAAACCTAAGGCTCCGGTAACACCTTCGCCCTCGGGCTCAGGTCAAACCAGTGTTCATACTCAGACGCCCGCCTCGGGCCCGGCTATGAAATCGAAACAAAAGCCTTCCGACTCGAGCCCGACGATCACGGATGGTTTTCTTCGACCGGAACGAAGTACAGGTCTCGCAGTGATTTTCCTCGTGCTCGGGGGAGAGGCAGAGGTTACACACTTCGTGTAAGTCTGTGTGTGGGAATTTAGCACCACACCTGGGGCATTTTTTAAACGGAGTCCGTTTCATCGACGGCCGTCGTGGTCGGCGCGGCTAGGCCCAACGGCCCGCGTCGAAGTTCTTGGTCGAAGATTTTTTGAAGTTGGAGGATGCGCGTCGAAAGGGGAATGCGATCGAGAACAATACCGTTGAGCGGTGAAGGATTGCGCTTCGAAGGGGGTTCAAAGACGATACCAACCCGGAGCGCAGGAAATCACATCCGAACCCAATGGCGGAAAAAAACAATCTGGGGATGGAATCGATGCCCATGCGCACTATCCTCGTAAGGAGGAGTCACCTATCTCGTGACTACAAAGACTTCTTCGAACAAAAACAAACTGCAAACATCCGAGCCCAACACTAGATGGCGATCTATGCACAGTATATGATCTACAGCTCATATGCCTCGAACAAACTGCTTCCATTCTGCCGAGATATGCTAGTATTTGCAGCCATAGTTTGTCACTGTAGCAGTGCTTTTTCATTTTGGAGTATTCATTAGCAACACTTGGGATATCCATTATATATTATTATTATTATTATTTGAAGCTTGTAGAGCGCGCGGCTACCTCCAACGGAAGTGTCCCGGCGCTAGCAATGCGTCCAACCTGAGGAGAGTGAGAGGACTAGGTAATGAACTCTAGGGAAGGCCGAAAAGCCATGTTTTTAGGGTTTTCCTAAACATAACCTCTGACTTGATCTTCCTCAGATGCTCAGGCAAAGAATTCCATAATGTAGCGGTTTTCACCGAAAAGGCACGGCTACCGATCCTGGCCTTTGCAAAACGGGGGATCACCAGCAGATTCTGGTCATTTGATCTGAGTGTTCTGGTCTGGCTGTATTTCTGAGTCTCAGCTTCAGATAGTGTGGGCCAGTATCTCTAACTGCTCTATGCGCCAAGGTCAGTGCCTTAAACTCTATTCTTCTTTTTACAGGCAGCCAGTGTAAACTTCGCAGATGGGGGTAATGTGATGTCGCAGTGGCACATTCCTAATAAGCCTGGCTGCCGCGTGTTTGAATAATCTGTAACCTCCTGAGCAGGTACTCGGGAGACCCAGGTAGAGACTGTTAGCATAGTCGAGCTGAGAAGTGACTAATGCATGCACCACAGTCTTCCTACAGTCCATGGGCAGGAAGTGGAGGAATCTCCGCAGAGCCTTCAGCTTCCAGAAACACAGTGAGGAGACATGAGCAATTTGCGCCTTGCCAGTAAGTTGAGAATCAAACTTAAACCCTAGATTCCTGGCAGAGGCAACTGGCAGCGGAGGTGGATTTAGCTCGGACGGCCACCAAAGTACCGACTGAGGGGGATTGGATTGGTTAAAAACCAGGACCTCCGTTTTGTCAGTATTTAATTTTAAGCAGCTATCCATCATCCACGACGAGATATTAAGAAGAAACTGCTTAAAATTGGCGAAAGCTGTCTCGTTGTGTTCCCTAAAAGAGAACACTAGTTGCGTGTCGTCGGCATACAAGACAACTTTCACCCCACATTGCTCAAAAATTGCCACGAGGGGAGTAAGATAAACATTCAAAAGCGTTGGGCTCAAGGCCGAGCCCTGAGGGACACCACACATAAGGGGGCTGGAGCTGGAGACATGGGGGTGGAGAATCACTTGTTGTGAGCGACCCTCCAGAAATGAGCGGAACCATGCCAAGACAGTTCCTGTCACTCCTAGATGTTCAAGTCTATTTAGGAGAATCCTGTGTGATACCGTGTCAAAAGCTGCGGACAAGTCCAACAGCACCAGCATCGCGCAGCTGCCCTTATCTAAAGTTTCACGGATAGACTCTGCGACTTCAAGCAGTGCGGTCTCCGTGCTATAGCCCGATCTAAATCCTGACTGGGAGTCGTGCAGATGGTTATTTGACTCGAGAAAGTCCGAAAGTTGTCTCTGAACTTCCTTTTCAAGAATTTTGGCCGGCACTGGGAGAAGAGAAATTGGCCTGAAATTTTTAAGCTCTGCTGGGTCAGCGTCCTCTTTTTGAGGATTGGCTGGACATAAGCTTTTTCCAACTGGTTGGATAGACCCCAGTCTCTAATGAGGCATTCCAGATGGAGTTCAGTATAGGGTTGAACCAAGAGGCTAGTAGCTTGAAGAATCTGGCAGGGCAGGGGTCAGACGGAGAGCCTGATTTAGTTTTATTCAATTCCACCAGGGTCGCCTCCGGGCAGAAAGGGGCGGAAAGCAGACCACAGGCCCAGGTGGTGTGGGATATGTGTTAACAAATCTGGCAGTCCCAAAGAAGGAAAGGAGGAGTAAATAGCTAAAATTTTGTTCTGGAAGAAAGAGGCTAAATCTTCACAGAGAGCCTCTGAGGGGGGAATAGTACTCTTCAGGGCTTGAGGTTTAATGAAACCCTGGACTATCTTAAAAACTTCTTTTGTGGAGTTGTCAGAGGACTTAATCTGCTTTGCGACATAGTCCCTGATGAGCTTACGTTTTAGGCTGTGAAATTTCCTTTGTGCTGCTTTGTAGGCGCACTTGGCCTCTGGCTCATAGTTTTTTCGCCAGGCACGCTCCAGCCTCTTACATAGGCTTTTCTCCGTGCGGAGTTCACTTGTAAACCAGGGGGCCGAAGGTTTACTCCTGGCCAATTTCATGGTCTTAGTTGGGGCTATTCTGTCAAGGGCTGAAACGAACACTTAGAATATCTAATGATACAAGAGCAGGCGTTTTTAAGTCTATTACCAATAATTCGTCTTACTCTGAAAATTGACTTATGTATGGGGCTGCCATACTTTGCTCCACACTTAAAAGCAGGCCCTTTGTCTACCTTCTTATATGATAAACTTTGATATTGTGGGAGATACCCAACGGAGGGAGCGAAGGAGTCTGTGTGACTGAAACCAGGGAGCAAAGGGGGCTGTGTGACTAAACCCAGGGAGTGAAGGGGGCTGTGTGACTGAAACCAGAGAGTAAAGAGAGCTGTGTGAATGAAACCAGGGAGTGGTGAAAGTGGTGCCCCAGCAGGGATGCATACATGGGCGCTAGAACATCCCAGGGAGAAATACGGCCCTCGCCCACGAGGTTAGGATTGGAGCTGTGCTTCCATAGAGCTGCAGACACTTGAAACATGCCTATTTCAAAGTGTAATACTCTGCTAAAACAGGTTCCATTGATTTAAGGCTGCAAAGGAATGATTACGAGTAAAATAAAGTTCTGCAATAATGCCGCAAAACTTTTATTTTTGTGTCGCAAAATTTGCAAATCTATGCCGCAATATCTTGGGGGGTCTGTCTATGGCAGTCTCTACCATTGCCTCCAGTATAGTGGGTGGGGTACAGTTGAGGGACCACCTCCTGTTGCCCGAGTCTCACTCAGGCGTGTTGCCACCCTTTGTATGGTGCAAGACCAGAGGTCATACCACCTCTTCCATATTTCTTTCACCAAGCGCTGTGCCACACATACAGCATTTATTTTCTGCTGCATGTCCTTCCAGATTTTGCGTTTCTGGGTCTCAGGCATAGTCACAGATGCTCAGCCAAACAGCTGCTCATGGTTGTTACAGCATTCCTCGGTTAGTATCTCCAGTTCTTTTTCGGAGAACTTCAATTTGCGCTTTCTCACCCCTGCCTCCTTCTCTGCCTATTGGCTGGCCATTCCTGTGGTATTAATTAACCTCTTCCATGCGTCGGACGGGCCCTGGCCGTCCGACGTCACGGTGGGCGTGTGTGGAGGACAGCCGGGGGCCGTCCGTTCCGCGCACGCGTGGAATTTGCCCGCACAGCGGGGGAATTTGCGCCGCATCGAAGCGGTTACGGTTTTGGGACTCCTCAGGTCGCTTGGATTGTGCAGCAGTTCTCTCCTCCTTACTCTGCCTGCTCTCTTGGCTTCTCCTGGGCAGCACTTCCTGTTTGTTGGGTCATCTCCTAACCCAGGAAGCAGAATCTCTATTTTTTAATGCAGTCGCTATTTGCGACTGATTAAGTAATCGTAAGTTGCGATTTCCTATTTAGCAATGCGACTCAGCTTCCGAGTCATAAAATCCGGCCGGCTTGAGACCGTACATGCCATTTAGCGATTTCCTAATTGCGAATCGCAAAAATTCACAATTCGGAAATCGATAAATAGTGTTTTCGTACACCCGTCCCTAGGTTCAGCAAATACCTCACGCCCACTTGTGATCAGGCCTATGTGTCTGCTGTCATCAATGAGAATGTTTTTAATGCGTTCAGTCAGATAGGGTCTAATGTTAGAACTGTTACAGAAATACTTTTTAAAATGGGGATGTACTCAATCCTCACAAGAGAAATGAAGGCCTGATACCACATCTTCCACTGTTACAGCTGTATGTGTGCATCATCTATTCAGAGGTAGAAAGAAGTTGCGCTTGACCTGTTTGTCATGTGTGATTATTTTGAGGCTGACCCTAGGTTTTGCTATCCTACAATCCCCTTTTGTTTAACATATTATGGTAGCTCCCATGACTAGCATGAGATTTATATGATATCATATGATGAAGAATGTTCAGAAATGGTTACAAATATCAATATTTTGGCAAAAAGATCTCACACACAGAACGACAATATATATCCAATGTAACCACGCAGCAAGCTTCCCTGACATTAGAACACATACTAGAGAATTCGGTGCTTAATATGAGCATTCGTGATTTCAGAGGCTCTGCACCAGCACTTAATTGTCAACACCCGCACTTATTACAGTCCACCACGTGGAGGCACTGTTTGTTCGATTTTGAGATGGGCACATGAGCACAACAGTTGTATGGTAATTCAATATACATTAATAATTACTAATACTTGCCATCCAACCATTCATATAGCTTTGATTGGCCTAGAATAGTCTGAATTCTCACACATGTAGGCTTGCGAGGGTTAGTGGTTGTGTTGGTACTGTCACTTGCAGCTGGCAGGGGCCATTGATGGTTCAAGATGTAGTGGCCTTCTGACTGAGGGCCCTGGCATTTATTTTCTTTTACAAATTAAGCCCTGAAATTTCAAATCTGCGTGAGATTTACGCATGCGCAGGTCAGGTTGACCCCTCATTCATGTCAGACCGTATCTCACATTTGGTGAGGAAGTCTAGCCATGGAAATCCAAACGTGACATATATCTGTGTGCATTTCAGTTCAGTTCAGGGCGTAGGGTCCACTCTTACTACAAAGACAATGCCTGCCTCCCCCCCCCCACCCACACACACACCTTGTGTGTTAGGAATGCCTGCTACGCTTGCGGATGAGTTTTCCTTGGCTACCTTGGTATCAGAGCGTTTGTTCAAATAGCGCCCTGTGCTCAGAGAAATTTGGCGCCCTTGCTAATGCTTGCGAATTAAATGAGGCAGCAGGAGGAGTTCACTGGTCAGTCCCTGGCTGAGCTGTGACTGGCCCCTGAACACAGATGCCTCCGGACCTCCCCCAGCTCACCTAAATCACCGATAGCTTGGCTGCCTCACGCTTATGATTGTATTGCTGATGTGTGTCAGCAGGGGTGAGCGGGTGAAGGGAGGGCAAGGAAGGGTGCTAATGGGGTGTTAAAAACATTGCCCAAGGTATGATAATGAAGGATTAAAACCACTTTAAACTGGAAAATTAGACAGCAACGAGCACGAAGGGCCACGGACAAACCTGGAGCAGGTCGACAGGGGTCCTTGCTGTTGGCCGTACCTTAATGCACACAGCTCCGTGCGCCTCTCGGAATATTGGCGCCCTGGGCCCAGCTCGCCCATGCTAAAGGCCGGCCCTGCTTGAATGATACGTTTTCAAAAGTAATATAGATTGCTGCCTAGATGTCCGTTCTGTGGCTCTGTAGAGCACGTGTTTATTTAAGACTGAGTTCTGTAATAATGTATATAAATTCTACATTTGTTTTGGACAGTTTTCATAAATTCTTTGAAGTCACGTGGTCTGCTGCCATTCACGTCAAAGGTTGCACTGCTAAATTTCTTGTGAACCGTGAGAGCATCACACAATTTGGAACTCACGGCGAAGAATTTTGAAAAATTGATATATGTGTACAGCAGCAGAGCTGCGCATGCTCCGTTCACGCGCAGACTGTTTTACTTTACAAGATACCGGAATATACGCGTCTCCCATTACTGAGACACTGTATTCATACTTCCCTCGCACACAGCAAGAAGCTGCAATTCAGGCCCCCAGACAGGCATATGTCTCGCGCCTGGCGTGTTCAGAACCTTCCATATAAAACCGAAAGTGCCCGCACACACAGGGAGCTGGAGACAGGCACGCCCTGACAGAGGGAGAGAAATCGAAACTAAGTTTATACTCTCTTCACTTCCGGGATCATGGCCGCAGCAGCAGCCTCATCTCAGTTCGGGAATCTCAAGGAAGAGCTGTTCGATCTGTTTGGAATATTTTAATGATCCGGTGACCATTGATTGTGGGCACAACTTCTGCCGCTCCTGCATCACTCGCAGCTGGGAGGGAAAGGATGAAAACTTCCCTTGTCCGCAGTGCAGAGAAACATCTCTGGTAAGAAATCTCCGGCCCAACAGGCAACTTGGAAACATTGTGGAAATAGCAAAACAGCTCCATCGCCCCTCTGTGAAGGCCAGTGAGGACATCCTATGCGAGAAACACGAGGAGAGGCTGAGGCTGTTCTGTGAAGAAGATCAGATGATCTGCCTGGTTTGCCGAGAGTCCAAGGATCACAAAACTCACTCAGCAAGTCCCATAGATGAGGCTGCAGAGCAGTTCAAGGTATGTGTGTGGGTGTTCAGGGTTCACAGTATCTTTCCTCCAAACGAATAAAGGAGGCCCCAGAACAACACTGGGTGTTCATGGATTATAAGGCACCCATTTGTTCCATAGAGACATACCGGTCAACCTCTTACCTTGAAAATGCTGATGAATTCAGGCATTTAAGAGGGTGATCCCAATACGGTCAAAGGGGAATTAGCACCTTTTTGCACGTTTGAAAAGTGGATGGAACCATTAGTCTATGGAGCCGTTTTCTTAAGTTCGTTTTTTTTACCTGGTTGTCCTCAAAATGTCATTTTATACTGCCTTCCTGGGCCTGGCTCTCTGTTGTCCCTTCCTTGGGGTTTGGGAGAAGGCTGTCACAGAGCGGGAGACAGATTCCCAGGCAGGCACTAGCAAACCCAGAAAAGAGACTACAGGGGCGTCGCGGTCAAGCATTTACAGGTTGTACACAGAGCAAGACGTTAGAATGAAAAGTGAAGAATGAAAACAGGACGAAGACGTTAGAGGAGGAAAAGGGAAAGAAGGCAGTGGAGGAAAAGGGAAAGGAAGACAGCAGGATGGGAGATAGACAGCGGAGGCAAAAGGAAAGAGGTCAGGGGTAATAGAAAGAAGGTGGCAGCTAGGGAAGTGAGGGAGAAGACTTAAAGGAGAAGGAAAAACAAGAAAGGTGATCGGAAGGGTGTGAAAATAAGGCAGGGAAATATGAAGGAGAGAACATGATGGCAGGGAGATAAATATGACTAAGGGTATAGGAAATATAGAATACACAGATAAGAAATACAATAGAATAATAGATAAGATAAGAAGGGCAGAGGACATAGAAAGAAAATAGATAGGGGTGAGAGAAAACAAGGAGAATAGTAGGGAAAGAAAAAGAATATGGAAAGCGAGAGTTTGGGAGGAGATATGGAGAAGAAACAGCAAGGGAGTGGGGAGATTGGACTGTGGAGAGAGAAACAGAGGGCAAATATGGAGAAGGCAGAAAGCGAAAAGAAAGGTGGCAGAGGAGAGAATAGGGAAAATGGTAAGGACAGAGAAACTGCAAAGAAGGAGAAGGGTTGGAGAGGATAGGATACACAATAGGAAGTACAGAAAAGATGTAAAGAAACGGTGAGATAACAGAGGACAGAAGAGCAGGGGCATACAGAGCAAGAGAAAAGCATGTGATGACAAGTGAGAGAAAAACAAAAGAAAATAAGAACAGTGAGTGGAAAAAGAAGCCTTGGGAGAGGAAAGGATACAAGATAAAAAGGACAGAAATAATGGAAAGCGACAAGGCAAGTTAAAGAGGGTGGCAGATATTGAGGAGAGAGGGAGAGGAGAGATTTGAGTATAGAAAGAGAAAGGAGGGCAGAAATGGAGTTGTCACAAAAAAAGAAAAGACGAGCTATGGAGGTGAGCTACAAAGGAGGATGTAGAAAAATGGAGGTGAGAATAAGGGAGAATTAGAGAAGAGAGAAAAGGCGGAAGGAGAGACAGAGAAGTAGCATGTAGAAGAAAACGAGGAAGGACAAAGGAGATAAGAACGAGAGAGAAAGTAAAAGGGGATACAACGGTTGCAGATATAAGTTAATCAGAGCGAAAGGGCGAAAAGAGAAAGGGAGAGAGGGAAAAGTGAAGTCAAGATATTAATGTAAAAGAGGAAGGAGACTGAAAGGATAGGCAGTTTAAAGGGATATTCAGAGAAATGTAGATAGAAGAGAGAGAAGACGGGGCGATGTGTGGGAGAAAGGAAAATGGGAAAGCTAAGAGGGGAGGGTAAAACATAAGGACAAATGAGTGAGAGAGTGGAAAAGAGAGCGGGAGTGGGTAGGGGTGTGAGAAAGTGAAAGGGAGGAAGGTGATGAGGAAGAGACCAATAAACAGTAGTGCGATTATCTTCAGTACAGGAGGAGCAGTAATGTGTGTCCATAGGTGCGAGGGGCCCACTACCCAAATTATGGCAATTTTTTAATACTATCCAATGAGCAAGGGGGGCCATTTTTCTTGCTTGCGTTAGGGCTATTGACACTCTTTCTAGGCCACTGATTTGAGAGGACTCCATAGTGAATGCTGTCCACGAGTAAAAAAGTATGGCTATTGTAGGCAGCCCTGTGACAAAGGTCGCACATGGTAAGCCCGCAGGAGAGCCTGCAGAAGAGCACAAGGATTATCTGTCACAGCCCAGGGATCTGAGAGCACACATGGTGAGCCCCATAAGAGAGACTGTAGAAGAGCACAGATTATGTATGTAGGTGTTCTCGGATTAAAATGTCATAGAGTTGTGTAGAAAAGGCTGCCCGAGAGTACAAGGTATATCTGTTAGTATTCTGACATCTCAAATTAGACTCAAAGAGTTCAACACATAATAAGGCTGAAGAATATAGCCTTATAGCCTGCTACAGCAGGCTATACCGGCCATTAAAGGCCCTCTCCAGTGTTAAAGGGCCGAGCCGAAGGCGATGGCCTTTAACAAGGGAGCAGACCTTTAATGCCGATATAGCCGTGCTACGGAGGGCTATAAGGCTCTTAAAACATTCCGCTACTAGAGGGCAGAATGTTCTAACAAATAAAACAAAGGCCTCACAAAGCACGAGGGGATTGAAATCCCCTCGGGCTCCATGAGGCCATTATTGACAGCAACAACTGTGAACGACAACTTTGAAATGTTGGAGGTCCGGGCTTCTACCGGCCATTAGAAGCCCAGAGCACTCCATTGTTTTCAGTGGAGCACCCAACATCCCAATGTTTTAATATAACCTTAGAGTCCGCCGGAGCGGGCTCTACCGGCTATTAAAGGCCTGCTCCAGCGTTAAAGGCCGAAGGCCAGGGCCTTTAAAAAGTGAGCGGGACTTTAATGCCAGTAAAGCCCAGCTACAGAGGGCTATAAGGCTATTAGAACATTCCTTTAACAACAAGAGAGAAAGGAATTTCTAGGAGCACTCTTAGTCCCCTGGCTCATATATTTACAACAACAAAGAGTGTGCCTTGTCTATAGAGAAAAGCAAGCATGAAGAATCAAACTAGATTCATTGAAAAGCATAAAGAGTCACACTGGATTCTTTAGAAGCCCTCACTCACCACCCTGGTTGGTGACATGCTTCATCATCGGGCCCCACCAGGAGGACCGAATGCCCCTTGTGCTTCAACGCCAGAAATAGACTGCGGAGCAGGTTTTAGTGTGGTTGGTGTGAAAGTGCTAAAGTGTGGTTTAAATTGTCTAGATTGTGTCCAAAGAAAATTGCTTTATTATGTAAAGGCCAATCTGACAAAAAACACAAAACGAAGGATGTATAAGCTGAATAAATTAATCAGCTACATCCCATGGTGCATGGTCAACATGTTTCTGCCTATATGGTATCAATAGCCAGGCATTCTTCAGGACCAACGGGGTCCGGCTTAGAAGGATTGCAGCAGGTACAGAGCGGGTGCCTGGCATTGATGGCGGTGTGCCTACTTGCCACCACCCCCTTTCCGAGACCCATGGTGTGATTAGTTGTTACACCGCATATTTAGTTTTGGTTCTTCAAAATAGAGGACCTTACGGGTAACAGTGAGTTACTGTACCATTTTAATTCTTTTTCACACTTTAACCTCTGGTTAGGGTGGGCCTTAGCGCACCCATACCGCCGAGGTCCACATTTTTGGTCCTGAAGAATGCCTGGCTATTGATACCATATAGGCAGAAACATGTTGACCATGCACCATGGGATGTAGCTGATTAATTTATTCAGCTTATACATCCTTCGTTTTGTGTTTTTTGTCAGATTGGCCATTTAATAAAAAGCAATTTTCTTTGGACACAATCTAGACAATTTTAAACCACACTTAGCACTTTCACACCAACCACACTAAAAACCTGCTCCGCAGTATTTCTGGCGTTGAAGCACACCAGGGGGGCATTCGGTCCTCCTGGTGGGGCCCGATGATGAAGCATGTCACCAACCAGGTTGGTGAGTGAGGGCTTTCTAAAGAATCCAGTGTGACTCTTTATGCTTTTCAATGAATCTAGCTTTGATTCTTCATTCTTGCTTTTCTCTATAGACAAGGCACACTCTTTTGTTGTTGTAAATATTAGAACATTCCGCCACTAGAGGGCAGAATGTTATAACAAATAAAACAAAAGCCTCACGGAGTCCGAGGGGATTGAAATCCCCTCAGGCTCCGTGAGGCCTTTGTTCACAGCAACAGCTGTGAACGACAACATTGGAATGTTCGAGCTCTGGGCGTCTACCAGCTATTAGAAGCCCGGAGCACTCCATTGTTTTCAATGGAGCTCTCAACATTTCAATGTTCTAATTAGGGTGACCAGACGTCCCCGATTTGCCCGGACAGTCCCGGTTTTTCACCAGCTATCCGGGCAGATTTCGGCAATTTTGTCTCATGTCCCGGTTTTTAGAAGGGGTTGACTGAAAACAGTGAGAGGCACTTTTGGGGTGTTCTAAAGCTTTGCTAGTTAGCAACTGTTATAAGTAAGCAGTTTAATTAATAGGTATAATTTTGAGTCTGTAGAACTTACATTGTATTTTACTTTCTTAATGCAACTTCTGTGATCCTATGTTGATGACCAGCTGTCATTCTGCGCCATTCCGTGGATGAAAAATTGTAGTCCTTCTTCTATTTTCAACAAATGTCCCGGTTTTTGGTTCTCAAGATCTGGTCACCTAGTTCTAATACAAGTTATGTCTGTGAGTGTTCTGCATCTTGAGATACATTCTAGACTCTTCAGCGAAAGATGTACACGAATCACATAATGCCTGTGAGTGTTCTGAGTTCTCAAGTCACTGTCTATGGGCTAAGACTACAATGCGTGTGTCTTTGAGTGTCCAGGGGCCCGTGTCTAGTTTTGGAATAATATTATGAGCTGTGCTTGTCTGTGAGAGTTAAGAAATTTGCTTCACGTCAAAAGAATGGGATTGTGTATATGAAAACAGCTTATAGCTAATGCTTACCCACGTACACCTCCCTAGTATGTAATGAAGCTTGCACTGCTACTGCCAGGGTAGAACAATATCTGGTGTACCTGTGCTGCATGCGTGAGGTGCCTACTCTATCTCATACTTTCCACCAACAGCCCAGATTTGGAGTTGATGTTTGTACTCTTGCACCAGTTGTTTTGCCACAGTCCTTTTTTTTAAACATATATTTATTGGCATTTTAACATATGATAGACCACATACAGTATCTATTTCGTTCACTACAGTTATTAAATTTCCAAAGCCACAGGCAATCAAGTGTTCTTGTGAGCAGTACAACACAGATTTCAATATGAATACTTAAACACTCTATAGCTCAAGCATATCTATAAACAGGGCCCCGTAGGCACGATTCCCAGCAACTAACACACCCCGAATTGCCATTACATGTCTTCAATCTATGATGCCTGTTCCCATGCCCACGTAGCCCTGTAGGAATCTACATTCTCATAACATTCAGGGTAGTTGTGTGTGGGTATATGGTGTCCATACCATCTCCAGGTCTTACATGTGCAAGGATCCATCAAACAGGGAGTTAAGAACTGGGATACCAACTACCTGTCAATGTCCAGCGCGGCACTCTCTATATGTATAACGTCATAAGTCTCAATCTGTGCCCGCCGGGAGGGGGGAACGGGGAAGCCCGGGATCCCGGAGGTGTCCAATCATACCACAATTATTTATTGCACAGTCAGCCACTCTACTGTCCCCACCCCCCTCGCAAGGAGAAGGGTGGGTTGTCCCATAGGGGTTTCTGTCACACAGTCATTCTCACGGGCCGGGTCTAATCCTCACGATCAGAGTTATCCCGGCCCTCTCGCCAGGCTGACTGAGGGGGTTTCACTATCTCCATCCGTATCGCTTGGAGAGCTCGGGTATTCCCAGGCATGCAGTATGTCTCTCCACTGGTCTGCTATTGGGTGCAAGCGCAGCCCCTCGACTCTTCCCTACGCAGCACTCTTTCCTCCGCCTCGGCCCAAGTCGTCACTTCCCTCTGCCATACAGTCACTCGCGGTCTCATAGGTGCTTTCCACTCAATTGCTATACGTCTCCTAACCAGTGCTAGCGCCAGATCCATGAACCTGTTTCCCGCTTTTCCTTTTGGCGGCCTAGGGTAAAGTTCCAGTAAACAGACTTCTGCAGTGCAAGCAAGCTTTCATCCCAATGTAGTGTTAAGCGTGGGGAGGGCAGTGTGCCAAAATATTTGCGTGACCCTACATTCCCAGGTCATATGAAACCCACGTCTTCCTGATTGCATTTCGGGCAGTGCCTTGGCTCCCCCCCAAAAATAACAAAGATCCTGTGCGGTGTTAAATAAGTCATGTGCACATAATTAAATTGTACATATTTTAATCGTGTATTCCGCAATATTTTCTTGGGAGATTCCAGGACCCTTCCCCATTCTGCGTCCGTGAGGTCCCTCCCCAAATTACTTTCCCACTTCTCCTGTAAGTGGAGCAGGAGGGTCAGTGAGGCCTCACACAAGGATGCGAGAACCATTTAATTTGGTGTCTCGCAGTACCCAAAGTGACCAGTGAATGCAACACTGCATGTGTCTCAGTCTCCTCCCTATTCCGGCCCTATAGCTTTGCGAATGCCCTCTGCAACGCTTCATACACTAAAAACTGGCCCGGGGGCAGACCACACCCCTCCACTAGTTCTGCAAATGGAAGCAAGGTGTTCTCTTGATAACAGTCTCCTACGGTTTCGAGACCCACCGCAGCCCAGGGTGCTAACTGCTCCACAGTCATGACCTGCTGCGGCTCACCGTGGGGCAGTCCCACCAGCGGCAACTCCAGCAAATATTTTGGGGTATCAGGTATCCTCTTAATGCTACGTCTCCAGCATTGCAGTGCCGTGGACTGCAGTATGGTATTGTAGGGAACTTTGTTGTGTGCATCAGAAGCTTTGCCAACAATAGACTGGGACTCTGACCGGGTTCCGCCAAGAAAGTCCAGTCCACGTTCACTCCTTCTAGCCATTGGGACAACCATTGCATCTGGGCAGCAAGCTGATAGAGCTCGAAGTCAGGGACTCCCAAGCCTCCTGCATCTATGGAGCGTCTCAATACTTTAAGCGACACTCTGCGTCTACTGTCCCCCAAACTAAGTCCCTCACCAGGTAATCCAGGTTGCGAACCATGCCGCAGGCATTAACACTGGCATATTAGCAAAGTAATATAATACACGGGGAGCATGACCATTTTCGCCAAGGATATCCTAGCCATGATGGGGAGGCGTAGTGTACCCCAGAATTGAACGCTAGGTCTGAGAGATCGCAATGTTCTCCCCAGGTTTCCCTCTCTCCAAGTCCTCCAGAGAGTGGAAGATCTGGACACCCAAATATTTGAAGGTGTCCGACGCCCAATTAAGGTCCACGGGTGCCTCGAGGGGGCGCGCCATTGGTCCAGCCACTGGGAAGAGGTATGTCTTACACTTATTAACTTGCAAGCCTGACAACTCCCCAAACGTCTCCAAGATATTGTAGAGCTGTTTCTGTCCCCGAACAGCGTCGCAAAGATACACTAATAGATCGTCCACATGAAGAGGAGATGATATATGTCCGTCCCCCTAATAACAACCCCATGCCTTCACCCCCTGTCTAAATAATGCAGCCAAAGGTTCTATCGCCAAGGCGAAAGGAGTGGCGACAAGGGGCAACCCTGACGGGTACCTCGCGTTATGCGGTATTGCGGGAGATGGTTTTGCCAGTCTTTACCCTGGCTGTGGGGCAGGTATATAGCAGTCGTACCTAGCCACCCAGCCGTCCCTCATGCCCAGGCGCTTCATAACTGCCAACAGGTAGTCCCACCCACAGTATCAAAAAAAGCCTTTTCTAGGTCAATTGATAGGATAGAAGCCCGCCGGAGCGTGTGCTTCCGGGTGGTAGAGCACCGTGTATAGGCGGCTGAAGGTTATATCGAGGTATTACGGGAGGGAATAAACCTGTTCTGGTCCGGATGGATCCAGGGCCTGCATACTTGCGGCAGCAACCGAAATGCCAGTACTTTACTGAGGATCTTAAAGTCAGTATTGAGCATGGAGAGGAGTCTATAATCTTTCACCTCGGCATCTGGGGACGCAGTCTTGGGGAGCGGGACCACCAACGCATCTCGCGTGGTGTCTGGGAGAGTATCCGATTTGGGGCGGCTCACGCACAGAGAGTCACTAGCCTTGGTGCTAATCAGTCCCATACTTCTTATAAAATTCTCCCGGCAGGCCATCGGGGCCAGGAGTTTTCCCGTTAGCCATGGTGGAAATAGCTCCCTGTACCTCCTCCAGAGTCATTGGTCCACTCAATTCCGCCCTTGCTTCCCGCATCCAACGTTCGGAGATCTAGGGGCTCCAACAAAGCCTCAACAGTTGCACCTGGGAGTCGGGGGGGCAGTGTAAAGAGGCTTTATAATAATCCCTAAACAGAGCATTAATTTCCCTTGGATCATGCAGAGTTATACCGTCAGCTGTCTGTATACGCATAATCGGAGAACCATGTGTGTCCGGACAAATCAGCCAAGACAAGAGGCGGCCAGCCTGTCCTTCCTCCCCCTGTACTCTATCCATGTATGTCCTATAGTCATGTGATCTAAGCCGCTCCAGTATGTCAGCATGCTGTGTGCGTTTGTCCAAAAGCCGAGCGTGTGCCTGCGCGTCTCGTCCCTGAAGACCATCCAGTTCACGTATTTCTCCCCCTCTATCCAACAATTTACTTTGCAGTTCCCTACGCACCCCTACAGCCTGCCCCATGTAATGTCCCCGCATCCACCACCTTAAACGCCTCCCACTCTATTAAGGCAGACGAAGCAGAACGCTCATTCTCAGCAAAATAATCACATACAAGAGATTGCAGGGCGTCAGCAAGCGGAGCATCTTCTAGGGACATCGGATTGAGGCGCCATGTTCGTATCCGGGATCTATCTCCATAGGGTCTGTATGTCAACAACAGGGGGCTGTGGTCTGACAAGGTTCGTCCCAAGTACTCTGTGTGTGTGATGGAATCACTAAGAGTGGGGAGCACCAAAGGCATCCAATCGGGTATGGAGCTGGTGCATTGGGGAATAAAAGGAGTATTCTCTCGTGTCCCCGTGTTGGATCCTCCAGATATCTTTCAACCCCAGTGGGACATCCAGTCCCGCAAACCAGCCGGCACACGGCGGGTCGGGGCACCAGGCAGAGGGGGGTGCGATTGGTCCCAGGTCCACGTCTATCACTCCATTAAAATCCCCACCTATTAGTACTGGACCTACCATCAGATCTGCTACACGAGTAGAGAGGTCAGCCATATAGGCCAACTGGCCCTGGTTAGGGGCATACACACAGCCTAACGTGACTTCCCGCCCATACAGCCTCCCCAGGAGGAAGACATATCTGCCCTCCTTGTCTATAGCATATTGTGTTAATTCAAAGGGCACCCCGCTCGAAACCAAATCAGCGCCCACGAGCATATGCTGAATATGATGTGGCATATACCTGCCCCCTCCACTGTCTACGCAACCTTTCAACTTCTGTTTGAAGCAGGGTGAGTCTCTTGCAGGAGGGCTACCTGCACCCTCGCCTCTTAATATAATTGTGGATACCGTGACGTTTAGACATGGACCCCAGCCCCTTAATATTCCACGTGAGGAATTTCAGTAACTGCTGTTGTGCTGCCATTGCTGGCTAAGTAAACCACCCCACAACCCGCCAGCCCTCCCACCATCCACCCCGTGCCAATAAGACAGAGCAGCACCGCGTTATAGGCAAGACAGGACCGTTGCAAGTGGAAAACCAAAACAAATCGAAACAAAAACAGGAGAAGAAGAAAAATCCCAACATGGATCAACTCCTCAATTCCCAGAGCAGTATGGCAACCGCAACCCACCCAAACCCTTCATAGTTAATAGTCAATCGAGGTCCAAACCGACTATGGTGAGGTCCTTCAGGGGTCAGTGACCTAGATCAGTGTCCTCGAGTTCGTAAACAGAATATCAGGGGACCGTGCCAGGCACCGACCGTCCCGTTAATCAAACCCTGAACCATTGTGATCCAGCGTGTTACTAGCAACAAGCATTCATACACCAAATACTCACTTGGGCCCATACATTCCATACTACGCTATGCAATTCCGCTGGTGGGTCAGTTGTACTCTTTATCAAAATCCCTGCTACCAATTACTTTTCTGATTGAAGAGTAATGACTTACCAATGGACCCTTTGCTAATTGGGAAGTTTAAAATGAGTGACGTTCAATACAATTCATAACTCCTGAAATAATCACTGAGTCAGGAAGTTTTAAAATGTTTATCTAAAGATTTAGCAGAGTAAAATACAGAAACCACATGATACTTAAATCGTATATCAAGGATGAAGCATAATAATCAATTATCGATCAATGACAGTCCCTCAGAAAAGGAGAAGATAGAGACAGCGTGCGCAACTAGGAGTTGCATTTATAGTTACCTAAGAAGTGAGAGAACCAACCCTATGGCCAGGAGTTGGAAAGATAGGTCTCAGGAAGGATGAAGAGCAATGACCTCCGGACCAAATTCAGGGCGGGACAGGTGACCTTTCTATCAACGACGCCTGCGTCGTTCCCCTCTCTGGTACTTCGCTTCTCCTCGAATTCTCCCGTGTCTTCCTTCTGATGTACACCGCCGCCCCCACCTCAGGACCTCTCTGGACAGCGGTTCAGTCTGCATGGATCTCGAACCTCGACTCCCTTCCGTGGTGCGTCCTAATGCTAATGCTCTCCTCAAACTCGAACTTAGTCTGTACTAGCATCTCTAACTAATTAGCTAATTCTATATCTATTATACCCTTCTACGCCCATGTACCTCCCCTTAATGTTGCAGAATTATGGGCCCACTACTTCTGATTGGACGGGGACAGGGGTTGATCCTCACACCATATTGATTTAATTCCAATTTCTTTAAGCCCATTGTTTTAAAATACCGCCCATCACAATTAATACATTTTGCTTTATTTCCCACCCGTCTCACGACAAAGTTTATTACAATGTTTATATAAATTGTTTCTTTCGGTAGGGACATCGTGGGTACAATAATGTTGGACATCAGGTCACGGCCTTGGACCGACGTCCAGGTTGACTTCATCCTCTCTTCTGGGCAGCCTCGCAGGAGCGCATGCAAAACCATTGTCTCTCGAGTTTCAGTTCAACCAACCCGGGCCCATTTACGAACTAATAAAAAGTCAAAGAAAGAGAAGATATTAAAATCACAAAATAACGTGTTTCACTGTATACCCACTCTTTCTACTCTATTCCCATTTAATTATAAATTCTATCCCGCATTAATAGCGTTAGGATATCACAGTTTAATTGCAACATGTAAGCAAGCTGCAGCACGTGAAAACATTAAGCAGCCATTTTAATACACACTGCGCAGAAGCAAAGATTTCCCTCCAAGCAAAGAAAGACGTCACACCATGTGATATGGTTGAGACATGCGCAATAAGTTTCCCGCGCTTTAGCAGCCATTTTAGATTAGACAAGCGTTGTTAGCTTCAAACACATAGACAAGCTTCCTTCTACTTGTGTTGGTGTGTGCATTGATTAGTACAACATTACAAAGATTAAAAAATTCATACTGTGAGAGGATTGCTTCCGAGCAAGTCTCATTTGTGAGTCCTTGCTCCATCAATCCCCTCTCTGATGGCGTTTCTGAGCCATCAAACTATTACCCACAACCAGATGCCAACTTTTAGCATAAAATTGTCTCAGCTTCATTTTACACTTTCAATTTTTCACATCTCCTTTCAGTTTCTTGTATAATTCACTTCTAAAATCTTCCAGTTCAATTTCGTCAAACTTTCGCTTCTTTCCTTTTCCTGTCACATTATACGATTCATTCTTTCTACAACATTTGCACCATATTATTACTGACAGTACTATTATTGCTATTACTGCTAAGGGTACTAATATTTGACCTACAAGTCCTTTCCCTACATTAGCAAACCAGGTACCAATTGACGTAATACTATTGGTCAATCTTTCCCATTCACTATCAACTTCCAGTGGTTTCAGTTCCTTCTCAAGTTTAGTTATATTCTGTATATATGTTCCAATTTCTGCACTTTTATCAGGTATGTAAGTGCAACAATGTTTCGTCTTCAATAATTTACAGACTCCGCCCTCTTTTGCTAGTATTATATCAAGAGCAAGTCGATTTTTGCATAACCATAGATCTAATACGCAACCATTTCCGCATTAATCATCAGAAATCCTCCAGCAGTGTCAGTCGATAAACGATCCAACCACTGTAGATAATTTACATATTTTTCCTTGAGTTCAGAATTATTCCCACTGAAGGTATCAATGCACCAAGTATATCACCTACAATTTCAGAAAAACTAGCTCTTTTACTACGTTGTTAATTCACTATTATTTTCATTGCTCCCAGTGTTTCTTTTTACGTGTGTATATTTTTGGAAATACTATCCCAAAATAACAACTTCCGTACCACCGTGCAGGAAGCCTAAAGTAAGCCTTATTCCACACATAATAGATTCCAGGAAAAACTGAATCCGTTCCTCCTTTTAGTCCCGAACCTCCAAGAATTAAGAAATTATGTTCACATTCACTGGTACCGATGAAAACATTGTTATATTCAGTCTTTAACCTATGTAGACAAATTTTCCCTGTCTTTACAAAATCTAGGAGCCATAGCAGCTTAGAGCCTTGCCAGGTGTGTAACTCCCCTCTTTCTCAGCCCAAGGTGGCAGATGAGCCTTATGCTCAGATGCTTTCTTTTAGAAATCTTGTCTTCTATTCTCTACTAAATTCAAAAATATCTTTTCTTCTTCATGTAACTGAACAGGTTAGATTGCTTCTATGTGCATGTGTTATGTCTATCGATTTCATTGTTAAGAAAAATTCTCCCATAAACTGTGCATCTTTACTACTAAGCACTGGATTCAAATTCTTTCGAATCGGAACCTCAGAAAATATCACATCTATATTTGAATAGTAATACTGAAGTCTCCTGTTTTGTAAAATAAACTAGCCAATACACTACATGATATGCCATAAGTTAATGGCAAGTGATGATATGTTAATCCTTCTGCTACTGATTCAGGTAATTTCATACAGACATAACAATTACTAACTTCCATGGTATCTACATTTTGAAACAATCATTTTGTGAAAACATTCAAACTAGTTAGTCGATTATCTGTTTACTTCATGATGAAATTCTGGTTCATCTTCTGTTTTAGTTCTACTCTATTACCTTTCAAGTTATCTGTCCTTTCCTTCGTTTCGTTGTTAATCTTTTTATCCATTATCATAAGGTAAGGAATTGCCACGATCACAACTAACCATACTATAAGCACCACTACCATATTACATATGCATATAGCACAGCATCTTGTACAACATTTCTGTTTTGGTCTCCCAGTAACTCTATCGTCATGCATTTTTGACAAGGAAGATTTCTCTTCTTATCGTAATCTCAAGTCTTTTACGTTATCAAGGTGGTTTTATTTCTTTCTCCTATAAGTCAGTTCTGTACTTGTTCCTTCGTCACCACTTTCACTTGACTCTGAGCTCTCGTAGTCCTCAAGGATGATATAAGTCCAATCGGGACCTTTAAATTTGTTGTTCACAAGTTTTCAGTCTTTTGCTTTTCCGTCTTTCAATTCCACTTGTTTGTCCTGTTAGGCTTGTTACTTCATTTACTTGTTCTGGATCTTCACTTCTGGTTGTTATGTGGTATTTTACTCTTTTAATAACACTAGGCCCGACATGATCACCTTTTCTGACCTTCTTTGTTTGCACTGTCTCTTCACTTCTTATTTCTTCTTCAGAAATCTTTGTATTTTTCAAGTTGTGGCACAATTTCGATTTTCTTCTATTTCAGTTTCTTCTACTTGCTCTTTTTCAGGTCTTATTGCTTTCTCTTCAGCTGCTCCACTGTGAGTTTCCAGTAACTGACCTTGTTCAGGATTTACGTCTTCATGCTTGTGATCCTCGTGATCTTCTTCTTGAGTGTATTTTCCTAAATCTAACTGGTTCTGATCAGGGCTTATTGCACTTTGTACTTCTGCAGCCTGACCGCGTTCTTCTAGACCTGTCTGTCCCTGCTCAAAGTTTGTTGGTTCGTTGTTGATTTGAGCCCAATTTCCTCTCTCTATCTGATCCTGCTCAGGTTCTCTTATTGTTTCTTCTTCCTCTTTCTGAGCTGCTTCTTCTTCACCTATCTGATCTTCTCTCAATTTCTTCTAAATTTGCTTGGCTTCTTGTCCTGTGGTAAACTTCAGGTATTTCCACCACCGGTATCCAGTCCTGACTTCTGCTCAGTTGTTCTTCTTCAGCTTCCCTTGAATCTCGGACCTGAGATTCTTCAGCTGGGCAACCTTCAGCTTCCTCAGTTATTGATGCTGTCTGAGGATTTTCTTCTTCAGGGTCTGGTACTCTTTTGGTGTGGCTTACATGAATCCAATTATGAAATCCTGCACATTTCACTGCTGTGTTCGTAACTAGTATGACCTGACGAGGTTCTTCCCACCTGGGTGATAGACACGTTTCTCTGGTGTGATGCTTCACTAACCATCCAGTCACCGGGATTCAGATCATGCTCTTGTTCTGGCTGCCTGGAAGACTGTGTCTTCCCCAACCTGGTGAGAGACAGAACGCACTAGGTCAGCCAATCCTTTGCAATAATCCAGAACCATATCATCAGTTATATTCAGCAGTTTATTTGTAGGAACATGTGCTTGTCTCATTGCTCTTCCCATGATTATTTCGAGTGTGGACTCAATCCGGTATTTCTATCAGGAATGCTTCTGAGTCCCATCAAAACAAGTGGCAATGCATCCGGCCAATCTAATGATGTCGATGCACACATTTTTGCCAGTCTGGATTTTATTGTGCCATTCATTTGTTCAACCACTCCAGAAGCCTCTGGACGATATGCACAGTGCAATTTTTGCTCAATTTGGAATGCTTCACAGATTATTCTAATCACATCACTGTTGAAGTGCCTTCCTCTATCTGATTCCAAAGTTACTGGAAAACCAAATCTAGGAATGAGTTCTCGTAGCAACAACTTTGCGACTGTAATACTGTCATTCCTCCTGGTAGGGTAAGCCTCCACCCACTTTGAAAACAGACACACTATGATAAAGTACATACTTCAGTCCTCTACATGGTGGTAACTGAATGAAATCAAGCTGCAATCTCACAAATAGGACCCTCTGCCTTTCCGATCTTCCCAAACCCAATTACTGTTTTTCTTCCTGGATTATGCATTTGGCAAGTTAGACATCTCTGGCAAAGGCTCTCTGCTACTGCCCTAAACCTTGGATTGTACCAATTTTGTCTGAAGAGCATAATCATTGCATCTCTCCCTACATGTGTGTCTCCATGATACATTCTGGCCATTTGTGAAAATCAAACAGTCGGGCATGACTGGTCTGCCATCAGCATAAATCCATACATCGTCGTCTGACCTTTGAGAACATCCCATTTTAATCCATGCATTTCTTTCACTCTCATCAGCATCATCTTGTAGTCTTTTCACATCATTCCATGTTTCAGGAGGTGCATACAGCATAAGTTGGCAGCTGATTCCCATTCTTTCAACCCTTTTATTAACTGACAACCTGTTTTTGGCACAGTGTTGGGCCACCAAATCTGCATATCTGTTACCGACTACCACCCAGTCATCTCCTGACTGATGTGCGGCTACATTTCACCACAGCCAATTCTTTTGGTGATTGTATGTGCTTCCAATAGTTCTTTTTCACGAACTGTCCATTTTTAATGGGGGATCCTGAAGAAGTCATGAAATCCCTCTGCATCCATAATTGGCCAAAATCATGCACAACCCCGTAACCATATTGGCTATCTGTAAATATAGTTACTTTCTGGTTCTTCCCAATTTTGCAGGCTTTTATCAAAGAAATTAATTCAGCTACTTGTGCAGATTTTACTCCTGGTAAATAGGATGCTTCGACTATTCCAGTTAATTCACATACTGCATATGCTGCAGTTAATTTACCATCTTCATGCCTTTGGCACGAACCATCAACAAACAGCTCCCTGTCTGGTTTCCTGAGGGGTAGTTCTTGTATGTCATGACGTGGTTTTGTGCACAATTCTGTGACTTGTAAACAATCATGTTCCTCTTCATCATCTTTAACTTCCTCATGATATGGGTCTGGTAGTAAGGTAGCAGGATTTACTATGGTGCACCTTACAATAATCACATTCTCAGCACCTAGTATTATTCTTTCATATTTAGTCAGCCGATTAGGAGTAAGATGCTGAGTTCGGGTTCTTGTCCAATAGAATCACAACTGAATGTGGAACAAACACTTTGACATGATGTCCCATTACAATGGATTCACTTTGCTCAATGCTCAAACATGTAGCCGCTACTGCTTTTAAACAGCCTGGCAATGCGGCTGCCACTGGGTCCAATGCAGCAGAAAAATATGCTATAGGACGTCTGTCCAAACCATGTCTCTGTGTTAGGACTGAAAGTGCACAATTTTCTCTTTCATGACAGAATAATGCGAATTTTCTTTTATAATCAGGCATGCCTAGGGCAGGTGCTGCACACAAAGCATTTCTCAATTTTACAAAAGCACCTACGTTATGTTATGTTAATAACTTTTATAAAGCGCGGCAATTACCCATGGGTGTCCTGGCGCTAGCAAATACATCCTAAGGCAAAAAACAAGGAGGGAGGAATTATTCAGAAAAGAGTCAAGTCTTTAGGCCCCTCCTAAAATTTAAGAGATCCGTAGCGTCTCTGAGGTAAAGAGGCAGGGCGTTCCAGGCCTTCGCTGCGCTGACAGCGAAGCTTCTGTCCCCCACAAAGCAGTCCTTCTGAGTGGAACTGAGACCAACTTAGCACCTGTCGAGCGAAGTGCTCTGTTAGGAGTGTACCAGTGAAACAGCTGGTTCAGGTGGTCTGAGCCTTTGCCGTGGAGGGCTTTAAAGACCATGCATAGAGATTTAAAATGCACTCGGTTCCGTATTGGAAGCCAGTGAAGATTCCTTATACCATTGGAAATGGGTGAGAATTTGGGTGTACCCGTCAGAAGTCTTCCTGCTGCATTTTGCAGCAGCTGTAGTTTGTTCAGACTTTTCTGTTGGATATTCAAACACAAGCTATTACAATAGTCAAGCCTGGATAACACCAAGGCTGTGACCACTGTTTGTCGACTACTCAGAGGTAGGAATGGCATTACCTTCCTCACTGTTCTAAGCACGTAAGTGGTTGAAGATACTACTGCATTGACCTGATCCCCAAAGGTCAGTCTTTCGTCCACAACTACCCCCAAATTTTTTGCCTTTTTTGAAGGCGTGGGGAGAGAGCCCATCGAGTCTGGCCACCAGCCTGGGGACCAAAAGCTAGTGTCCTTTCCAAACAGAATGACCTCAGTCTTGCCTGAGTTAAACTTTAGACAGCTCTCTGCCATCCATTTCCCAACAGATTTCATGCATGTTTGAAAACATTTGTCTATGCCTGCATCCTGGCCCGGAAGTAATGACACAACAATTTGGGTATCGTCCGCATAGGACGTGAGACCGAACCCAAATGATCTAACAATGGGGGCCAAGGAGGAGACATAAACATTAAAAAGGGTGGGGCTAAGGGAGGACCCCACAAGGAAGCACAAAGGGTTTTGATTGATAACTACCCAGTGCCACCGTGTGTCTTCTGTCGGACAAAAAGAAACTTATCAGCGCCCATGCTTTAGATTGAATCCCACACTCCTTTAGACGGTCCATCAAAATACCATGATGGACCGTATCCAAGGCCGCCGACAGGTCCAACAGGATCAGTGCTGCCCTCCCTCCTTGATCAACGGCTACTCTGATCTCTTCTGTTGCCTTAATAAGAGCGGACTCAGTGCTGTGGCCCCCTCTAAACCCATACTGGGAAGGGTCTAATGCTTGTGTTGCCGTTAAAAAAGAGCTAAGTTGGATGTTAAGGACTTTTTCTATCAGTTTAGCCGGTAATGGGATGCGCGAAATCGGGCGGAAGTTGTTAGGATCTTTGGAGTCTAGACTCGGTTTTTTCAGCAGGGGCAGTATGGAGGCCACTTTCCAACAACTGGGAAAGTGCCCCGTTTCACACATTCCCTCAAAAATGGCCGCCAAGGATCGAGCAATAGGACCTGGAGCTAGTTGAGCTACTTGTACCGGACAGGGATCATGTGGAGATCCTGATTTAGCAGCCATAAGTAGCTTCTCCAAATTATCCAAGGATACTGGCCTAAAACAATCCAAGGTCTCAGTGGAGCTTTTTTGGGGCTTGAGTTTCTCATTATCCTGGTCCAGCGTAACATTAGTCAAGCCACAAAAGGCTGAGAAGATGGTTTCCACTTTGTTGACAAAAAACTTAGCAATCTCTTCACAAAGGTCTTGGCTTGCTTCAACTATCGCAGGGCGTGGAGTAGCCAATCTAGAGACCGTTTTAAATAATTCTTTGGTCGAACTTTTCGCTAGATCTATGCGTGCCACATAAAACTCTTGTTTGGCTTGATGAATAGATTGTTTATATTTGAGAAGACTCGTTTTATACAATATTTTATCTAGTTCTTTATAGTCCTTTCTCCAATTACGTTCAAGCCGTTTGCAGGTAAGTTTGTGATTTTTCAGAGCGTCAGTATACCATGGAGCTGATAAGTGTAGTCTTCTTGGGAGAACAGATTTTTTTGGAGCTAATTTGTCACACGCCTTCTCAAGCCATTTTGTGTACATCATGGCGGCTTCTTCCACACTATCCGGCATCTGAATATCCGTGGCGGTAAGAAACTCTTGTAAAGCTGTGGCTTCAATTTTCTTCCAAGCCCTGGTTGTTATTCGACCTCTTAGATGAGAGCCATTTGTAGGTCGGATGTTAAATGATAGCTCAAATCGGGCAGCCGCATGATCGGACCATACAAGAGGCAAAAGGCCTATAAACTGTAGACCTGGATGGTTTGAAAAAATACCATCCAAGGTATGTCCTGCCAAATGAGTAGGACCATGAACCTGTTGCTTCAAATCTGCATTGTTCATAGTATCTAACAGTGTCCTTGTATCAGGGTCTATTAAGCTCTCAAGATAAAAGTTAAAATCTCCCAGGATTGTATAGGCCTCTGTACAAATGCCTTTCTTCTAGGATGTTATTTAAAGAGGTCATCCCACTCGACTGGGTCCTTTGCCCTCTTTTTCGTCATTTGAATTAATGGCTTTGCTAGCAGAGAAAACCCTAGTATCCATTGACGACAATAACCCACTATTCCAAGGAACATTCTCACTTCTCGTTGGGAGACAGGCATTTGCATTTTCTTGATTAATTTTACTCTTTCAGAGGTTATCCTTCTTTTCCCTCTCAATTTGGTGTCCTAGATACTTAACTGCTGTTGTACAAAACTGCAACTTTTCAGAGTGAAACTTTATGCCCTTCTTCAGCTAAATGATTTAATAATGCAGGTTGCACCACTTATACAGAAGAGTCCATATGAAAGTACATATACGAATGTCCAGTCCAGTATTGAAATAACAAAAAAGTCTTTATTCTTCTTTACAAAGTTGACAAGTGTACAGCAAACAGCCACAACAGCCAACGCGTTTCGTTCTAAACCAAGAACTTCATCAGGGCTGTAAAACAATGTTTAAAAAAGATAAATATATAATTTACTTTATTACAATGCATAATACTAAACTTATAGTTCATTAAATACATGTAATAGAAGCATAGCATAAAAACATACAAAGAAATTTGCCTAAATACAATATTGACAAGGCTCTCGTTTAAAACCTAAAACCTCACAGTTAAAACTGTTTAATAAAAAAGAGAATTTTAACATCATTCACTTATGTTATCTGTCTGACCTTTTATCAATGGCCTGATTATCTACTCAAGGCCACACACCCTAATATTCCTTATTTTGACCTTCTATATGTCCATTGCATTATTTCCCACAAGTTGAGCACAGATCATTGCAACAAAGGCGAAAATTGGCACACTATAATCCCATTTTAAAGCATACCAGAGTCAACATCAAAGCATTTCAGAGAGACATTCCCCATTTTCTCTACTACCATAGCAATTAATGGTCAAAAACCAGGTCTATATCATATGTCACGTGGCAAATTATATATCATGCCCCTTATATATTGACACAATGTTACACCTACCAAGTATATTAAATGGTTCCAAAGAGTTGGCCAAGAATTGCATACATAATCCTCCAGTGTACTCCACTGGACAATCACCGTAGACCACCAATTTTCTTCTTTATTCTTTAAAGAGCTGCAGGCAAAGACTGAATAAGTCGAGTTATGCCTGCAAAAGTATTAAAAAAAAAAAGAAAAAAATACAAATGGTAAACAAATTGCTAAGGCCATTAGGACATTAATAGTCCAAGACCTCCTGACATTTCCTAAAAACAGAGTAAATGGATAGCAATAGCCTCCGTTAGGCCCGTCATTTGATCATATTCCACCGGCCTTCAACGTACACATCATAACTTGAAAGCAACAACATTTAATCATATTTCTGCAATCTCATACAACTAACTCCATACTCTCTCAGTCACTAAGAATACCCAATATGAAAAACCACTTGCTTACCTATTAACTGAACTGCATCCGACCCAAATCCGGCTCGGAGGCTCCCAATATAAAAAGGGCTGATGTGTCTGCAATGCAATTTATGAAGCAATAAGTAACCAACCGTATTGTAATGTATTGTTCAAAATCTTTATACAAAAGAATACAATATACGGAGATGACTTCTCAATTGGAGTGAGTAATAAGATATTGGGATCTATACTGGAAAACTATCCACACAGCAATTCCCCCTCGCCATACAAAAATGGCAATAGCCCTTAAAAAGGACTATACAGCCCCAAAGAAACGATGTGTTCTTTGCGTCAATCCAGTCAAAAAACACTCGTTTTTATAATATCTTAGGTCGTCCATAAAACCGTTCCCATTCACCCCCAGTGTATTTCCAAAAGGAAAAACATTACGCCACACCTTTTTTAACAACAGGGAGCGAGGAGCTTATCAAAAGCAGGTCTAAGTTCAACGAAGATATACCCCCCCCTGTTTGATAAAGGGGAAAAAGAATTCGTCTAAGACGGGTTTAAGCTTACCAGAAAGGTCCGGTCCTGCACGACGTAACCGACAGATAGTTCGTTAAGAGCGCGAAAGAAAACCCGACTTGAATAGTCCTATTTAAGCACCCGTTTACGTCAAATAACGTTAACCGCCAGTATCACCTGTCTCATTATCACAAACAGGGCCCAGCAATAAAGTCTCTTTGTCCCCTTCTTATTTCAAAAAAGCGGGATCTTAAGATCAACCAGCAACAAGTTGCGAACAAGTCTCCCACTCGCATAGCGCCACCAGAGCATAGGCACACAGAGTCTTACATTTACAAACGGCACTAGGCGTTTGAAAAATGTATTAATCACTCCCTGAAATTACAGTACATTTCACGATATCCCCTTACTATATTATGTTCACGTATTTAAACGTGATGATTGCCATATATTCAATCACCATTAGCAACACCTAATTACCTAAATCCTCCATAAGGAGTTCAAGGATAAAATATAGCTCCACCAACAAGAGCGGAACACAGTCAACCACACGACCCCAGTTCGAATCTCCTCCTGGAAGACAAAATTAATAACAATTTTATTTCACCCAATCAATATCATTTTCTCGTTAATGAAAAATATGATGCCAATGTATATATTTTGTAACCAAATACCATGTACACATATTAATTCCCATAACTGCCCCGGGAAATCCAATATAGAGACGTAGCTCGAATAATAAGGGCGGAAATTCAAAAATTAGACATAACTCAGCCAGCGAAAGTGGAACACAATCAGCTCCCCAACCCAAATTCGAGTCCCCTCCCGGGGTACAAAACAAAAGCAACTCGATTCCACCCAGTCTACTATCGTATTTCATTTTATTAAAGGATATAACACTATTATATTTGTTATATATCCAGATATCACTTACACATATTAGTCCCTAATTCTTACATAGGAAATCCAATGATGAGAAGTAGCTCAGGTAGCAGAGGCGGAACACCACCCCCGTCACCACCAAAGTTCGATTAGCCACCACAGAAATCAAAGTGGTAGCAACCAAATTACACCCAGTCTCCCTCCCAAATCAACCCCATAAAACTAGGTCAGAATTGTGTATACTTTTAACCAATTAGAGCCTTGGCAAGATATGTGCAGGCATATTACAACCACATTGCATTTAGTTTA
Organism: Calotriton arnoldi; assembly: GCA_963921515.1. Classification (NCBI taxonomy): domain Eukaryota; kingdom Metazoa; phylum Chordata; class Amphibia; order Caudata; family Salamandridae; genus Calotriton; species Calotriton arnoldi. Next base: position 72,095 of record CAWUFW010016497.1, read on the forward strand.
ACAGCCAATGTATTCAATCTCTTTGTTACACAGTTGGTCCCGGCAAATTGGCCACATCCCATTCTTGGATTATATACATATCTAATGCATTTATCATCCCAAATAACATTTTGGCCAAAATGAAAATATACACATTCACCAACACTGCTTCAGTATTGGTAACAATGTATAAAATCACTTCCCTCCACATCTGGATGGAAAAGAGGATAGCCACATTGACTTTCAAGCGACATAATTCTCAAGAAATATTTCCAATGACAATCTTATTCCCTCTGTAATCACAGAAAATAATGTAACTCCTCATCGGTGTTATGTCCCATCTTAGTACATCGTATACCGGCATATCCAGCCCGCCTCATTTTGTCGAAGGGACCGCTCCCTGTCCCCCCCCCCGCGATTTCAAGGGTATATGATCTATGCCAAAGAACCAGATTTCTGGTCTACCTCCATGGCACTCCCGCATATGTGCCGTCATTGGATACCTACTGTCCTGATGCCGAATTGCCCTTATGTGTTCCTGAATTCTAGTTTTAAGTGCCCGAGTTGTGCTGTCTACATAGATAATGTTACAATAACATCCAATTATATATGTAACGTGTAGTTTTGCATGTTATAATCTGTCGCATTTTATAAACCCAAGAGGTATTATAACTGAATTCTTTCAATCTATTTTTGCCATACTGGCATACACTGCAGTCTGTACATGTGAAAAAACCATTCACTTGTGACGGCAGCCAAGTCTTCCTTGTCTTTCTTGGTAACACATAGCTTGGGCACAACATATCTCATAATGTCCTTCCCCTTCGGTAAGTCACTTTGGGTTTTATCGAGATTTCCCCCTTAACTCCTGGCACTTCCTGTAACAATTTCCAATGTTTATAGACTCGGTCTTCAATTAATTTTGTTACGAAATACAATGAAACATAGTCAGGACATTTATAAGATTCTCTATAAACATTGGAAATTGTTACAGGAAGTGCCAGGAGTTAAGGGGGAAATCTGATGAAACCTAAGTGACTTACTGAGAGGAAGGACATTATGAGATATGTTGTGCCCAAGCTATGTGTTACCAAGAAAGACAAGGAAGGCTGGCCGTCGTCGGAAGTGAATGGTTTTTTCACATGTATAGACTGCAGTGCTTGCCAGTATGGCAAAAATAGGGTTGAAAGAATTCAGTTATAATACCTCTCGGGATTTATAAAATGCGACAGATTATAACATGCAAAACTACACGTTACATATATAATTGGATGTTATTGTGACATTATCTATGTAGGCAGCACAACTTCCGAGCACTTAAAACTAGAATTCAGGAACACATAGGAGGCAATTCGGCATCAGGACGATGGGAATCCAGTGACTGGCACATATGCAGGAGTGCCATGGAGGATAGACCAGAAATCTGGTTCCATGGCATAGATCATATACCCTTGAAATAGAGGGGGTGGGGACAGGGGAGCGATCCCTGCGATGAAATGAGGCGGAGCACTGACATGCCGTTACGATGATGCAGATGGGACATAACACCCGATGAGAGTACATATTTTCTGTGGTTACAGAGGGAATAAGATTGTCGTTGAAATGTTTCTTGAGAATTATGTCCTTGAAAGTCAGTGTGGCTATCATCTTTCCATCCGGATGTGGAGGGAAGTGATTTTATACATTGTTGCCAATACTGAAGCAGTGTTGGTGAGTGTGTATATTTTCATTTTGGCCAAAATATTTATTTGGGATGATAAATGCATTAGATATGTATATAATTCAAGAATGAGATATTGCAATTGCCGGACTAACTGTGTAACAAAGAGATTGAATACATTGGCTGTTAAACTAAATGCAATGTGGTATGTAATAGCCTGCACACTATCTTCTAGGTATAATTGGTTAAAGTATACACAATTCTGACCTAGTCTTATGGGGTGATTTGGGAGGAGACTGGAATATGTTGTTGCTACGCTTGATTTCTGTGGTGGCTAATCGAACTTTGGTGGTCGTGGGAGTGTGTTCATGCTACCTGAGCTACTTCTCATCATTGGATATGTAGCAGAGTAGGATTAATTGTGTAAGTGATATCTGGATATATAACAAATATAATAGTGTTATATCCTTTAATAAAATGAGAATACGATAGTAGACTGGAGTGAATCAGTTGCTCTTGTTGTGCCCGAGGAGGACTCGATTTAGGGTGGGAAACTGATTGATGTTCCACTGCTGGCTGAGCTATGTCTAATTTTGAATTTCCGCCCTTATTATTCGAGCTACGTCTCTATATTAATTTCCCAGCATAAGTAGTGAGAATATATGTGACATGGTATTTAGTTACAAAATATATACATTGGCATCATATTTTTCGTTAGCGAGAGAATGATATTGATTGAGTGAAATAAAATTGGTATTAGCTTGTCTTCCAGGAGAGACTGAAGTCGTAGTGGAATGATTGTGTTCATACTTTATTTAGTGGAGCATATGAACTCTACATGGAGTAGATTATGTTGCTAATGGTGATTGAATATATGGCAATCATCAGCGTTTAAATCGTGAACATAATATAGTAAGGGGATATCGTGAAATGTTTATGAATCTCGAGAGTGGATTAATACATTTTCAAGCGCCTGAGTAAGCCTTTGTAAATGTAGACTCTGTGTGCCTTATGCGTTCTGTGAACATGCAGTGGAGACTTGTGCCACCTGTGCTGGTTGATCTAAGATCCAGCTTTGAAATAAGAGAGGACAGAGACATTGCTGGAGCCTGTTTGTGATAGTGAGACAGGTGATACTGGCGGTTGACTGTCGACGTAGATGGCAAATAGACTAGTTCAAGTGGATTTCTTTCGGCTCTTAACGAGCTATCTGTCGGTTGCGTGCGTGAACGGAACTTTCTGTAGCAAACCCGTCTTAGACAGTTCTTTTCCTCTTTATTAAACAGGGAGTATACATCTTCGTTAAACTTAGACCTAGCTTTCGATAAGCCACCTCGCTCTGTTGTTAAAGGTGTGGCGTAATGTTTTCCTTTGAAATACACTGTGTGAAGGGAGTTTTATGGACAACTCTAAGATATTATAAGCGAGTGTTTTTTGACTGTTGACGTAAAGGACACATGCATCGGGGCGATATAATCCTTTTTAGGGCTATTGCCATTTTTATGGCGAGGAAGATTGCTGTGTGGATGAATTTTCCAGTATAGATCCCAGTATCTTTATTACTCCTCCAGTGAGAAGTCATCTCCGCATATTGTGATTCTTTTATAAAGACTTTTGAACAATACATTACAATACTGATTGGTTACTATTGCTTCATAAATTGCATTGCAGGCATCGGCCCTTTTTATATTAGAGCCTCAGAGTCTGATTGGTCTCAGTTCAGTTAATAGATAAGCGATGATTTTTCATATTAGGTATTCTTAGTGACTGGAATATGGAGTTGGTTGCTAATGAGTGCAGAAATATGATTAAATGTTGTTGCTTCAAAGTTATGATAATACGTTGAAGGCTGACATGATCAAATGGCAGGCTAACGGAGGACTATTGCTATCCATTTCACTCCTGTTTTTAGGAAATGTCAGAGATCTTGAACTATTAATGTCCTAATGGCCTTAACAATTTGTTTACCATTTGTATTTTTCTTTTTTAATACTTTGCAGGCGTAGCTTCGACTTATTCAGTCTTGCCTGCAGCTCAACAAAGAATAGAAGAGAATTGGTGGTCTCGTGATGATCAGTGGAGTCACTGGAGAATTATGTATGCAATTCTTGACCAAGTCTTGGAACCATTTAATATGCTTGGAGGAGTGTCAACATTAGTGTCAGATATAAGGGGCATGATACTAATTGCCACGTGATCATATGATATAGACCATGGTTTTGACCATTAATTGTATGGTAATAGAAAAATGGGGAATGTTCTCTGAAATGCTGATGTTGACTCTGGCAGGCTTATAAGATGGGATTATAACTGTACCAATCTTTGTCTATTGCTAGCGATCTGTTACTAACTTGTGAAATAATGCAATGGACATATAGAAGGTCAAAATAGGGAATATGAGAAGTGTGGCATGAGTAGATGATTAGGTCATTGATAAAGGTCAGACAGACTAACTGGCTCATGGGCGGGTGGTCGGGGGTTGCATTGTCACGGACTACGGCTTGGTGGGAGGTACATCCTGACTGCTCACCTTCTCTTCCCTCGCAGTATGACGGAGTGGATGGCGGCAGCTCCGGAGGAAGGCGAGTACGAGGAAGGTGCGGGCTGCTATGCCTTTAACTGGCCCAGCCAGGACCGTGACACCGCCCCTTCTACTGACGTAGCCTACAGCGCCACCACAGAGAGACGACTGGATCGGGAAAGGGAGTGTGCTGGTTCACCGGAGGGACGAGAGGAGCTGGAGAAAGAGTTACCGTGGAGGACAGAGGTGAGAGCGAGAGGAAGAGGACGGAGAGCCGAAGGAGGACGCAGACATCATCAGGCGGGAGAGACAGACCGGAACCCGAAGACGTCAGGAGGACCGAGGGTCTGCGGGGACCGCTCTTCGCCCAGCCACGCTTCAGGAGGAGCGTGGCTGACACAGAGTACGCAAACAGTTTGCGGGCTGGGTAGGGAGGCGGAGAAGCCGGCCGTAAAGCAAGACACCACCCTGTACCTAAGACCTAGGAGCCAAACCCTATTCCCTCACAACCCACGAGTCACCCCCCTTTTTATGCTACGGTCTTCGTCACTAGTGTGGAGGTGCTCCTCACTACCCCTTCCCTCAATCAAAACATAGTACACGTTGCTCACACCCTTTTCTCTGTGTCCCCCTTTATATCGGCTGTCACCGAGTATCCAGTGCCGAGGCCAAAGCCAGGAGGCTAAGGAAACCCGAGGGACCCCGCGAGGAGCAGAGAGGAAAGGACGGAAACCCGGGTGACCTGACCATCTATCACCGGGCCGCAGCCTACTGACTATTCCCTATCCTGGCGGGCAGAGTGAAAAAGGGACTACGCTCAATAAAACCCTCTATACCCCCTATAGGAGTACAGCCTATTATTTTTCGACCCGCTGACACTGGTGGAGAATGCGGGCATAAACCAACCCATCTGCACAACAGAGATGGACATCCTTATCCAGCACCTGGTAAAGGCCAGGAGACGTCTCGAATGGGCTGTAGAACGTCAGATGAAGTCGGCCGAGGGCCGACCGGAGCGTATTCCAGGATACCATCACGGCCCAGATAGAGGGGCTCCAGAAGATGGCGACTGAGAGGTCTCCTACGGGCACTCCTCGAGGGCAGCCCCCGCACCGTCAGGCCTCTCCTGCAGAAGTACATGCCCGGTGAGGATCCGGATGCCTTCCTACTGAATTTTGAGAGGGCAGCACGGGCATGTGGATGGCCCACTGAAGGTGGCCGTTCTTCCTAGCCCCCTCCTGACCGGGAAGCACAGGCGCGTACCAGGTCGCCAACGCTGGAGGAGACACGCCATACGTGGAGGTCAAGAACATAATATTGGACCATTTGGGACTTGACGCAGAGGCATGCCGGGTTCGGCTTCGAAAGGAAAGGGTGCCCCGGAGAGAACTCAAAAACCTTGTTCTTCCGGCTGAAGATGGCGAGCTGATAAATGGCTAAAACCGACGCACAGCACAAAGGAAGGAGATTATGGATAGGATATATCTGGAGCAGTACCTAGGGAGGCCCTCCCCTTCGGCACACAGGAAATGGTTGCGACAACATACACATCTCACGGTGGAGCAAGCCATAGAGATGGCTACCACCTACCTCTCGTGCACAACCCAGGCTGCCGGGAGGGGACATAGAAAACCTAAATACGACCGTAAAATCAAAACCATACCAGAAGGGATGAGACCCCGTGGTCTAAGACCTAACCCACCAAGCTTCAAAGGACCACAGTGCTACGAATGTGGGGACTGGGGACATATCATCCCGTTCTGCCCCAGAAGGAAGTCACAGAAGAACCGATGGAAGTGGGGTATATCCCTAGATCCGTCCTGTACACGCGCGGAGCTGGGGAGCGCTTTCCATGTAAGTGTCTGGGTGAATGGGAGACACACAAGGGCCCTCTTAGACTCCGGGTGCAGGCAATCAGTGGTCCAGGGGCCCTGATACGTCCAAGCCAGGTTCTGCCAGACACCACCGTACATATCAGGTGCGTACACGGGGATGTAAACCCTATCCAGCTGGCAGCCATAAGTATTACCCCTGATAACGGAGAAGCATACCATATCAAAGTGGGGGTATTGAATAGCCTTCCTAGAAGAACTGATCATAGGAACAGATAATCCCGGGTTCCTAGATCTCTTTCTCAAGGTGGTGAGGGGCGGGACAGGGAAGATAGGGTCAGGGAGACTCCCGACAGTCACCTCTCGGCTTGACTGACCCCGGAACCATGGCTACAGGATAGGAGCTTCAGATTCGCTCCAGGCAAGCGATACAACACTGTTTTAACGCCTGGGAACAAGCACACGCCACCAAAGATCCGGGGGTCTCTACATACCCTCGATTCCTTATCCAGGAGGGACTACTATATAGACAGGGTTTCCCAAAGCGACCCTCCCCAACTCCTGGTCCCCCAGTCTTTTCGTGAGCAGCTTTTGTTTTTCTCCCATTCTCACCTCATGGCAGGGCACATAGGGGCAGAAAAAACTACACAAAACATACTCAGGCACTTTTATTGGCCGGGGTGTATAAAGACACAAAAGTATACTGTCAGTCTTGTGAAGTATGCCAGAAAGCGAACACCCACAGACCCCCAGCGGTCCCCTTACAACCTTTACCGATTATAGGTCTCCCTTTGAGAGGGTGGGGATGGACCTGATTGGGCCCCTTCCCCGCACGAAGAGGGAAACCAGTACGCCCTGGTAATAGTGGATTATGCTACCAGATACCCGGAGGCCTTTCCACTGCGTACTCCCACCACCCGCAACATCTCGGACTCCTTCCTAGAACTCTTTTCCCGAGTTGGATTCCCCAAAGAAATTTTAACCGATCAAGGCACCCCGTTCGTCTCCCGCCTGATGAAGGAGGTCATGTCAGTCTTTGGGTCTACGACACATCAAGACCTCGGTATATCACCCCCAGACCGACGGTCTCGTTGAACGATACAACGGGACGCTGAAGACCACCTTAAAAGAAGATGTTAAGCACAAGCGGGAAGGAGTGGGATCAGCTGTTACCGCTAGCCTTGTATGTCATACGGGGTCAAAGACAGAGTTCTCTTGGTTGCTCGTCGTTCGAGATGCTTTACGGACGGCAACCTCGAAGCCTACTGGAGATGACGAGAGACGCGTGGGAGAAAGAAGACGCAGTGGACACCCGAAGCATGCTGGAGTACACACAACATCTCAAAGCCCGGATAGGGAAACTACGTGACCTTGCGTACTCCCATTTGGAGGAGAAACAACAACGCCAGAAAGCCATATACGACAAGGGGAAAGAAGTGGAGAAGGCTGTGTCTGGGGGATTGGGCTTTGGTCCTCCTACCGACGACCACAAAGAAGTTTCAAGCGGAATGGAAGGGGCCTTATAAAGTCGTGAAGGTACTTGGGAACACTACGTATAGATTACGCTTATCAGCGCGTCGTAGTCAAACGTATCACATAAATCTGCTTAAGAAGTGGATAGGCCCGTTGCCCTCAAACGCACACCTCACCCTTTCGACCTCGACAGATAACAAGAGCACGCTGGAACATCTGGTCGTGAACGAGGACTTATGCCCCGAAGACAGGACCTCGCTCCTGTCAACTCTTGCCCGGTTTGAGGTTATCTTTTCCGATAAACCAGGGAAACACATCTAGCCGAACATCGGATCGATACCCCCACCAGGAAAAACTATACACAAAACGACCATATGGGGTTCCGGCAGCCAGGAGAAGAGCTATACAGAGGGAGGTACAGGACATGTTGGAACTTGGTGTCATCCAGCCATCGAAGCGACTGGTCGTCCCCTATTGTGATGGTTCCCAAGCCGGACGGAAGCATGCGTTTTTGTATGGACTTCCGATGCCTCAACGAAATCTCCGCTTTTGATGCCTACCCCCATCCCCCGCATCGATGAACTGAGTCGAGAAGCTGGGCGACGCAAGTTATATAACCACTCCTCGATCTAACCAAAGGGTACTGGCAGGTCCCTTTGCGTGAGGAAGATCAGAGAAAGACCGCCTTCTCTACCCCGGACGGACTCTATGAGTTCACGGTGCTCCCTTGCAGGTTACACGGGGCACCTGCAACATTTCAAAGACTAATGAACACGGTTTTGCAGGGTTTTCATGAGTTTTCTTCAGCCTACCTCGACGATATAGTGGTGTTCAGCCCTGACTGGAATACGCACTTACAACACCTCCAGGTGATCCTCAAAGCCCTACAAGACGCAGGGCTACATATAAACGCCCGAAAGTCCAGAGCAGGTTACCAAAAGGTGAAATACTTGGGGTATGTGCTAGGACACGGTGTGATCGCACCCCAAGAGGAAAAGGTTCGTGCCATCTCCCAGACACCGCTTCCGACCACCAAACGAGAAGATGAGAGCCTTCCTGGGGTTAATAGGATATTACAGGCGCTTTATTCCTCTGTTTTCTGAGACGGCGGCTCCCTAACCGATACCCTTTGCAAAGATGTGAAGCCCCAAGTCCTACTCCATCCCACGAGTCCAATGTTGGAAGCCTTCCACTCCCTGAAACGTGCTATAACCTCCTCGCCAGTATTGATCTCCCCTGACTTCTCGAAGCCCTTCATTCTACATACCGACGCCTCCGATCACGGGATTGGGGGGCGGTACTGTCCCAGCTCTCCGTGGACGGGGCTGACCACCCGATTGTGTTTATTAGTAGGAAGTTGTTTCCCGGGAAAGGAGGTATCCCACCATTGAGAGGGAGTGTCTGGCAGGTGAAGTGGGCCATTGATAGTCTGCGCTACTACCTGGAGGGTCACCCATTCACCCTTTACACTGATCATGCGCCCCTACAATGGATGAGCCGCAATTACTCCCTGAACCCCCGAGTGCTCCGTTGGTTCCTGTCTCTCCAGCCATATCGCTTATAGTGAAACACCGCAGGGGTGTGGAGAACGGCAGCGCCGATTACCTGTCCAGGACATTTCCCTCTCCCGATCGGGAGATTCCAGGGGAGGAGGTGTGTCACGGGCGGGTGGTCCGGGGTTGCATTGTCACGGACTACGGCTTGGTGGGAGGTACATCCTGACTGCTCACCTTCTCTTCCCTCGCAGTATGACGAGTGGATGACGGCAACTCCGGAGGAAGACGGAGTACGAGGAAGGTGCGGGCTGCTATGCCTTTAACTGGCCCAGCCAGGACCGTGACACCGCCCCTTCTACTGGCGTGGCCTACAGCGCCACCACAAGAGACGAGCGGATCGGGAAGGGAGTGTGCTGGTTCACCGGAGGACGAGAGGAGCTGGAGAAAGGAGTTACCGTGGAGGACAGAGGTAGAGAGCGAGAGGAAGAGGACGGAGGAGCGAAGGAGGACGCAGACATCATCAGGCGGGGAGAGACAGACCGGAACCCGAAGGCGTCAGGAGGACCGAGGGTCTGCGGGGACCGCTCTTCGCCCAGCCACGCTTCAGGAGGAGCGTGGCTGACACAGGTACGCAAAACAGTTTGCGGGCTGGGTAGGGAGGCGGGAGAAGCCGGCCGTAAACAAGACACCACCTCTGTACCTAAGACCTAGGAGCAAACCCTATTCCCTCACAACCACTGAGTCACCCCCCTTTTATGCTACGGTCTTCGTCACTAGTGTGGAGGTGCTCCCTCACTACCCCTTCCTCAATCAAAACATAGTACACGTTGCTCACACCTTTTTCTGTGTCCCCCTTTATATCGGCTGTCACGAGTATCCAGTGCCGAGGCCAAGCCAGGAGGCTAAGGAAACCCGAGGGACCCCGCGAGGAGCAGAGAGGAAAGGACGGAAACCCGGGTGACCTGACCATCTATCACCGGGCCGCAGCCTACTGACTATTCCCTATCCTGGCGGGCAGAGTGAAAAAGGGACTACGCTCAATAAAACCCTCTATACCCCCTATAGGAGTACAGCCTATTATTTTAGAGCTCGCTGACAATAACATAAGTGAATGATGTTAAAATTCTCTTTTTTTATTAAACAGTTTTAACTGTGAGGTTTTAGGTTTTAAACGAGAGCCTTGTCAATATTGTATTTAGGCAAATTTCTTTGTATGTTTTTATGCTATGCTTCTATTACATGTATTTAATGAACTATAAGTTTAGTATTATGCATTGTAATAAAGTAAATTATATATTTATCTTTTTAAACATTGTTTTACAGCCCTGATGAAGTTCTTGGTTTAGAAGACAGAAACGCGTTGGCTGTTGTGGCTGTTTGCTGTACACTTGTCAACTTTGTAAAAGAAGAATAAAGACTTTTTGTTATTTCAATACTGGACGGACATTCGTATATGTACTTTCCATATGGACTCTTCTGTAAAGTGGTGCAACCTGCAGTTGTTATAATTGTATTTTTGGTTTTTCTAACCGCCCCTAGAGGAGCAGCAGGGGTAGCAGAGTTGCACACAATGCGAGTATAAGGCTCTGTGTTTGATTTTAACTATTGGGAAGGAGATATAGGGTGGATGGTGCATCACAAAAACCGGGGAGTTTTTTGTATAGGTTGGCTGTTTCCTTGTTGCTTTAGAGATGATTTAATAATGCAATGGAGTCAACAACACAGTCCTCTCTGGTGTTAGATGCCACCAGTAAATCATCTATGTATTGTACTAAGACTGAGCTTCCTGGCATCACTAGTTTCGCTAGACACTTTTTCAATATCTGATTAAAGATGGAAGGACTTTCCGTGTACCCCTGAGGAACACGATTCCATACATAGACTTTGTTCTCAAATTTAAATGGAAAAAGATACTGACTATCTGGGTGCAATGGTATTGAAAAGAATGCTTGGCATAAATCAATCACGGTAAACCATCCTGCACTCCAAGGAATTTGGTATAGAATCACTGCAGGATTTGGTACTATGGGACAACAAGGTTCCACAATTTTATTTATTTTTCGCAAGTCTTGAACAATCCTATATTTTCCACTAGGTTTCTTTAAACCCATTATTGGTGAGTTACAAGGGCTACTCATTACTTCTTTTAGTATGCCTTGTTTCACCATTCTGTTAATTTCTTCAATGACTCCTGCTTTTACTTCTGCACTCATTTTGTACTGTCTGGTATTTGGGAAAATTGCACCTTCCTTTACAGTAATTTTAACTGGGTCTATTTTGGCCATAAGTCCTACTTCCTTTCCGTGAAATCCCATACTATGGAATTTACTGTTGTTTTTAATTCTTCTGGCAACTCGTCTTTCGTTATCAAAGAGAACATCTCATCTACTTCTGTACCTTGTTTTGCAATCATAAATTTATATACATGGTCTTCATCCGGGGTCTGAACTGCCACACCATCCGGCGTGCAGAAAATTGTGCAGTTCATTTTACACAACAAATCTCGGCCCAATAAATTTACTGGACTGGAATCACACACTACAAATTGATGCATTTCTCTAAAATTTCCAATTTTTACTTCTATTGGTTCAGTAAGAGGTGTTCTAATCTTTTGATTAGCTACACCCACAACTTGGATAGCTTCTCCAGAGAGGGAAGGTCTGGGATGTCTGCTGTTCTCACAGTAGACCTGGTAGCGCCAGTGTCCAAAGAGGAAAGTAATATCATTACCTTTCACACTCCCTTCTACATATGGACCTGACTGATCTACCGGTAAGGATGCACCAAGTATGCACTCCTTCTCCCCCTCTCCTAGAGCACCGTCATTGACTATATGGACAAAAGTCGTCATGTAAAAGAAATTGTGAGGTTACATACTCATTCTTACCACTTCCTCCTTGATATCCGACGTCTGTACTGTGCTTTGCTCTGCTTACATTACCCTGTATAGGTGCAGGTGGTAACTGACTCTGAGGATTTACACCCTGCTGTGAGTCATTCTGCGTCTGTGGATTTAAATTTTGATTTGGGCCATTATTATTCCGCATCTTTTTACATTCATCCTTCCAATGCCCCAATTTTCCGCACCCCATGACATGGAAACTTCTTTTTAGCCTCTTCTCTGCTCATTCGTCCTCTCACTTTACCACCATTTCCAGTGTCACCATTCGTTCCAGAATCTTTTCCCTGATTATCATTTGGATTATCCAAATTAATTCCCTGTCGCTCAGCCATTTTTACCTGAGCCCACATCACTTTCTTTTGCAGTTTCTTGTGCCTATCTTCAATATCGTCTCCACAATATTTGGCATATTTCAAAATCTCGTCAATGGGTTTCCCTTGCCAGCACAACATGTGCTGCTTAATCATCTGACAAATCTCTGGTTTTAATCCATAAACAAATCGGTAAACAAACTGACTCATGTTTTTATCTCCAATATCCTCAAATCCACTATACTGTTTGAATACCTGCAATAAACGTTCATAATAGGCATGTACTGATTCACTGGCTTCTTGGGTAGTTCTGTCTATTTTCACCCAATCTGTCTCTTTTGGTGGTATCTTCCCTTTCATGTAAGTTATTACCTGCTGATACTTTTTCATTACATCACTTGACGGGGCACCTGTCTTTGGATCTCTAGGATACTCTTTGCTTGGCCAATCAACTGTGATTTTACAATCTGTCCATAAATCGGCAGGTACCACTATGTCGAACAGTCCATCTAAGTCCTTCAACAATACCTTTGACACTTTCACAAACCTCTCCAACTTGCTTGTACCATTCAATTGGCTTTTCTCTCAACTTTGGAAAATCATTCGTAAATGACAAAATATCCTGTCTGCTCCATGGGACATGTACATATCCTCCTCCTGGAACTTCTCGCATCGGGTACATTTGATCTGCTTTCCCTGTTTCCTTCATTAAATATTCAGAAATAGTTCTACTATATCGTGCCTCTTCCTTTTTCTTTGTCCATCTAGCTTTCCATTTATCTAGGTCTCCCCATTTCTGTAAAACTGTCATTAATTCCTTTACTTGTAATTTTCGGCCAGAGGCATTCATGTTTTCTAAATCTTTGTCAGAAAAATCTGCTCTATAGGGTTTCTGTAACACTTGACTTCCCTATTTCAATTCCCATCTGTAAAGCCAAATCCGATAATTTTTCATGAAATATTTTTACATTCTAGTGATACTTCTACATACAAATAATAGCTCTTCTTCATCGTACGTATTTAGACGATCTACTCCTACATTTCCTGCTATCATTTCTTCTAACTCAACCTTTAATTTGTAAATGTCCATGATCTTTGGAGGTGAGCTCTGTTTGTCTGATCCTTGCGCCCCACCTTTCTAAGTCTTCTGGTGTAACTACTGTGGCCCTCTTAGTTCCAGATGAGGTCACTATATTTACATCTTTGGAACAACCAGGTGTTATTCTTCTAGGAGTACTATTTATAGATCCTCGAATCGGTAAATCCATTAAGGATACCATAGATTCACAATCACTAAATTGATCATCAATTATTACAGGATCTGGTTTTGGATTTCTACAGATGTGGGCATTGCTAAGGGTTTCGGATAACTTACTTTGTCACCATATAAAGGAACCACTGGACCGATTGTTACAGGTATGGTCAGCGAATCAGGATGGATACTCAATTGTGTTACTTTCTGTATTAATTCTGCTCTGTTTTTATCTATTGCTTCCTTTTCTTTATCATGAAGTACCCTACTCACGGGGGGATTATGCAATACTTGTGGTACCAATGGTGTCTTTAGCAGTGGTGCACTTGGGGTGCATCCACTTGTCCCTTCCTGATATGGTGGCGGGTTCTTTAATATTTCTTCCATAAATTCATCTTCTGAATCTCCAAATCTAGTCAAATGTTTTGTCTTTTCTGTGCATTTATTCCCTGAGCGATTCTTCTGCCATTAATATTGGATATAAACCCTCTGTAAGCATCGCTCTTCTCCACTGTTTCATCTGACCGTCCCTTGACTCATTTTGGTATCTAGGGAAAAATCCCCTATAACCCCTATTACTCCTCGATCGGTCGCGTTCGAATGCCTCGGTTTCCCACTCTTCTAATGCTTCGTATTGAGTTAATCTTGGTCTGGGTTCTAAGTCATTCATCCTCAATCTTAAATTTTGAAGAATTCTCCCATTGAAAGTACCATTCTTGGGAAATGCTAATATTCCATCATTTTTGGTATATTCTATCCAATTTTCTAACCATACGCAAGTATGATAACCTCTCTCCATCATCATGAATGAAGCGGGCGTTTTAGCTGGTGGAATGATAATTCCTTCTCTAGTTTTGATTGTTTTATCCTTTTTAAAATAATTCTTAATCTTTTGTAGGAATGACATTTTCCTCTTCTCTCCAGTACATTTTAGGGTAAATATCTATGTAGCGAGATTATATTCTGCAAACCCTAGGAATCTCCTGTCTGGACGAGTTCCTATTAAAGTCGGATCGCGTTTCAACATATAATTTTTACTGTCCACTAAGATTTCGATTTCTATGCTGACAACCAATTAAATTCCAGCTAACATTTGTCTCTGAACCAATCTTAGCGCGGCCTTTCAGTGACGTCTTTTCTGACGACCCTCCTTTACAAGGGTCCTTCCACGCCCGCTGTTTCAACCAATCCCAGCGCGGTGCTTTGTGGACGCTCAGCTTCCTCTCCGGCAGCTGACCCTCCCTTCTACAAAATCGTACGTAAAACTTTAATTTCTCTACGCTTCTTATTAAAATTCAGTAACAACATAAAACATTCGCTATCGTGCCAGTTTCTCTAAATTAGAAAAGAATAGTTTCTCTCACTCTTAGTAAAACCTTTCCGTTTACTAAACATACACTACGAGTAAAACCCTTCCGTTTACTCTTCACGTAAGCTTTAGAAATACCTGCTACTTCTTCAATGTTACCCTTTCTAGGTGATATAACATCAAATTTTCACCAGCATATTCCTTTGCTGTCACTCACATACACAGAGTCCCTAACGAGTACTGATAGCCCTGCTTAACTTTTCAGTACTATTTCTGCCTGACAGATAACCTCACTGCAGTATGGCTTCCACTTACCATCCGCTATTCAAATTTTCCCCGGGGATTCTAGACGACATAAAACAAACTTTAAACACACGGATGTTAGTTCATAAAAATAAAATTCTCATTACCCAATTAACAAAGTGCAACCATCCTCTGATAACCAGAAAACTGATCCAGCGTGTTACTAGCAACAAGCATTCATACACCAAATACTCACTTGGGCCCATACATTCATACTACGCTAGCAATTCCGCTGGTGGGTCAGTTGTACTCTTTATCAAAATCCCTGCTACCAATTACTTTTCTGATTGAAGAGTAATGACTTACCAATGGACCCTTTGCTAATTGGGAAGTTTAAAATGAGTGACGTTCAATACAATTCATAACTCCTGAAATAATCACTGAGTCAGGAAGTTTTAAAATGTTTATCTAAAGATTTAGCAGAGTAAAATACAGAACCACATGATACTTAAATCGTATATCAAGGATGAAGCATAATAATCAATTATCGATCAATGACAGTCCCTCAGAAAAGGAGAAGATAGAGACAGCAGCGCAACTAAGGTTGCATTTATAGTTACCTAAAGATGCGAGAACCAACCCCTTGGCCAAGGAGTTGGAAAGATAGGTCTCAGGAAGGATGAAGAGCAATGACCTCCGGACCAAATTCAGGACGGGACAGGTGACCTCTCTATCAACGACGCCTGCGTCGTTCCCTCTCTGGTACTTCGCTTCTCCTCGAATTCTCCCGTGTCTTCCTTCTGATGTACACCGCCGCCCCCACCTCAGGACCTCTCTGGACAGCGGTTCAGTCTGCATGGATCTCGAACCTCGACTCCCTTCCGTGGTGCGTCCTAATGCTAATGCTCTCCTCAAACTCGAACTTAGTCTGTGCTAGCATCTCTAACTAATTAGCTAATTCTATATCTATTATACCCTTCTACGCCCATGTACCTCCCCTTAATGTTGCAGAATTATGGGCCCACTACTTCTGATTGGACGGGGACAGGGGTTGATCCTCACACCATATTGATTTAATTCAATTTCTTTAAGCCCATTGTTTTAAAATACCGCCCATCACAATTAATACATTTGCTTTATTTCCCACCCGTCTCACGACAAAGTTTATTACAATGTTTATATAAATTGTTTCTTTCGGTAGGGACATCGTGGGTACAATAATGTTGGCCATTAAGGTCACGGCCTTGGACGACGTCCAGGTTAACTTCATCCTCTCTTCTGGGCAGGTCCGCAGGGCGCATGCGCAAAACCATTGTCTCTCGAGTTTTCAGTTCAACCAACCCGGGCCCATTTACGAACTAATAAAAAGTCAAAGAAGAAGATATTAAAATCACAAATAAAGTGTTTCACTGTATACCCACTCTTTCTACTCTATTCCCATTTAATTATAAATTCTATCCTGCATTAATAGCGTTAGGATATCACAGTTTAATTGCAACATGTAAGCAAGCTGCAGCACGTGAAAACATTAAGCAGCCATTTTAATACACACTGCGCAGAAGCAAAGATTTCCCTCCAAGCAAAGAAAGACGTCACACCATGTGATATGGTTGAGACATGCGCAATAAGTTTCCCGCGCTTTAGCGGCCATTTTAGATTAGACAAGTGTTATTTGTTAGCTTAAAACACATAGACAAGCTTCCTTCTACTTGTGTTGGTGTGTGCATTGATTAGTACAACATTACAAAGATTAAAAAATTAATACTGTGAGAGGATTGCTTCCGAGCAAGTCTCATTTGAGAGTCCTTGCTCCATCAATTGTATTGTGATGTTCCAATGCGGCCCGCCGCCTCCAGGGGCCCAGGATACACAGCCGAGTCCACTCCACATGACGGCCGCCTCCATATAATCTCGTCCGCTGTCTTCTGGGTGATCTTTGGTAGAGTTAAGCTGCCCGCATTGGAGGAATCCGATTCCGAGTCCTCCGTGCCCCTCGGCGAGCGCGAGCCCACCTCCGACTGCTGCCTATCTTCCTGCATTATTTCCGCCACTGCTTGCAATGCCGCCGCTCGTTTCTCGCTCTGTTTGGGAAGGGCTTGGCTTCTTTGTGGTGCTCCTCGGCGGCCGTCTCCTAGTGCGCTTTCCATTCCGTCTGGCCTGGCGGGGCCTGGCGCTTGGTCCCGTGCCATTCGGGGGGCCCCGGTCTTGTACTCCTCCAACCAGTCCCAAGCCGCAGAAGCAGTGTCGCAGAAATGTGTCTTACCATACTCAATTATACGTAGCCGGGCAGGGAAGATAAGGGAATACTGGAGGCCCTCATCTCTCAGCGCCTTCTTAACCTCCAAGAAAGAGGTGTGGTTCACTTGTACTTCGAGGCTATAGTCCGGGAAGATTGAGACCTTGCTGTTGTTGACCTCAAATGGACCATCAGAGCGGGCTTTTTGTAACAAAATGTCCCTGTCCCTATAATGTAACAATTTGGCCACCACCGGTCTCGGGGGACGACCCGGCGCCGGCGGCCTTCCGGGACTCGATGAGCTCTTTCCAGGGTATAGAATTGCATTAGACCTTCCGGGGCAACCACTGTGCGGAGCCAGGGCTCCAGGTAGGACATCATATTGCCATTTTCAATCTCTTCCGGGAGGCCCAAAATACGGATATTATTCCTCCGGTTGCACCCCTCGCTGTCCTCCGCTCTGCGTTCCAGTATTCTAACCCTGTCAGTTAGATCCGCCATCTGTTTAAGCGTCCCCTGATGGGCTGGGGACAACTCCTCAAAGGATGACTCCACCACCTTCACCCGGTCACTGAGCTTCTGATGCTCGGCACGTAAAAGCCCCAATCCCACTAACACAATACTTATATCCTGATGCAGTGTCTCCTTTGTGTCCGATATTGCCTCCAGGATCTTAGCCAGCTGTTGTTGAACGGGATCTTCAGAGCTTTGTGCCTCAGTAGAACCCCGAGCCGCTCCCCGTTGGTCCTCCCCTTGTTCCGGGGCAGGCTCCGTTAGCTTCACCCTGGGTTTGCCCATTCCTGCTCCCCCGGCACCCCAACGCAGTCCAAAGAACTTCCCAGTATGGCCTCCTCTGAACCAGACACTGTAAAGACAGCTGGTAGGGACCCAGGCGTAACAGTCCAAGTCTCCACGGGGTGCAACGTCACTTTCCACGCGTGGGCCCCACTCCGTGTCCGAGCCTCTCTTATGTGGCTGCCACGTCTCAGGACACCACACCCCAGCAGGGGGGAAAAGAAGGGGGTGAGAGCCCCAAAAAGTGAAGAAGGGAGGGCAGCCTCTCCAGGGATCCCCCACTCCAGAGACCAGAAACTCACTGTGTCGCAGCGATCACTGTGCCAGCATCTAGGGACTCACGGCTGTCCCCTGTCACATTTCAGCTGCACTGACACCATAACTCCACACAGCAGGCCCCCGGCAGCAGTCTTGGGGCCCCTCCGAGGCACTCCTCGTCGTGATGCAGGTTTATGGGGCCCGCCTCCTCCGCAACGAGCCCTCCAAGCGGAGAAAAGGGGTAACAAAGGCCGGTGTCCTCCGAGTTCCCCAAGTACGGTCTCACACAATTGGGCGAGTCCCACAAGCAGAAGCCCAGGTCAGGGGCCTCCGGCGCCAATGCATTCACGTATCTAGGCCGGCAGAAAATCTATGCAGGCGTTATGCCCCCAGGGCTCGCAGGCCATGCCCCGTTCTACAGTTCGCAGTCAGGCTCCAACAGAGAGGGGAGGGAAGGGGACTCGGACGGTCTCAGCGATCCTCGCGCTGCCCTCTACTGTCCATCAAGACCAGCCGCTGCGAGGCAAAAAGTTGAAGGCGATGGAAGAAAAAAGGGGCCCCCAGCCCACGTGGCCGGTCGCACACTCACCCCGCAGGCAGAGCACAGGGAGAGTCTCGCTACGAGCGGGCCGCCACACAGGACCGTCCATCCACCAGTGAGTAGGCCGTCTTCCAGAAGGCCTGATTCGCCCCCTGCTCCAGTTTCGATGCAGCCGACCTCACGCTCCGCTGCTGGCCACACTCACACCTCCTCACCACTCGGCGGTAGCCGTATCTTCCACCTCCGGTGTAGGGCCACGCTGCGCCCTGTAGACGCGGGTCCTGTGATCACCGCAACTCAGCCTCGGCTTGGTGTCCGGGTCGGCGGCATGCCCTTCCCCCGGGCCCGACCTCGCAGCTGCGCAGGCCTCGACACCTCCGGCGGGGCTCAGCACCGCAACCGCTGCAGGACCTCTCCAGAGGCAGCGGGACGCCAGGAAACCTGCGGTTACAGCCCGAAGCGTGCTCGGTGGCAGGAATCAGCGTTTTCCTGTGGATAAATGGCTGGTCAGTGCGGAGCCACTCGCTCACGCATCCGCCATTGCTGGCTGCTAAGCCTGCCCCAGTCCTTTATGCGGCTGGTGCCTGCTCTCTTGCTGTGGTTGCATTTTTCTGGTCTTGCTGTATTGGGTGGCGCCTGGTTTCTCGCTCTGGCGGTCTGCTCTTTAACACAGGCCTCCAAGGCGCTGCTCCTGCTCTATTGCACTAGCTGCCTCTTTTCTGTTGCAGGGAGCTGGTGGCTGCTCTCATGCTCCGTCTCTTCTCTTGTGCAGGATTTAGTTGTAGCAGGGTTTGCTCTAGTGAACCCTCAAAGAGTTCTTGGCACAGTCTTGCGGCCTCTTACACGTTTGGGGAGGAAGGTCCAGGTGCAGGGCAAGAAATCATCTGACAAAACCCTGCGGCAAGGCTGTGTCTGTATCCTGATATATTTTACCTTCATGTCAAAACTGTGCCTGCATCCCATATTATTGCTGTTTGGTGCTGAAACCTGTGCTGAATAGTTGTTCTTCAGGGGACTAAACCAGTTTCTACATTATGAATAACTGGGGTCTTGAGCATCCTTTGCCCACAGTCAGAATGTGTGGTTGCTGGATCTCAAAGTTGTTTTCTGGAGTTCACTCCTGTGTCTCAATCCTGAAAGCCTGTTTTCCTGAGCTCAACCCTATGTCTGCATCACAAATAGCCATTTTCTAGATCTCAAACCTGTGCCTGCATCATAAACAGCTGATTTTTGGAGTTGCTGGAGCCCGGGTTGATCTTGGGTTAGCACTGAAAAGAACGTCACATGATCACTCTTGGTCCAAAGGTGATGAACTTCTACTTGCCACCATTTAAAGGGTTGAAATGGACAAGGAAGGTTCTGAGGTTGCCTTACTCACAAAACAAGCCGTGCCTCCCTGGAAAGGCAGAGAAGCCTCAGCAAAGGATGGTGGAAGTGGGCCACCAAAGTAGGATATCCAGAGAAGGACAGGCTTAGTTTCCAACGTACGCCTCTCTCAGTTGTTCTGCTTGAGATAGGGATACGATGGCCCAGTCTCCACCTCAACTATCTCCACTTTGGAGTGATTGATATGCCTCAGAGTACTATTGCATATGAGCACATGTTCAGATCCACCCTGTGTGGGTAGGATCGTCTAAGACTAGAACAAAGAGTTTTTGTGTATGCCAAGACTTTCTTGGTAATACATACATGCCAGGACTGATTGTATGCCAACATGAAGGGCACTAACTACTTATAGTGTGTATGTGTAAGTGCATCATTCATGACATTGTTATTGACTTTACTCCATAAACTCTTGTAGTTTTATATTTCTTAAGATGCTTTTAGATGATAGAATTTTATTGATGGGACGGACTGTGTTTTAAATGTATTTTACCCTGAGTTTTATTGCGTGTCATGTCGGTTTTCATTTGTTTACTATATATTTTAAGAATGTTGTTTAAAAGACCAGGGTATAAATAAACATATGTTTTGACTGACTGACTGATTATAGTGTGTATGTGTAAGTTCATCATTCATGATATTTTTTTTGACTTTACTCCATAACCTCTTACATGATTTTAAACAAGAAAATTGGTAGTAAAGGGCATAGAGTTAGATACGGCATAGGATTTCTGTGTGTACATGTGGTTGCATAGAATGGAAATTGCTGGGGGCCTGCAGTTAAAGTTATATGGTGTGCGGTTTACATATCAGCAAGGTTTCAGGTGCAATCAGCATTCCATGTTAAACAAGGTAAAAGATGATCACATCTGGTATGGTTGCATAGGCATGTTTATAAGTAGGTTGCGCCAGAAGACCAAAGCCTATTGTCAAAATATCTGCTAGAAAAACCAAAGATCCTGCTTCACAATAGATTATCCACAAGTGGATGCGTATTCAGAAAATTGCTTTAGGCTTTTTTGTGTGCATCTTATTGGTTTATTTTTTGAATAGTGTACCTTCAGTGGCAAATCAGATGACTGCTTTCATTTTTATTTTTTGTTGACCTATAGAGCCAATGTTAGAGTGCTGCGTCACTGCGCAAGGCCTTTACTTTCTTTTGCGGGTTCCACAGCAGTTCTGTGGGACCCAGAAGTTAAAACATTTTTTTAGTTTACTATGAAGAGGTCATCTTTTCAAGTTTGAGGCTAGGGGTTCACTGACAGGTTTAAATAACTAAGAAATCATGTAGTTTTTATTAAAATGTCTGCCTCAGCACCTAAAAATGGTACAGTGGTACCCTTGACTCACAGTACAATAACATCTGATTGGTTTGTGTGACTGTTCATGCAATTTGAAATAGTTCCAAGCCCTTTTACAGCAATAAGGGATTTGGCTCACTTGGTTCCCACTTTGTACACTCTATATTTTTTTGGGACTTATTTCTTTTTTTTTGGGGAGTAGACCAAAAAAAACTTACAGAATGGCATCAGGAGGAGCCTAGAGAGTACCCTGAAGACCCTTGATGAGGAAGAGCAGCCAGAGAGCTTTCCCAAATCAGTTGTATGGAAGTTCTTCTCCATTACACACGGAGTAAATGAGAAGTCTGCAAAACTAGTCACCTGCAAATTGTGCCAGAATGAATTCAGGAAAGGTAGTGGAAAGAAATACCCATTTGGTATTTCTGGTATGCTAAAGCATTTAAATGCATGGCATATGCGGCAGCTGTATGCTGAAAAGTAGAGACCATAAGAAGACAAGTGGATATCTATGTCTAGTGTAGTGTAGAGTCTGCAACCTGGTGATTCTGTAGCAGCACAATCCTTGTCGGCTCACAACGCGACTTCAACCCTTTATATTCAGCTAAAGGGATTTATTGTATTCAGTATTCCAAAATAATATCTGTGGGTGAGCAGAGTGCCACAGCTCAGGACAACCAGATGGCTGCCCATCGAGCATCAAAAATATTTTTTTACCCAAGTGTTGCTGGTACTTAACACTCTGCATATGTGTTGTTGGTCATTTCAATCAGGGTTTGTTTTGTCTGTCACTTATTGTCTCGATGTGTATGACTGCTACTTCCAATGTGCGGCTGGTTCTTAAAATATGAATATGTGTGACATATGGGTGGTCTGTATTTACCATCTGAGTATGGTGGAATAAGGTGATAAAATGTGAAGTGTATTACTGGAAGAAACATGAGGTTCTGGGTTTGTAGTGAATATTATTTCTCGTAAAAACGTACCCAGCAGATCTGTATTCATCTCTTATGCGCTTTGCTGTCTGCAGGTAAAGCTCCAGGACTGGCTGTGTCCTCTGCAGAAAGAGATGGAATATGCTCTGGAGTCTAAATGCAGGGAAGAGGAACAATATAAAACCCTAAAGGTGAGTCGGAGCTTTGAGGAGTGTGTATGAGTGTGTTCTACTGTCAAGGTTCTAAACACCCAGAAGCTTATGGGTCACCCTATAGCAGAGGTCTTCAAACTGGGGGGGGGGGGGAGGGGGGAGAGAATGAATTGATCACAGGGCAGCATGTCCTGGCAAAGAGGACCATTCATTATTCTCCTAGAGAAGAAAGTAAACATCTTGCTTAAAATAGTTTTGCCTCTATAATAACCTTCTGTATGCCTTTTTCACTAGTCCTGCCTGGAAGCAGGTGCGAAAGTGAGAGAGGAGGTGGGTGGGAGGGCTCTCAATAACTTTCAAAATCCCTTCCCCATTTTTGATAAAGGATCACAGAGTGGATACTTTTACCCTTTTACAGAGTTCAGTCCACCACTAGCATGATGGCAATCATGCATTTGATTGCGTTTTAAAAGGGATAACTGACCATAACTGCTGTTTGAATTGCTAAGTACAATTAGAACTGCCAATTTTTTAGAATAAGTATGAGAAAATATGTTTATCATTCTGGGGGCGTGTTGATCTTTTGCTAGCTAAACATATGGAAGCCTTCATGTTTTCTCAACTTCTTTACTTCAGAAAGTCTTTAATAACAATTCCATTGCCAACTCCTTTCAACCTCACGTGTTGTGGAAGTCTCTATGGTAGCAGTGGTGGAGGTAGTCCTTTGACTTATGGATTTGAGTGACTTTGCCCTCCTTTTCCTTCTTGCTTTTTCTACAGCATCTAATCCCTGGGATCCGAAATCCTACTCAAACACTCACTCCATGAAAACCCAGTGCTTGCAGGTCCGCAAGCTGTCTTCTCAGATCCTCCAGTATAAATATTCAAGGTGTCCCCCAAGGCTCAACACTCTTACCAGCGCCTTTAAATAGCTACTTGCAATTTTTGTGAGACCTATGAATCACCAGTATTAGTGTTTGTTTTTATAAAAACAACACACACCTTTATATAGTCCTTTCTGGAATGATCGTCACCAAACTGTACCCTTTTTCGTCCCCTCTCGTCTGCTCAAAACTGGGTAAAAATAAATAGCACCTCTGCCTAACTATTTTATGCAGAGGGCCTGATTTAGAGTTTGGCAGATGGGTACTCCATCACAAATGTGACCGATATGCCATCTGTCTTATAGCTAGTGCATTATATCTTATCCCATAAGATGGAGAACCTGTCCACCAAACTATAAATCAGGCCCTCTGTCTTAGAAACAGGTGCCGTAGGATATGCACTTGTAAAAGGGTGGACTGGATCTCCATCACGTTTGTGATAGAGTACCTACCGGCTAAACTCTAACTCAGGCCCAGACTTCCTAACCTCATATCTCTTAAGTTTCCCAGGTCTATGCACAAGGAGCTCATCATTTGGTTTCTGGGACTTATAGTCTTGAATTTATAATGGGATGAACAGGACTGCAAATACCAGATTGAAAAGAAAAACCCGGACTTGACGATCTACTTACATATGGAACTGGGAAACTTAAGAGCTCTGTTGCCTTCAGCTTCCCTAGAGACCATCTAAAGTTTAGCTGTTTGTGTACTAGCTGTAGTATCTTGAATCATAGTTTTCTCTGTAAGAAAGCAAACAAATTACTTCATTACTCTTGACTCTCAACTAAATGCTGTAATCTCCTCCGGAAGGAAGTTTCACGCTGAAATGCCTTTGCAACCAGAAACAACCAGAGCTCAGGGCTGTAACCAAAAGGCTCTTTCTGAAAAAATAGATTAGCACAACTTCCTATCAGAGAATGTGAACTACAGTCTTTCAAGAAATCCTCAGGCACTGCAGCTCAACAGCCAGAATAATTTATAAGGCAAGGCACTTCTGCCACATCCTGAAGACTCACCGTTGATTCCAGTGATATTCAAGACTTTTACACTTTTCCATTAAGCCCTGCACAACTACACTCTACATTAGACCTCAACTTGAATCCCCTCCCACAAGACTCTCTAAACATTAACCTGGGCATTCTTTCTACTTTTAAACACGCTTATCTTAGCAGAATAAGATAAGCAGTGCGTGCAGTGATCCTAGGTATTCCCAACACCTCAATGAAATGTATTTCTTTAAGATTTCTATAAATGTCTCCTTTCAGTCGCTTCAGATCGCTAAAGACCTATTCCACTGTTCCTTGTTTAGGAAACAGTGGAAGACATGGCTCTTCTCTAGAGTCTTTGGCTAAACCTTTCCTGTCTTGAATTTGCCATTTGTCTAAAGACTTGAGAGGACCACAGGAGCACCACCCACTACTAGGGCTGGTGATGCAACATGGGGCCACACCCACTATCACACCTGCAGGCATAACACAACAGAACAGCCATCTACCATTACTGGTAACAAACCACAGGAGGACTATCCTTTACCAAAACTAGTGGCACAACATGTCTGATGATACAACGCTGAAATTCAACCCTCAACCAAAACTGCTGAGGTCAGAGCAGCAGGGGTGTGTAATTTCCTATAACCCGACGCCCAGGACATATTATTTGGGGTCTAGGACAACAAGTTTTCATGTGTATTTTGTCCTTGGGACAAATATGCCGAACACCCTGAAGCACAAACACTTTGGCTGACAATTTACAGTACCACATTATGGACCAGAAAAGGGTATTGGCTGCAGTTAAGGTAATGTTTGTGTTCATATGTTAATGCTGTTCAAACTTGTAATTATGGTTCACTAATACAAAGCCTTTATTATTAGGGTGAGCGTTCTAAGGAAATGTTGTAAGCTCGGACTGCACTACTTACAGCGGTTCCAGTATAAACATGTGTACACACGTTTTCAAAGTTTAGCAGTATGAGGCTATGTATAATGCTCTCTGATAAGATGCAAATATTTGCAGAAGCTTGAAAGCAAGAGGGATGATTCTTTGCTTTCAAAATAAAATGTTCACAAAAAATGCAACTAGGAAAAAAACCATTTAGCTAAACTATGGTAAAATTTTAGGCACCATTTATTTGCAGCATCATTTATAAAATGTGTTGTTGCATGCTAGTATTTACAAAAATATTCCTAATGGAAAATATCGGTGTAACCAGTTGCAACAAGATTATGGGAACCTAAAAATAAACAAGAATTGGCAAAGTCAGAAGATCTGCAATTAGTCAGCCTTTTGGTGTTGTGAATGCATGTCTTGATTTTTGCATGATTTTTGTAAAACCTTACTGGCGTGGGAGCTGCCAGGCCCTCACTATTATAACAAGGATTGGCAAAAAGCAAAAAAAATGTTGGTCTCGAAAAGCACACATTGCCACATTAGTTCCTGGCACTGAATAAAACTACTTTGTGTGCCATTATGCTCCTTGTGAAAGAGCAGAAAGCTGTAACTCATTGTGAAGCCAGCCGATAGATGGACAGAGAGAGAGAGAGAGAGATGGAAATTTAATAAACACAAAAGGTCTTGGTTAACTCCAGACCTAATTAGGGGCCTAATTATTAAAGAAATCTCAAAAGTGCACCCATGGTATATGTCCTTGCATTAGTGCAGATTTACGGTTTTCATGAATTCACAAGAATTTACAGAAGTAGGTCAAGAAATCATAGTCCTAGAAAATATTTGTGAACAGCATTTTAACACGAACAAGCATGCATGTGTAGATTTGCTCATGCGAAAATCTGTTGAGCGTTTGCAAGTTCACTATCCCTCCAACCACTTTTTCCCAACACTGGAAGAAGTTTTACGTCTGCCATTGTGGGAGTAAATTTCCAACCTTTCTCAGTATGGAAAAAGATTAGAGATGAGCTGGTGAAAACCCTTAAACTATCCAAGTTAGTAGGTTTGCACAGACTTAAAAGGGCAGTCCAATCCTGGGACTATTGCTTACCACTGTCTTCAGCCCCAGTATGTAGATCTGCGGAAAGGTGGCAAAATAAGGGAATTACTAGTATTCAAACCCTACTATGGAAAGAGCCCTGGCATTATCAGAGAGGCTATAGCAGAGCTCTCATATAATGAGATTGCTGCCATTATTTGTTGCCGCACTACATGGCACGAAAGGGACAAGTGGATTTTGTTACAGGGCAAGTAGATTTATGAAGCAACTTGGCCCATGGACAAGTAGATATTTTATTAAATTCCATACCCCTGGAAAAGGAGCACAACCCTCTGCCATGACTGATGACAATACTCCACCATGACTAGTGACACCATATGGACTCACAACCCTCTGCTGGTGCCGGGCACACAACAAAGAGCACATCCCTATAGCACTACTAAGCACACAACACAAGAACACCACTCTTTGCCATCACACAACACAACATAGAAGCGCAACCTTCTGCAAAAACGGGTGACAACACAGGACCACAGCAATCTACTATGAATGATGACAAAACACAGGGGCACAGACCTCTGCTAGGTCTGGTGGGCACCCTCCCAGACTAATGTAGTCATAGGAGCACAACCCTATGCCAGGACTCATGATATTGCAGGAACTTAACGCTGTACCATGACATGTGACACAGAACACAATCTGTTAACAAAACCTGTGACACAATTCAGGACCACAACCTTTTCCCCGGACTTGTGGCACAGCACAGGAGCACAACACTCTGTCAGGACAGCAGACACAGCATGCAGAGAACAGCCCTCAGCCAGCACTGGTGATAAAACACAGAAGCACAAGCTTCTAGCAATACTTAGTACACAGGGAGCACTATACAGAAGTAAAACTCACTACCATAAGTAGTGACACAACACAGGAGCACAACCCTCTGTTATGTCTGATGAAACAATACCAGAACACTACCCTCTTTCAGGACTGCTGATGTCACAGACTACCACAACCCTGTTGTAGGACTCATGACAGTACGGAAATGCAGCACTCAACCCCCAATAGTGACACAACACAGACGCTCAACCCTCTACCAGGACATGAGACACAACACAGGAGCAAAACCAACTACCGGGTCTGGAACATAAGAGAGGAGCACAACCCTCGATCAGGACTAGTGACTTAGCACCGGAGCACAGCACTATACCAGGACTGGGGACACAGAAATAGACCCCTCTACCAAGTCTGGTGTCACAACCCAGGAGCCTAACTCTATACTGCGACTGGGGACACTACACAGGGACACAACCCTCTATCAGGACTTGTGAAAAGCCACAGGAACACACTCCTGTACTAGCACTGGTGACACAAAATATGAGCACAACCCGATGTCAGGACAAGCAACATAACATGGAGAGGAGTTGGCCTAACGGCTAGGGCGTCCGACCTCGAACCTGGGGAACTGGGTTCGAGTCTCGGCTATGACGCTGAACATCCTGTGATTCTGGGCAAATCACTTAATCTCCCCGTGCCTAACAAAAATGAATGTGTGTCCTAATGTAACGTAACTGGTGCTATGTAAAGCGCTCTGATACCCGATTCGGGTCAAGTTCGCGCTATATAAAACTCTGCAAAAAAAAAAAAACATGGGAGTAAAACCCTCTAGCAATATTTGGTATACAAGGAGCACAATACAGAAGTACAATCCTCTATCATAACTAGTGAAACAACACTGGAGCGCAACTATCTCCCATGTCTGGTGCAACAACACAGGAGCAGAGCCTTCTGCCAGGACTCTTGGCAATGTAGGCCCCAACTCTCAACTCAGGAACTCAACCAGGACTAGGGACACAACAAAGGAGCAAAATACTCTTTCAGAACTAAAATCTCAACAGTGGAGCACAACCCTGTGCCATGATTGGGGAATCAGGAGCTGGATCCTCTACAAAGACTGATGTCACAACAAAGAAGCTAAAACCTCCATAAGGACTGATGACACAACACAGGAGCACACAGGTCTACAGGAACTGGGGGCACAACATAGAGGAACAACCCTCTACCAGAACTGGAGACAGACCACAGGAGCACAAGACTGTACTAGAACTGGTGACATAGTACAGAAGCATAGTCCTCTGCCAGGACTTGTGTCACAACATGGAGCACACACATCTCCTAGGACTTGGGACATAACACAAAAGTACACCCTTCTACCAAGACTGGTGACACAACGCAGGAGCACAACCCTCATCTAGGACTGGGGACATGGGAGCAGAAGCCTCTCCCAGGAACAGTGTGACACAGCAGAAGCTCAACTTGCTCTACAATTGTAAGCCAAAACATAAACTACCAAGCACAGTTTGGTGCTAGGTCAGAAGTATACAAAGACATACCAGATGCCACCTTACAAAAGCAAACATTACAGTTAATGTACACCATTCCCACACATGTAAGAGGTCACTAGACAGTTGTACCCTGGAATAGGGAATAATTTCTGGAAATTAACATTTCTGGGCACACTATTGCACGTTATTCCACATTTTTGGAAAGAATTTCACATTTTGTCTATTTTCATCAGGTGATATACCTGGATGAAACTCTTATCTCACCTGATTACTCCTCTCCCCGCCGAGACCTGGCTCAACCCAGCATCCACACCCGACATCGCCACGTCCAAATGGCTACAAGATAGCACACTGTGACCGCATCAACTAACACAGAGGTGGCATTGCCATCATCCACAAAGAATCCATCCACTGCACCACCACCACAGACGACACCACCCTGATCATGGAACACCTTAACTTCCAACTCAGAATAGACAGCAAAACCACCATCGGAGGCACCCTAGCCTACAAACCTCCAGGACCACGTTGCAGCTTCTGCAACGCCAACGCTCCCTAGGCCATTGATTCCAAACACTACATCTTCCTCGGAGACCTCAACTTTCACCTTAAACCCAACGAACACAGCCAACCTTCTCAAAAGCATGAACAACATCGGCCTCACCCAGCTAGTCAGCGACCCCCCTCACATCGCAGGGCACATGCTGGACGCTATCTTCACAGCCAGTAACGGAGTCAAGTGCAGCCATGTCACAGAGCTCACCTGGATGGACGACGCTATTGTCCACTTCACCTTCACAGCAGCCCCAGCATCGCCAACAGACTACCCAGAACCTCACACCATAGTTGGAACATAGTATTTATTGATTTATTTATTTAAGTGTTTTATATAGCG
The DNA here is from genome assembly GCA_963921515.1 of Calotriton arnoldi. Lineage (NCBI taxonomy): Eukaryota > Metazoa > Chordata > Amphibia > Caudata > Salamandridae > Calotriton > Calotriton arnoldi. The sequence goes on from CAWUFW010016497.1 coordinate 101,736, forward strand.
CTAGCCAGACCCGAAGGTATCGGAGCGCTTTACAGCATGAACACTTTTAAGATACATAAACATATAAGTATGTACAATGTCTCAGGACGTATCACAGAAAATCCACGTAGAGCGCACAATGTCAATCGTAGGGTAAATTATCACAATAGTATATACAAGGCCTTATTGTCAAAAAGAGCATAACGACATGTGACGCGATTTGGCCGGGGGGGTACAGGAGATAGTCCTGGGGCAATAGAGGTAGAGTTCTTAATGTCATGAGGTAGAGTTCTTAGCGCCAAAGTGATTGTGTGCTGCTGTGGGCAAGCTTCGAATGTTAGGTTGCAGCTATCCATGTGGGAGAGATCTGTTGAGGAGGAGGACTTTGAGCTGCTTTTTGAATTGTAAGTAGGAGGGGTTCGTCCTGATATGGACTGGTAAGGAATTCCAGATTTTGGGTGCATTACCTGTGAAGGATCGGGATGCGGTTCTTTGTTTGCGAGTTCTCGGAGGGATAAGGAGTAGGGTGTTGGTGCTCCTCAGGCTTCTCAATTGGCCGGCCTTCTGGAGTTTTGCGGCCAGGTATGCGGGTTTCCCCGTGTGCAGTGCTTTGTGCGTGAGGCAGGCAGTTCTGAAGTTGGCCCACATTTCAATCGGGAGCCATTTTAGCTCCTTGAGTGCAGGGGAGATGTGATCATATTTCTTAACTCCTGTGACCATTCTGGCTGCAGCGTTCAGAGTTGATCTGAGGGGAGCTAGGTGAGATTTAGCTGATCCTGTGAGGGTTGCAATCCCGTAATCCAGTCTGGACAACACTAGGGATTGAGTAGCTTGTTTGAGGTCGTTCTGATGGATGAAGGGTTTTATTTTGTTTAGTAGCTTTAGGTTGAGGAAGGCGTTCTTTGCAGTGTTCTTGATGTGTTTGCTCATGTCTAATTTGGGGTCCAGGGTGATTCCCAAAGATTTTGCAGAGTCGGCTAAGGTGGGGTTGTAGTTGAGCGCATCAATCGCTTTTAGCCATTCTGAGATTTGGGGGTTATCCTCAGCGTTGGAGATTAAGAGGATTTCAGTCTTGTCTTGATTGAGTTTTAGGTGGTTGTGTGAAAGCCAGTGTTGGACTTCTTTAAGAGTGTCGTTCAGTCTCTTAATGTGATCAAGAGAGGAGGTTTCCAGGTAGATTTGGGAGTCGTCTGCATAGAGGTGGAAGGGAATGTTGGATTTTTTTAGTATGGTGGTGAGGGGTTCCATGTAGATGGTGAACAGTTGCGGGGAGAGTGCTGATCCTTGGGGGACACCCCGTCTAACGGGGAGTGGGTTCGATGAGAAGTTTTTGATTTTTATACTTTGGGTGCGGTTCTGTAGAAAGGAGGTGAACCACTGTAGTACCACCTCTTCTGCACCAGCTCTTTCTTGGAGTGCTTTAATGAGTAGATTATGGTCAACCGTGTCAAAGCCTGCCGATAAGTCCAGGAGTATGAGTAGGCAGCATTGGCCTGTATCAAGAGATTTGTGCATATCAATTACATTTAGGATTGCTGTCTCTGTACTACATCCTTTTCTGAAGCCTGATTGGTGAGGGTCTAGGAGGTTAGTGCTGTCTAGGTGTTGGGTGAGTTGGAGGAGAACACATCTTTCCAGGACTTTCGCTAGGAGAGGGAGGTTGGAGATAGGTCTGAAGTTGTTTAGATCGCTTGTGTCAGCGCCCGCTTTTTTCAGTAGAGGTGTGACTTGGCCGGTTTTGAGACAGTCCGGCATGACTCCGGTACTCAGAGAGCTGTTTATGATCTTGGTCCAGTGTGGGGCTAAGGATAGTTTGAGTTTTATGGCCAGGTGGGCAGGTATGGGATCCAGTACGTGTGCTGAGGGTTTCATGGTGGCAATCATTTTGACGATCTCTGCTTCAGAGATGGGGTTGAAGGAGTTCCATAAGTTAGGTGGGTGCTTAAGTGTGGTAGCTCCATCTGTCTCTGTGGGCGCTTTGCTGTCTGGGGAACTGCTTTGCACGTCCAGAGAGAGTTCTATCTTGGTGGTTTTGTCGTTGAAGAAATTGGCAAAATTGTCACACATGTCCTTGGAGGCCACGACTGGGGTCGACGGGGGTTTGGACGTTTGTTGTCTGATGAGGTTAAAGAGTTCTCTAGGTCTATTTTTTGCGTTGTCAAGGGCATTGCGAAAGAAGGACGCTTTCTCCATCTTTATGTGATTTTTGTATTTCTTTCGGGTTGATTTGAGTTTAGCTCGTAGGATTGAGGACGGGTTTTTTGCCAGAGTCTTTCTACTGCTCTTAGTTCACGTCTTTGGGAGTTTATGTCTGTGTTGAACCAAGATCTAGATGGTATGTTTCTGACTCTTTTTAGTTTCATAGGGGCTATTTGGTCCATAATGTAAGTCATGGTAGTGTTGTAGTGGGAGGTGAGTTCTGTAGTTGAGAGCTCGTCAGAGTTGCTGGGGAGGAGGGAGCTTATCCTTGCCTCCAGGTCTGTGAGGGGAATCTGACTTAGATTTCTCGCCCAGCAGGGGGGTCCTTCGTGCGGGGCTTGGCTTGGATCTTTTGGTTTAGGTGGAACAGAATGATATGGTGGTCAGACCAGTCAACAGGCAGGGTGTGGTCGATGGAGACTATGTCTGCTTGAGAGATAATGGCACCGAGTATAGAGCCTTTGTTGTGGGTTTTTCTGTGCAGTGTTGTGTAAGGTTGCTGTTGCTTAGTAGGTCGTTTAAGGTTCTGATTAGCGTGTTGTTTTCATCATTCCAGTGGAGATTGAGGTCACCTAGGATGATGTTGTTGGAGTCGTGGAGTGCGCATTGTGTGATCAGGTCGGAGAGGTGTTCCCCGAAAGTGGAGGTGTTTCCTGGTGAGTGGTATAAGAGGTGTCAGAGTAAAGGTCTGTTGTCATTCATCCTGATAGTGGTAGTGAGACATTCGAAAGAGTTATATTTGGGGGCGTCCCTTTCCCTCATGGAGATGTTGTTCTTATGTATGATTGCTATACCCCCTCCTCGTTTGATTTTTCTGTCTTTGTGGATGATTGTGAAACCTGGGGGCACAAGCATGTCCATATCTGGGGGAGAGAAATCGTTCAGCCAGGTTTCGGTGACGCGCAACTACACCTATACCACTAGCTTGAGAGGAAACTAGACTAGCCTCACCACCCCTTTCCCTCTACTCCCCCAAATGACTGCCCCCACCTACCTAACCTCGCTATAGGGTCAAGAGGCTTCCCCCCTGATACCGGACCCTACCTTAAGATAGAAGAGGAAACAGAAAGGCAGTCCCCACTCCCTCAATCACAGCACAGACCAAAGGTTAAGCACTCCGGCTATATTAGAACTTTACCCCTCCCTTCTTACCCAAACACAGAGAAGGACTCCTACCCTAAATCCCTTCTCCCTTACCCCCCCCCTGTTATATACACTGAACACAGCTCTGCAGAACCCCGCACCCTCCCTTTCAGGATACAATGTCTCCTCCCACCTCAACCCCCTCCGCCCTCCCACACTTAATGGACTGAAACCACACGGCCCGAACTCCTTCTCCATCACTTTCCCCCCCAACCTCACTCCAAAAGCAAAACGAAACCACAAGCATAGAGTGATTAGACAGCACCCAGAAACTCTATTCGCGGACATATACCACTGCTCCTCCAAAGGTCAGCTAAAAGGACCTCATCTTCCACACCTTAAGACCTGCCAATTGGAACAACATCCTTAAAACCCGCCTGAGCATATCTAAAACAACCACCACTCCGTACAGCTGCAAACTAGCGATCACACTCCCAAACCGCCCTAAACGTAACGGTTACACATCAGTGACCATCTTCACCAACGGCACTGTCATGATCCAAGCCAATAACGACAACCTGGAAGCCTTTGACTCCATCTTTCCATCGCTCCGCGATGCCCCAGCACACCTGCACAACTCTCGCTCACCTGACTCCCTATCCCACAATAGACCACACCCCCATGAGATCTCACAAAGCAAGCGCAAGATTTTTGCCAAGAGAGAGCCCGGAATACACCCTTACCCATCAACCACAGACACTGATACCAATCACACTAGGCCTCCCAAGACTCAACGGGCTGGCTCGACCACTACCCCCATATGGAACCAGACACAGAGACCCAATAATACAAGAACCGCAACGTCCTCCCAGGACGCCCTTACCCACTCCAACAGAGAGACGTCCCAGCGACTCGCCCTGATGGAAAGTAAGCTAGAAACGATAATACGGGGCCTCTCAGAAATCCTAATGGACCTCTCCACACCCCGAAAGCCCATCCAACACTCATACCCGACACCCTCAGTCACCAACTCGAATCACCCACGACCCTATAAGACCCAATGGCCCAGATGGGACACAAACCCCTCCCGAACCAGATGCAGAGACCCAAAAGAACCAGAGACGCTATGTCCTCCAGTGAAGTATTGGATCTTGCCGCCTCATATGACACTTCCACCTCCTACTCCAAGATCCAGGTCATCACCGGATTTAGAAGAGACCGCTCCCCCAGATCCGCCGGACCCCCAGCCTCCCTCACCAATATCCCAAGGGCTCAGCCAAGTGAGAATCTCAAGAACAAAGGATCCAACACCAACTGCATGCTCATTAACTGCAGGTCGGCTATCAAACATGCAACAGAACTGGCAGAGACCATCCTTTCACACGACATAGACATCACATTCTGGAAGTCAATGGACCAACGCCATCAACACCTCCCACCCAGACACCACCACGAACCTTGAACAGATGGTCAAGAATTTCACCACCTGGATCTCCGACTGAGCCGACAGTGTCGCCCCGTCAAACCGACCAAGTTCAAGAGATCCACCAAACATGCCAGCTGGTACACCCCAGAACTGTGAACCATGAAACGCAAATGCAAGCATCTGGAAAGGAAATGGCGCACCAGCAAGGAGGCCACTGACCCGACCACCTTCAAGACATCACTCAACCAGTACCCCCACTTCCTGAAAGAGACGAGAAGGAACGCCTTAGCCGACCGCATCACAGCCAGCTTCAACCCCAGCAAAGAACTCTTCAACATCATCAAGGAGTTCTCCAACCTCTCAGCTAATGAAAACATCATCACCCCATCCCAAGAACACTGCGACACCCTGGCAGACTTTTTCCACGGCATCTCCACTATCTACAAAAACTTCGAACTCAATCAATCAATGAAACTTTATTTGGTTTCATATAATAAAACCATAAAAGCATGAGATAAAAATATAAATATAAAACCTGCAATCCACCCAGGGACATACCCGGTTTAACCATAATATATACAAAAATGACAAATTTGTAACTACCAAGACTCCGCAAACTCACGGATGGTACCAGCTTATAAATCAATCTGGAGAATGCAATAGAACCATACCCATGATCAGATTGTTGGTTATGCAGGCGGGTGGAGCAAGATAAAGAGCATAGTACCAGAGGTAGCATCAGGGGTCAGGCTAGTTAGTCGCAGCTCGCCCTAAACCTGATCGCGGATTGAAAAAAATTAAGCACATAAAAGACAGTATTACCCGTCAACATTTATTAAAAGAAAATGCAGGCCGTACTTGCCTAAAGCTAACCTTTCTCAAAATAGGAATTAAAAATGATTTTCTGGGGTATCATAAAATGGGCAAAACATCATAAAATGAACCATATCCTCTGGAGATTTTCCATCGCAACCACAGGTCGACAGAATTTGTCCCTTACTTGACCCCCAGGATGGGCAAGGAGGTAGGTGAAAGAGACCGAATCGGAACCTAGTCAGAAGAAAACGGTCATATGAATTTATGAACCCCAGTAAGTACATCTCCACCATCTGGGTGGTCTTTATCATGATGAAGCCACGTACACTGGGCTTTGCTAGCTCCTTCTCCTCCCTTGCGATAAGCTGGTACTCAAAGAAGGCCATCTTGATAAGGGGCAAATCTATCTTATTCGTTGCGTCAGGGTTAAAAGAGATCTCCGCTTCCCAAGCTCTTAAGGCTCTTTTCAGTGTAACTAAGCCACGGTACCCTGGATGCATACTCAAGAGCCAGGCAATCTTTAAGGATCCCTTTATTTAAGGAGGTTCCCTTCTCAACCCAGATTTTTAGCCAGAGAGAGACAGGACGAGATGCTATCAGATCAGAAACGTAAGACATGCCTAGCTCTTCATGAGCAGTGAAGGAGGGAGTACCCTGAGGAATGGATAAAAGCCATCTCAGAAATTTGTTTTCCGCAATTTGAAGATCATCTGTAGCAGTGTACCTCCACATTTTGCTGCCATAGAGGGCCTTTGAGATGCATTTGGCCATGTAGAGCTTTAAAAGTGCCCCCACCGGTATTTTCCCCAATCTAGAGGCAAAGTAAAAAATGGCTGCAGTCTCCTGGGTGAGGTCATTTTTTTAAGGGTGAGTTGGGGCCTACAATTCATTTTATCATCTAATAATACCCCCAGATACGAGAACATACTCGACTTTGGAATCAGGGTGAGTCCAACCCTAAAAGTGTATGGGCTGCTGGACCGGGCCCCTACTTGCATGATGTACGACTTGGAGTTATTAACCCTCAAGTCCAGGTCCCCCATAAATTGGGCAAAGGAGTTTATAAGCGTTTACAGTCCCCGTTCGGACCTGGCCATCGGGACAGCATCGTCGGCATATAACAGGACCGGGAGACCCCACCGTCCAGTCCGAGGGAAGTCGGCCATGGTGTCCAAAAGGGTTTTCTCCAAGTTGTTAATGTAAAGATTAAATAAAAAAGGGGCCAAGATACAACCCTGATTGACTCCACCCCGAACAGGAAACGAGTGTGATACGTTCAGGCCGGCTGAATATCGCACGGCCGCCTTAGTGTCTCGGTGGAGGTCTTGTAAAAAGAAGACTATGTCCCTGTCCACCCTCAGGGAAAGAAGAATCTGCCACAACTTCCCTCTGTTGACACAATCAAAGGCGGAGGAAAGGTCCATAAAGGCCAAGAAGATGGTACCAGAACTGGCTACCGTATACGTATTCAATAACATAAAAAGGTTTAGACTTTGATCTATAGTGGAGCGGCCGGAACGGAAACCATATTGGGCATCTGACAGGATGTTATTGTCTAGAGCCCAAGAGGATAACCTGTCCAGTAGGATCCGTCCGACCACTTTAACCACTGAGACCAACAGGGATATAGGCCTGTAACAATGGGTGCTATCCCTGTTCCCCTTTTTAAAAACCGGGACAATAAGGGAGGTGGCCCAAGAAGCTGGAGAGCCGGACCTCGCAGCCGTATTAATGACGGAGATAAGCAAGGGAGCCCAAAACTCCATATCATATAGGTAAAGGTCAGGAGGGATGCCATCAGGTCTCAGGCCTTATTGCACGTCATACTGGCAGTTCCTCGCCTCACTTCTTCCTCCGTAGCTGACTGGACTGTATCTTCCGTTTCCCCTCTGGCAGTAAAAACTGAGCCGTAGAGCACTCAAACATACCCTCAAAATGGCTGACCCACTCATTCTCCGCAATATGTGCGTCTAAGACATTTGCAGTCTCTACTCCCAAGAAAGGGCTGTTGATAATGCTCCAAAACATGGCACTACACTCAATGGTTGAGGCTTCCATGAGCCTACCCTAAGCTTCCTCCTTCAATGCCTCCTTGCGCTTGCTAAGGGCTATCTTATAATCCTTTCTTCGTGCTTTAACTAAGGCGCTATCCCTGGGGTTGGCATGCAGCGCTTTCCTGAGCCTTCTAGCGGCCAGCGAGCATTCTGGGTTAAACCATCTGGGTGCCCTTACTTGTTGGCTTTTTGGGGCAGGAACCGTTAGTAGCTCAGTGACAGAGCGAGAGATAGATTCAAAAGGGGCGGACGATAATCTCGTCCTGCTGTGGCTGTACGCCCGACAAGTCTGAATCTCGCTCAGACACTTATCCTGGAGGGTCTCAAGCAAAAAGCCAGGGATAATCTGTGCCCATTTAAGCCTTCTCCCTCCATCTGTAGGCCGTAATATACCTCCTCCTTCACTCCTCCTCTTCAAACCCAGTACAGGCCAGCTAGCTTTAATATAGAGCTGATTGTGATCACTATAGTTACTGGCTATAATAGAAAAGTCTGAAATCAGGTAAAATAACGGAGTGGAAACTAGAATAAAATCAATGAAGGAGGATTTCCGACCTAACCTTTTGAAGGTGGGGATTAAGTTCCTCAGAACAGGATCCGATTTACCCATAGCTGATTGAAGGTCCAGATCACATACTAGGGAATTAAGTTTGTCCCCCTGTCCACTATGTTCGAAGTGCGCGTAAGTCGCGCGAGGACAGGGTGAACCCCCATTACCCCCAAAACCCTGCAACCTTAAATCCACACAAGGATGGACATTAAAATACACCAGCAAAACGACATTACAAGTGGAACAGGAAGAAACGTCAAAATTAGTCATTAAAGTGGCCAATCGTGTGATGTTACAAACCACAGGAAGGGATGAATCGGCATTGTAATAATTTAAGAGCAATAAACTGCAAGGCCCTAGGGAAAATAGCAAGGCCTGCGGACATGGATTATCAGTGTTCAGGTCCACAATACCACCTCTTATCTTGAGTGAGACAAAAACTGCGAGACCCCCCTTGGGTCATCCAGCCTTCAATGGGGTTGCGGGAACGTTGAATGACTTGTACCCTTCCAGAGAAAAAGAACTGTCAGTGGCCCAGGTCTCCTGCAGGAGTATGATGTCATACTTTTGAATAAAACAATGCCACTCCGGATCGTGAACTTACTGGCCAAGCCCGCTATATTCCAAGAGATAAGATTACAAGAGTCAATGTCCTTGGTGTGGCTACTGGGATTGTGTTGAACCGGCTGATGCGAGATGTCCGGTTGTAGGGAAGGGGCCTTGGGAATCATAGACACTTGCCCTTCGATTCAATCACAGTTGTCGAGGAGCCCCAGTGGTGCAAATGTGTTAAATAATGGAACAGGTGAGGAAACCTGGGGCCACTCGTAAAAAGTCGGGCTGAGTGGTTTCCTGGTGTGCCGAGGATTAAGATATGGGGCCAAGGGTGGGGGTCTATAAAAATACCCCAGGGGTAAGGCCGTAATAGAGGTGACAGGGCCCATACTATTACGATTGCTGGCTGCATGAAGAATTCTCTCTGCCAGGTTGAAATTGATAATTACACAGTCACCGACGCTACTTTTTAGATCACCCTCCGTACCATAATGATGTTCCTCTCCACTCTAAAGCCCAAGGTTGTATTGCTATTAAGCCAATGAAGGACTTTGTTTTTTAACTGATGAAAATCCTCGGTAACGCCCGGTTTTAGCACTGGTACGTTTCTCAAAACCACAACATATGGTGTTGCTTCTGGCGGTAGATGAATGATAACATTTGGGCCCTGAAGCTGTGATCCCAGTCTGCTGTTAGCAGGGAAGAAGGCTTCCCTGCCTCCTAACCCTGTCCTGGGGGTTAAGTCACTCCGATGACTAACCTCTGGCCTGGTGGAATCTAGAGGACGAGCCCCCACATGTGTATCATCCATAGGGAATAGGTGCGTGCCGGTGCGAGATGCGGGGAGGGTCAGTGGAAAGATGCTACTAGGATGCATAATCTGGGCCTTGTAGACCTCCCCTATTACTGTTGATGAAACAGGCTTGCTTTGACCCATGTGGGCGTTACTAATCCATGGAACACAATTGCTCGACCTGGCTGTGAGGTTGGTAGTCTTAATAAACTGGGACCAGTTGGAAAATTCCTCTCAATAGATAACAGGCGTTGCTTGATAGGTTCCAGTTTAGAGTCCAAACCATCAAGTAGAGAGCTCACACAGGCTTCCAGCATGGCGGCCAGCTCATCTTTCAAGGGGGTACTGCTCCCTGGGTGATGGAAATCGAAGTGTCCGCTCTAAGGCGTTTTGCCCTAGCCCCTGAGGTGGAACACTTACACTTGACCCCAGGTCCAGTCCCCCCATGAGACCGCCCCTCCTGGGTGTCTGCTCGGGTTTCTGCTTGATTGCGGACGGGCAACCCACGGCCTAACACAGGCGCTGGGATTGACTGTACCCTGCCTGTCCTCCCCTCGGCAGTCTGGGATTCGTCTCTCCTGATTTTACTTGGACCTTGGTCGGAATGGTCGAGGGGGGATGGGGAAGGGTCTGCCAGCTCCACCAACTCTGTGGTGCACCGTTTAAGAGCCCGACCACTTGCGGGGCTAGAGGCGTGCGGCTACAGTAGGTTTACCAGGGAACGTGAAAGCAGTCGTGCCACCAGCTCAATTTCCTTTTCAAGGACCCCCGCCGCTCACTGTAAAAAACAGTCCATAGTCGTGATAACCAGAGCTGCATGGATTACAGCAGCTGTCTTGCGTTTCCCCATGATGCGCCGCTGTATGAGGGATGCACCACTATAGGAGCCCCTCAAATTAGGTGTCCCTGGGCTTGTCTGAACGCCCAAGATCAAGTTCAGTTGAAAAGAACAAAAGCAGGGTTAAACAAAAAGGGTAAAACCGATTCGCGAAGAATATGCGCTGGCGTGCCTGATGTAAAAAAATAAAAAGAGAGTACTGAAGACCTCTTTGTTCCTCTGCCCCTCTACCCCACAAACTACCCAGGGAAGTCCAGAAACCACGTTGAAGGAAGTTACAATGGTGCCCCTATGGGGCTTACCTTGTGACAAAGCTGTCTGTGAGCTCAGGTCCAAATGAAGACTGACCGTAGGAACATCAAGGACATTTCTTGCCGCTCGCTGCTAGTCTATTACTGCTGCTCCGGGATGTAGACAGGTTGAGGTCCCCAGGGATCAAATCCAAATCCGGGGGGGGGGGGGGGAGACCCAGCCAGCCTCTCCCGGGCACGGATGGGCCCGCCCTTAGCCCGGGCTTCGCCCAGGCGCGGCCCGTGCACGTCCTGCGCATACGGGAGTCCAGCAGCGCTTAAGAGCGGTGCGGCCGTGGGCGCAGGCTCCTCCTGTATCCCTCCGTGGTTCTGGGACACCGAGTCCCCAAAGCAGGAAAACGGCAGTAATTATCACTCTCCTGCGCCGCGGGAGTCCAGCAGCGCTTAAGAGCGTGAGCGGCGCGGGTGTGGGTGTGTCTGCAGCTCCTCCTGTGGTTCTGGGACACCGAGAACTCCTACCTGCCGCCATTAACATCCTCAGCCTCCTCACTCCCACAGTCACAACTTCCAACCACTGGATCCCCGCTTGGGACCAGCTCACCATGCAGAGCACCACTGACATCATGCACTCCGTCCATTCAGGAGCACCCACGAACCCCTGTCCCCACCCCATGTTAAAGCTCTGCAACAAGACCATCAGCAACAGGCTCACAGCCATCTTCAACACATCTATCACCTCAGCCACCTTCCCAGATGAATGGAAACACGCTGAAGCCTAACCCCTCTTCAAGAAACCGTCTGCTGACCCCAACGAGCTCAAAAACTACGTCACATTTCCATGCTCCCCTTTCCGCCAAAGTCCTCGAAAAAGGCCATCAACCACCAACTCACGGAATACCTCGAGAACAACGATCTCCTGGACGCTTCCCAACCGCATCCCGCATGAACCACAGCACAGAAACCGACCTGATCGCAGCAATTGACGACATCAGAGCGCTCTTAGACCGGGGGAGAAGCGTCTACCCTGATCCTCCTCAACCTCTCAGTAGCTTTCGGTGCTGTGTCCCACCACACCCTGATAAAGAGGCTTCATAAGCTCGGACTCCAAGAGGACACCTTCAAATGGTTCGCATCATTCCTCACCAGAAGAACACCGAGAATCCGCCTCCCACCTTTCACCTCGGAGTCCAAAAACATCATCTGCGGCGTCCCTCAAGGTTCATGCTTCTGTTTAACACTCACATGACCCCCCTGACCAACATCATCAGAAACCACGGACTGAACATTATCTTCTAAGCAGACGACTCCCATCTCATCCTCTCACTATCCAAAGACCCTTCCACCACGAGAGCCAACTTCCACCTGTGCATGACCAGCGTCGACAACTAGATGCAAAACAACTGCCTCAAGCTCAACACAGACAAGACTTAAATACTGATCTTCGGGAACAACACCTCCCTGTGGAACTGAATACCCTTTTTGTTGCGGGTGGGTCGCTACTCAAGGTTTGGACCTTCCTTTCCCTCTGTGAAAATTTGTAGAAAAGGATGAGTGCGTCCTCCCTCTCATATACCGTATTTGTTAATGCATTAGTTTCAGGGTATTCCTCAATGTAATAGATCCAGAAGCAACTTGTTGTACGTTTTTGCAGTTGTGAGTTTTATTCACAATGGGTTTTATGGAATTTAGCCTAGGACGAGATGGAATTCCCCAAGTCTACCATCACAACTGATTATCGTGGAAAATATATATAAGGAATCTAGACAACTGCTTTTTCCCTTGTATTTATAAGTCGTGAAAAAGCCCCAGGCGAATGGACCATAAGGGGGCGAAACACGTGAACTACTTTGGACTGCTCTGGTACTTGTTACTATGTTGATTATTCCAACAGTGATGGATTGAGGAAAATTCTCCTTGTGAATAAAACTCACAACTGCAAAAACGTACAACAAGTTGCTTTTGGATTTATTATGCACTCATCCTTTTCTGCAAACCTCCCTGTGGAACGACTTCTGGTAGCCTGTTGAACTGGGACCCTCCACCATCCCCACGGACCATCCCCAGAACCTCTGCATCATCTTGGACAGCAAACTCACCATGAAGAACCAGATCAACGCAGTCTCCTCCGCCTGCTTCCTCATGATGCGCATGCTCCGAAAGATCTTCAAATGGCTCCCAGTCTCCACTAGACGCACCATCACTCAAGCCCATGTCATTAGCCGCCTGGACTACAGCAACGCACTCTACACAGGAGTTACCACGCACCTCCTGTAGAGACTGCAGACTCTTCACAACTCAGTGGCCAAATTCATCCTTGACCTCCAAAGACAGACCCACATCACCCCTCACCCGAAGAAACTCCACTGGCACCCTGCCAGAAGAGATGCCAATTCAAGATTTTGACTCACACCTCAAGCCCTGCATAACCACGGAACAGCATTCTTCAACCATCGCCTGAGCTTCCACCATCCCTCCAGACTCCTGCGTTCCGCCTCCCTCTCTCACACCCCCCGCATCCGCCGAAGCAACAGTGGAGGATGCGCCTTCTACCTCGCTGCAAAATGCTGGAACAGCCTCTCTCTCCAGCTCCGGACTTCACTCTCTCTTCAGGAGTTCAGAAGGGGACTCAAGACCTGGCTATTCAACTGAGGCCACCCGAGCAGCTTGGATCTCAGTGCCTGGATACCCTCACGGGTGATTAGCTGCGCTTTATAAATCCGGTTTGATTGATTGATAATCCAAACACGTATTTGAGGCAAGTGAGAGACTTACGTCACCTAATAGCTCAAACCATTCTATTCTGTGGTATTGTAAGGCCTTTGACCCCAAGCGCTAACACAGAAATGTAGTCACACAGTGCCTACCTCGCAGGTAAGTATACACGAGAAATCCTATATTTCTCTTTCTTGGCAGCAGCTATCCTTCTCTGCATCTCCTGCTCTCTAACCCAAGTGTTGAGACTTCCTGGGCTCTTATCTCATCCACATTCTCACCAGTCTGTCATTCATGGGTGGTTTCAGCCAATCACTACACTAAGCCCTGTCTCTGGGACTTTGGCTGTCTCTGCACTGTACTTTCTACTTGCATTCTCTGGGGCTGTAGCTTTCCAAATTCTGAACTCTAAATCTATTGTGGTTTGTGATCGCTGAGCAGATTCAGCCTTCCAACCTTCATATGCTTTTCAGCAGTACAGGGGCCTTACTAATTGCAGCAGTACAGGATCCTTACTAACATATTCCATTTCACAGCAGGAGACCCAGGCCATCATCGAATTCCTGCCCACTGTGAACATCCCTACGGCATTTCAGGGGCACAGGCAGTCTGCCACATAGCAGACGTCCTTCCTACCTACCACAAGCAGCCTCTGCTTTGACAAGCGGAGACTGACATCAACTTCTCTAGAGTCTCCCTTTCACAGTCCTCATGTAGATCCCCGAGCTAGCAGAGAGCACCAGTTCTCCATGGCTAAACACCTGTTTGCAAGCCAAGGGGTGCAAATGGGAGTGTGAGAAGGAAGGAAGGTGGTAGAAGACTGGGTATCAAAAACGTGTTGTGACTTGTCATGGTTGCTATGCATCCTCTCCATAGTTCCCTGTTCCCTGTTCCCTGCTGCTCAGCCAGTGTGTGTGTGAGGTTACAGAATGTTGATGAGTGCCTGGTTGGTGTGAATGTCAGTTGGAGAGAGGAGGTCTGAGCAGCAAGGATGCTGCTCCTGGTGGGACATAACCTGTAACTTGTAACTAAGCTGAATAAACCTACATCATATAACCTACAAGGATCTATCTTCATTACAACACTGGCGACGACTGGAGAACAAATCTACGGGGAAAAGAAGTTAAAGAGAAAGTCTGCTGCCGAAACAAAGAATAATTCGAATTTTTGGGAAGAGAAGAAAAACGCCCTGAAAGCCCAACCAGTGTCTTTCTCACCAGACATCCTGCAGTCATCAGAAGTCACAAGGGAACAGCGCTTGAGTGATTTTGTGCGTGCACAGCATGAGATAGCCAGGCAAGCGATGGTTGCCATTTTGTAGGTGTGCCCTGAAATCTACAGTGACAGCAGTTTTCAAGCTTATCATGCTGTTGGCTTAAGCGCATGTTTGCTGTTATGCCGGGACTTATCGGAAGTGATCTGATCAACGTGTGGCACTGTGAAGGAAAAGGAAAATTAAAACTGAGGAATCCTTATGGTACAGCTTTCTTGTTCTGAATTGTTGTCTGGTTTGCTGAGTAGCTCCGCTACTTATTCTTCAAGGGAGGTCATGGAATAGCCGATCTGTTAAGGAAGTGTTCTGGGAGGAAGACAAGAGTGCCGACCTAGCAAATAAGAACAGTTTCAGTGGTGTGAGACGACCTGGCTAATGAGGACAGTTCAAGTGGTGTGAGAACTAGAGCCCCAACTTTACACAGGAGGTTAAGTTAATGATATCCATTTGAATGAGAGAAAAGGTACTTGGACGATGAGTTCGGGTGAGAGGTCGCTCACCATAAACAAGTATTTTGGGTTCGGGTGAGATCTCGCTCACCAGCTTGAGCTACCTGCCTAATGATAATTATATTTAATGCTGCTTTATTTAGATATGCTGTCAAGCTGTGGTTATGCTATGTTGAGTATCCTATGCAGATTTTTATCAGCATCTCTGGTCCTAAAGTGAAACCGTGATTTGAGTATCCTGGTCCTGATGTGAGACTGTGATTTGAGTATCCCTGGTCCTGATGTGAGACTGTGTTTTGAGTATCCCTGGTCCTGATGTGAGACTGTGTTTTGAGTATCCCTGGTCCTGATGTGAGACTGTGTTTTGAGTACAAGACGATGTGTGTTCTGTAAAAGAATGTGGTTGAGGGGAATGTGTAATGGGTTTCTCCAATGTGTGAGCAGTTGAGGGCGTGATTAAGTCCCAGGTTCTGCCATGTGGTTTATGTGGATGCAGTAGAGGGTATGAGAGGTCTGTGGTCCTGCCATGCATGCTGTAGAGGGTATGAGAATTCCCTGATCCTGCCATGCATTTGTAAGTGTGATGTGTCCTTCCTAAGAGCTTAAGGAACCCCTTGTGATTTATGTGGATGCAGCAGAGGGTATAAGAGGTCCCTGGCCCTGCCATGCATGCTGTAGAGGGTATGAGAAGTCCCTGGTTCTGCCATGTGTTAGTATGTGTGATGTGGTGTATGCTTCCTAAGGGGTTAAGGATGTAGGGGCATGTGCGTTATGCCCTAATGTTGTGTGTCCTTCCTAAGGGGTTAAGGATGTACTGTGTGTGTGGTAATGGTGAATTGGATGTACCTGCTGATGTTTTGTGAGTCTAGTATTCATAGGACTAATTGATCGTTCCTTCCATCTTTTGTCCTTTTGATTGATGTTTAATGAGAACGAGTATTTATGGGACTAGTTGATTGTTTATTTACACTTTCAATTGTTTCTTCAAGGGAGGGAGGTGTGTTGTGACTTGTCCTGGTTGCTATGCATCCTCTCCATAGTTCCCTGTTCCCTGCTGCTCAGCCAGTGTGTGTGTGTGTATGTGTGTGAGGTCACAGAATGTTGATGAGTGCCTTGTTGGTGTGAATGTCAGTTGGAGAGAGTGTGCTGAGCAGCAAGGATGCTGCTCCTGGTGGGGCGTTACCTGTGACCTGTAACTTGTAACTAAGCTGAATAAATCCACATCATATAACCTACAAGGATCTATCTTTATTCCAACAAAACCTACAGACCAGAACTGAAGAAAACGACTTCTTCCTTATAGTTTGGCCTTTGACAGACCCTCCTGACCTTTCTCTCCCCTTTGCTGGACCTTCACCCTAAGGATGACAATGCTTACAAAGCCTAACCAGTATGTATTTGCTGTTTACAGATCAAGTTGAAAGAAGAGAAGGAGAAAATTACATATGACATTGAACAACTGCGCCAGCTCCTCAACGAAAACGAAAAGACACTGAACAAGAGACTTGAAGAGATAGAGAAGAAAATTACCAGAGTAGAAAATGCAAATATAGCCAAACTGTCCAATCAAATCACCTCTCTCAATGTCCTGATAACTGAGATACAGAAGAAGTTTGAGGAGCCTGCATGGGAACTTCTGAAGGTGAGACATTGTTAGGTAAATACTATACAGTGAAGATGTAATAGAGTCCTGTGGCATGTGCAGCATTACATGTATGAGGTGATCACTCAATCTCCAGACAGGGTGAATTCGTAGTGGCCTCTTCTATGCTGATAGAACCAACACAAGGCCCAGTTTAGAGCTAATCTCTGTATTCTAAGAGCCAAAAACAATAACATGGCACAGGGAGGTTGTGATTACAGTTACACCTTGTATGCAAATAATACATCACAGTATGAGGCATAGTCTCCCCCAGTGTCACATGAATGCCAGAAATTCAGCCCAATATACAGGTTAGTTGTGCCTACAGCTTTTGCCTGCAGTGCAGTAATTCATCACAATATACGCTTTAATCCTATCTACAGTGCTCCTGCATGGCAATTATGTGTTCATAATCTACAGGCAAGTTCATTTTATAGTATCCCGTGCATGCTAACACATGGGAGTGAAGAAAGGGGTATTTAGAATGCTAGAGAAGGGTACATGGGCGATATATAGGGGGTATATGGTTGTATGTCAGAATATCACAGACAAATATCGTGCTACAAAATATTGTAGCCAAAATACTGATTACCAACCAAAATGTTGTCATGGTAAGTATATGCTCGTAAGTATAGAAGTATAGATTCACTATTCTTAACTACAGAGCTGCGCATCTTGAAAAAAATGTACACACACACAGCCACACACACATAAACACATATATGTTGTCAAGATACATGTACAAAGAGTTAAGTATACCAAGTGTATACTTAGTATATATAATTACCATGACAATATGTTTGTAGTCGATATGTTTGTGACGCAATATTTTTCCCATGATTTTCTGGTATTGCACCGTACATGGGCATCATTTAGTATGTTACTTGGAGTTTACCACTCCTGGACTCCAGTTGCTGTAACCCACACAAGCTGTGCTCTCTGTGGGTGATAACACTTAAAACCTTTATAGAGTGTCTTTTTTTATGGATCGAAACATTTCAAAAGCATTATATTTTGAGAAATTCATAGTGGGCCAGATGTACGACAGTTTTTAGCGTGTGCAAATGGGTTTTAGACCCGTTTGCGCACGCTAAAAACCTTGGGCCCATGTACAAAACCTATTTTGCAACTCGCTAATCAATTAGCGACTCACAAAATAGGTTTTGCGACTCACTATTAGGAAGGGGCGTTCCCTTCCTAATAGCGACTCATGAGCCATGTATGAATGTTTTGCGACCGCAATTGCATAACACTCGTAAATTACCACCTACTTCAAGTAGGTGGTAATGCAATCGCAAATAGAAAGGGGTCCCCAGGGGACCCTTCCCTTTACAAATGCATGCAAAAATATTGTTTAAGGGCAGACAGTGGCCCCAGGGACCACTGCCTGCCCTTAAAAATGAAACGAAAACGTTTCATTTTTATTTTTTAAATGCATCCCGTTTTCCTTTAAGGAAAACGGGCTGCATTTAAAAAAAAAATAAGCTGCTTTATTTAAAAGCAGTCCCAGACATGGTGGTCTGCTGAGCCCAGCAGGCCACCATCCCTGGGAGGGCCAGCCATTCCCAATGGGGTCGCAAAATGCGAGTGCCTCATTAATATTAATGAGCCTCGCATTTTGCGACTCCATTGGGAATCGCAATCAGTGTCTCTGACACTGTTGTACATAGTAAATTGTGACTCGCAATTTGCGACTCGCAATCGAGCGCAAATTGCGACTCGCAATTTACTAGGGTCGTACATCTGGCCCAGTGTGCTTTGTCATTTGACTCTATTTAAAATATCACAAACCGTGCTGCATTATTTTATTTTTTTTGCAAGCAGTACTTTACCAGATAGCAAATGGAGTTGGCACGGTGAACATATAAAACAACTAACATAACCCTATAACAAAGGTCAGGATCAGCAATCTTTGCAGTACAAAGAACAAGAAAACGTATCAAACCCAACATCCGGTGTTAAAAATAATTTATACTTGTCTCGGGGATAAAACGCTATAAGTGGATAACACTGCCACTATGGCTCTTAAATTAAAAGAACACGAGTGGCCAAAAAAGTTTAATTTTGCGGACAAGGGGGTGGGGTGAAATAGGAGGACATGGGGAGAGACTATGGAAGGCAGTGCAAAGAAGTTTGTAAAAGATGGTTAAGATATGGAAAAGAAGTGCGAAAGTAGGGTGTCAAGAAAAGGATTGGATTGATGAAGTTTCTATAAGGAGACAGCCTATAGCAGAAATAGATTGTGGAGAAGGTCATGAGGTAAGGAAAGGGAGGTGAGAACATGAAGTGGTTCAGGGACAGAGGATGAAATTCATTAAAAAAACACAAGTGTTAGCAAAGCCAGTAGGTCTGGCGATGGCTGCCAGCCTTTTGGCTTTGTCAGTGCTTGTTTTAATTTGTGATGATTTTTGCAAAACATTATTGTTGGCGAAGCAGCCAGACCCCCGTCTATTTAAAGAAATTTAGATGCAAGAAGAAAAGATATTTTTTTGGTCTGAAAAGCTCTGTCACTAAAGGGAAATTATTTGTGGGTGGATGTGCTCCTTGTGAAAGAGCAGAAGACCATCACTCACTGTCAAACTATCCAATGGGCAGGGGTGGCTGGTAAGGAACAGTAGTGGGGGGTGACAAAGGTGGGGGTAGAAAATAAAAAAATACAAAAAACGTACCTGCTGGTCGCACCGCTAGCTGCCGCCTCTCCTCGTCGCAGAGGAAGCACCCAGGCTCCCTAAGCCAATGACAAAACCGCAATGGATTGGTTCCCCTAAGTTCCCCATAGCCAATCACAATGCTGCATTGCAGCGTTGTGATTGGTCTAAGCACCGTGTTTCGGCTCTCAGATGGGGACAGGGAGGCTTTGCATGTTCCTCAACAGGCTGTGTAATGCAGCCTGGTGGGGAACATGCACAGTGTGCATGAATGTAATGGCCGGCCCATGACGGCCGGTCAAACATTCATGCGCACTTTGAGTGGGCAAACCACTCCTCCCTGGCCCCCTGCCCTGGCAAGCCCCGGCCCTCCCCGCACCTAGGAACGGAAAAAGAAAATAATAATAACGCGTTTCGTTATTATCATTTTATTTTTCCTCTGCACTGCCTTAAAGCAGTGGGGTGACGCTCCTCCGCCTTAGCGGAGGAGCCGCCCTGCTAATGGGTGAACTGCTGTATGCTGTAGCGGGCAAAAGAAAAATGTAAATGACACAACAGCAAACCAATAGATGACGAGGGCTGGCTGAAATAATCCCTACTAAGTAAGATTATTATACATATCATTTTGGTAATATCAAAAAGTCTTGGCTAACACCACACCTTGAAACTGTGTGTATATCACACGTTAGGAAGTTGTTATTAGACCTGATAGATCTCAAACAGGTATCATGTAACCTCATTGAGGATATCAGCTTGTGCTTTGCAGTGTGACTCCATTCAGAATATCAGACTGTGCTATGTCTTGTGACCCAATTCCAGACTGTGGTCAGACTGCGGTGCGTCACGTGACCCCCGTCAGAATATCAGAGATTATGCTGTGCAGCGCGACCCTATTAGACTATCACAGACTGTGTGTGAGGAGGCTTGGGAGCGGTGGCCAATGTTCCCTCAGTAAAAATTGTTACAAGTATTTAACAAAGATTGAATTTCTCAACTTCTTTTAGACTCAGGACTTTGGTCATAATTTAACATTTTCTGTGGAAACTGATCCCTTGTGTTTCCCTCTGTTTTTCAGGATGGCAGAAGCATTCTAAGCAGGTAAGGCTGGTTTATTGTGTTCTCTCTGTATAAAGCAGGTTGGCTGTGGAAAGGCCACTGCTGAGGTCACACAAATCCTCTTTTTATGAAATATTATGAGAGCACCTCGTACATATTTAAGTAGCATATCTCAGGTTGTTAGAACCACTCCTTTCGCTTGAAAATCCCAAATCAATATGTATGCTTTTTATCTAGTATTTGAAACCCTTGATGTAGTGGAAGAGAACATTAGTCATTCATGTATGCACAAACCTCCCCTAAGTCCCCAGAAAATGAGTTGGGTCCTCAGAAAATTACTCTAATCCCTCAGAAAACGTCTTTATTACATTGAGTCCTAGGAAAGCTCCACAAGCCCACATAACACTCAATGACATCCATGTAAAACCCACTCAACGTTTCTTCCCTCCAATTCAGAATATTTGAAAAACTCCTTCAAACTTGCTAACACCCATGCCAATCCTCAAATGCCCCTCTATTGCTTAGAAATATCATTGGACTTTTCAGATAACCATACCCAGTCCACAGTCACTCGCCTCACGCTTTAATAAGCTCACTTTCAGTTAGCCCCAAGATTCTAGACTAATGTGGAGAAATGGTCGTCTCTCTAACATTATAAACTGCTCATGCAACACTGTAAATTAAGGACCAAAGCTTTTTTTCCAGATAACAAATTCTACATACCTTCTGCAATTCAGGAATTGCCTTGGACGCACCTGTCACCCACAGAGTGTTAACATGACTGCATCTGAAATTTATAAAGTTTTTCCTAACTTCTCATTCTCTGCAAACCCAAATATCCCATAGGGCCTCCTTTTCATAATCACAGCAAGTTTTCTAATGTATAGGTTTATCATTAAAAGTATAAATACAAAATCAATAGCCCTAGAAATATCACTTATGACTGCTTTACTTCTTGCAATGAGACTGTTTAATCCTCAAAGAGACCCTTGTATTTTAATATCTCAAGATAGAGCTTACACAGGCAACCATGATTATCCCACCTACAGAATGTCCACCTTTTTCTGAAAAAGCAGTGTTCAGTTAATCAAAAGGAATCATGAGCAGCTCAAGACAGACCAAAGAGCCAGACAACCACTATTGATAATCAGTTCAAGGTGAAACAGTTCAGAAGGGGTAATATTTTCAGACCCTTAGGAAGTTCCTCCAATGAAGATTTCAAAACCATCAAAGGTGATAGACCTGGAGTAATCATGATATTGTAAGCACCAATCACAACAGAAACTTAGTTCACTACTTATGCCTTGAATTTTAAAAGTGCTTTGCCTGATACTTGAATAGCCCACACTTCTACCCACAGCAGCTTCCTACTAAAAACAATGGCCATGTACTTGTAAGATGTAGTACATCATTTTGAAGCTAGTTGAGGCACTGCCTTCAGAAACTAAGCGGCCCCCAACCTCTAGATAAATTGGGGAAGTAAAGGGTGAACAAACAAGATACCTACCAATTGCAGATGCCCATTACCACCCATCTCTAACTGGCCCTTTTAGTGTGACTAAGCTGGTTATGATTGGTATACTATGTCTCCTCGAAGGAGGTAGCATTCAATGTTATGGTTTGGGTCTTAATCCTATTTATATCTAAATGACTGCTGAACAACACTGGGCCAAAACATCCACGGCACGTTGAAGCCCTTGAGCTTTCTGGTTGTAGATGATAATATCAGCAAAGAAGCAGAATGTCAGATATTAAGAACCAATCTTAGGTGGAAACAGCTGCGCCTTGGCTTACTCCCACTCTAGAACCCACGTATACAAAGTCATATTCAAAGTCATGTACGGCGAGTGAGTGACAGCTGCCCTTCTGTTTTGGCATTTTACAATTTGGAGCCATCAATGAACTTTTGTCACCCCAATTCAGCCGTTAAACCCATGAAGCCGCCCTCTTCAAACAACGCCTTAACTTCAGCATAAATGACTGTGTTGTGCCTCATAGTTATTCCTTTTCTGATACCAGATGGCAAGACCTGAATTATTGCAGAATCTCAACCCATCAACAATAATTCTTTGTCCAACACCTTTCTATTTAATTTAGAAGAATGGTATAAAATATACAGCGAGCTGTAGTTGGGAGGAAATTATAAAGGCTCCCTTTTGGGATCTGGAATAATATAAACAGCCATTGGTAATGCATCGGTTTCGCCTATGTAATGAATAAAGAGCTGTTTTCATCAGTCATCGCCAGGAGCAGGAAAGAGCTCCCTGACAGATTAAACGGGAGTGGAGAGGATGTGGGTGCAGCGGCCAGAGCTGCTGACTCGAGAGCTGGGGATCCCAGTTCGAGTCTCGGCGGCGCCCGCAACATCCTGTGATTCTATGCAAATCACTTAATCTCTGGGTGATAGATGGTTATATAAACATGCTGCAAGCGTAAAAGGCAAAACTTTATGAAAATATAGTTTTGCAGCGTGAATCTTTCTGGATTCACTATGCTGTGCATTATTCCGCCATCTCGTGGTTGGGTCCGGATTCGTAGTCTTTTCTTTGTTTTTGTCTTTTTTTTTTTTTTTTTGTTGTTGGCCCAGGTGGGCGGCGACGCCCACCATTTGGTGTCTTCGGTGGCGTCGTCGCGCTCCGGCGGAAGCTCCCACCTTTGGTAGCCATCTTCAGATTCTTTTCCGCCGTGGGGTCTGGATCGTTGCCGAGAAGTTCCAGAAAGTTGGACGAAGAATCTCGAAAAGTCGAAATTTCATCACAGAAGATATACTACTGAGACACCGGACGACGACACTAGTACCGGAGAAGAAGGACGACGAGGTAGAAGGTCCACGACCGAAATCTCGACGCCTACAGAGAATGCGCTCACAGGGGGCTCCCTAAGCGCGGTTATGGACAAGACTCCGTTCAAGTTCTGCAGAAATTGCCACCACAAATACGCCCAAAAAGACCAGCACCCAGTCTGCAACCTCTGCTTGCCGCTCGACCACGCCAGCGAAGACTGCAACGCGTGCTCGGCGTTCACCCCGAGACCCTCCGGGTGAGAGACAGACAGAGAAGGGCGAATTACAGCATGCAGGGCCAGGGACCAGCACCATCTCTCCGAGACCTGGGTCTCTCGAGCGGAGAGGAGGACAACATCGCAGAGGGACCAGAGGACTGCGCTGTCGTCGAAATCGAAAGAAACGTCGAAGGAGGTAAGGGAGTCGTCGACCCCCAAAACACCAAAGCGACGCTCGAAAGAGTGAAGCCAGAATCCCTAGCGACACTGCCAGAAGTGTAGCAAAGTCCACCAAGGGAGCGTTGCCGCCGAAACACTCGGCAAAGCAACAGCACCAAGGGACAAACAGCCGAGCGGATCCTTGGACAAGGACTCTCAATCGGCGAAAGCCTCCGAAAACGAAGGCGTCGAAGGTCGTCCCCGAAAAGGAAACCTCGACACCGAGAAAGGAAGGCCCGGCGTCTGTTTCGACGACCGCGACCGCGAGAGAGGCACTGCACCACTCGACGCCGAAAAGGCCCACGAGATGGCGAAAAGAAGAGGAGGCTCGAGGCAGAGATGGCGAGCATCCTGCAACGCAAAAAGACTTCGACGAGAAGATGAAACAATACGCTATTCCGTCGAAGCAAGCCCACGAGGCAGTCGAGGAGTTCGAGGTCGAAGTCGACGAGGCCCCGGGGACACCCGAACAGCTCGAAGACCAGGACGAGGAATACTACTACTTCGAGGCCGAAGGCGAAGAAGAGATGCTGTCTTACAGGGACTCGGCGTCCTCTGAAGTACAAGACCTAGACTGGCAAGACCTCGACACAGAGTCACCAGAAGAAGGGGTAGACACTTACCCCTCGAGACCTTCGCCGCCAGACGACATCGGAGTCTACAATGAGGTCGTGCAGAAGGCTGCAAAGACTTATGGGGTCGAAATGCAGGAGGAAAAAGACAAAAGCAGGTTTCCTCTTCGAAACCCTGCTCCCCCAACAGACAAGGAGTCAATTTCTACCCATGTTACCTGGCGTTCTCGACCAGGGAAGGGAGGCCTTCAGGGAACCAGCAATCTGCAAGGCGGTTACCCCTAGGAGCGAAAAGAAGTATAAGCACTCCACAAAAGATCCTGCATACATACAGGGGTCTGTACCAGCAGACTCCATTATCGCTGCAACAGCCAGGAAGAGGGCCGGTGTGCCCACCAACACAGGCCCACCTCCAGACAAGGAGAGCAAAAGAATAGACCTCACAGGACGTAAGGTGGAGAGGAACGCAGCCATACACTGGCGTATCGCCAACTCCAACGCCCTCATCAGCAGGCATGCATACCAGCATTGGGCAGAAATGAGCCAGCTCATTAAGCACCTGCCAGAAGAACACCAACAAAGGGCCAATTACCTAGCGGAAGAAGGCAAGGCCATCGCGAACACTTGCCTAAAGTCAGCCTTGGACGCAGCAGAGAACTCCAGCAGGCAAATGATGATAGGGATGACTGAGAGGAGACACGCATGGCTCAGGATCTCCGGCTTCAAACCAGAAGTACAGAGCAACATCATCAACACACCGTTCGACGGTGAGAAACTGTTGGAGCAACAGTTGACAACAAATTAACACAACTAAAGACGGACAACGAAACTGCAAGGTCCATGGGAGCGCTGCAGTTCAGAGGGGATGAGAAGAGGGAACCCCTCAAGGCGAGCCAGTGGTAGAGGAGGCAATGCACCTACCACTTCACATCAATCACAACAACAAGGGTACCAAGGGAACAACCAGGGCCAAAACCTGCAGGGACAACAGCAGCAGAATTGGCAGTACCAACCCAGAGGACGGTCCTTCCGAGGGCGCGGGTACGGACGGGGACAGGCCCGAAGAGGGGCCAGCAGCCCGCCTCAAAGTGACTCCACACACATAACAAGCCCCCACCGTTAACACCAAGGTTGAGGGGAAGTCCGCAAAAGGAAAATATAAAGAGCAGAAGCACACAGCAAATAACCACCGAGCATACGACACCAGTGGGAGGAAGAATAAGAAAATTTCTCACACAATGGAGGAAAATTACCACAGACAAATGGATACTAAACACCATACAGCACGGGTACTGCATAGACCTCCAAAAACACCCGCCAGGGAGAAGACCAAGACATCGGTCAATACCCGCAAGAGAACTAGCCCTCCTCCGCCTAGAAGCAGAGGAACTGCTACGAAAAGAGCAATAGAACCAGTTCCAAACAACGAAAGGAACAAGGGAATATACTCAACGTACTTCCTAGTGCCAAAGGTAGACGATACACTAAGACCTATACTGGACCTCAGATTCCTGAACAAGTTCGTAAAAACCCAAAAATTCAAGATGACTTCACTTCAGGAAGTAATACCCCAAATCCAAGAAGGGGATTACATGGCGACCTTAGACCTAAAAGATGCATACCTGCACATACCCGTCAACCGCAAACACAAACGGCTATTAAGATTCGTGATAGGCCACAATCACTACCAGTTCACAGTGCTAGCCTTCGGACTAAAGTCCGCACCAAGAGTGTTCACGAAATGCCTAGCAGCAGCTGCAGCGCACCTTCGGAGGAGGAGCATACATGTATACCCCTACCTCGACGACTGGCTGGTAAAAGCAGGATCATACAGACTCTGCAAAAAACACATCAAACAAGTCATAGAAACACTGTCCACATTAGGTTTCTCAATACATTGGGAAAAATCGTCAACAGAACCCCAACAAATCAAGATATTCTTGGGGGCACAAATAGACAGCACACAGTCCAAGGTGTTCCCCAGCGACAAAGAGAAGTATAGCGCTCCTGAGGGAAACACGTCATTACCGCAAGGGGCAAGTTCTGACAGTGAGGACGGTGAGCAGGCTAATGGGAATGATGGCATCATGCATCCACCTTGTCCCGCATATCAGACTGCACATGAGACCGTTCCAGGAATGGATACAACAGCAATGGTCACAAGCCACAGGGAGTTGGGAAGATCTAGTGGTTGTCACACACGCAGTGCAGAAAGAAATAGCGTGGTGGAAAGAAGAGAACATATTACAAGGGAAGCCATTCACACAGCCAACTCCAACAGTGACCATCACAACAGACGCCTCACAGGCAGGGCTGGGGCGCGCACATGACCAGACTCCGCGTCAGGGGGCTCTGGTCACAACAAGATGCAGTGAAACACATCAACTACCTAGAACTCAAAACTGTGTTCCTAGCCTTAAAAGCCTTTCAAAAGCAGCTTTACGGCCAGCGAGTGCTGATACAAACAGACAACACAACTGCAATGTTCTACATCAACAAGCAAGGTGGGACACAATCAGCACCGCTGTCAAGTCTGGCACAACAGATCTGGAGATGGGCCATCCCTCTAAGGATAGACCTGCTAGCAATACACCTCCCAGGAATAGACAATGTAGAAGCAGACCGACTCAGCAGGCAGACGTCTGCATCCCACGAATGGGAACTGAACCAACAGGAGGTGCAGCAACTGTTCCAAAAGTGGGGAACACCACGGATAGACCTCTTTGCAACACCCCACAATGCAAAATGCCAACATTACGCATCCAGACAGCCGGACCAAAGGTCCCTAGGGAATGCCCTATGGATAAGTTGGTCGAGCAGATTTGCTTACGCTTTTCCCCCGATACCACTGTTACACAAAGTACTCAGCAAATGCAGGAGCAGCAGCATGACACTCATACTGGTGGCACCTCAGTGGGCCAGACAAACATGGTTCTCACAGATTATGGAAATGGCGCAGGAACCAGCACACAGGTTCAGCAGAAGGAAAGACCTCCTCACAATGCAAGACGGAAAAGTGCTCCACCCAGAACCAGACAGCCTCAGCCTAGCAGCATGGCTCCTGAGGACCTAGAATTCGCACACCTCAAACTACCTCCAAGCACCATGGCAGTACTCAGAGAAGCAAGGAGACCCACTACAAGAAAATGCTACATTGCAAAGTGGAAAAGGTTCTCACAATGGTGCATTACAGAGGGACTGCAACGAAAAGTCACAAAAGAATCAACAGTACTGCGATATTTAACACACCTACTACAAAGCGGGCTGAGCTACTCGTCACTAAGGGTTCACCTAGCAGCCATAGTGGCCTACACCAGGGGAAAGCGGTGAAAAGCTTCTTCACCTCCCAAGTGGTCAAAAGATTCCTGGAAGGGGCTAAAAGAATAGCCCCTAAAAGGATGCCAGCCCCAAGCTGGAACCTCAACACTGTACTGACACAGTTGATGAAATCACCATTTGAACCCATACACAAGAGCACACTGCACATGCTCACACTAAAAACGGCTTTCTTAGTGGCTATCACGTCACTGCGAAGAGTCAGTGAACTACAGGCTCTCACACTACAAGAGCCCTACTTGCAAATACACAAGGACAGAATTGTCATGAGGACGGACCCACACTTCCTGCCAAAGGTGGTGTCGCGGTTCCATATCAATCAAACAATACAGATACCAAGTTTCTTCCAGAAACCTTCAACACCCTCAGAAAAGGCGCTACACACGCTAGACGCCAGAAGGGCAGTGATGCACTACATAGAAAGGACGAAGGAATGCAGGAAAACAAAACAACTCTTCGTTTCCTTCGCAAGCAGTTTCCTGGGACGACCAGTAACAAAAATACCATTGCACGGTGGATTGCACAAGCAATACAACTCTGCCACAAGCAGGCAGGACAAGAGTTACAAGGGGCCGCCCAGGCTCACTCAACAAGGAAAAAGGGAGCAACGGTTGCGTTCCTAGCGAACACACCTATACAAGACATTTGCCAAGCGGCAACATGGTCTTCCGTGCACACGTTCACCAAACACTACTGTGTTGATATCCAAATGAACAAAGAGGCACAAGTAGGACAGAAGGTCTTACAGCACATTTTCAGCAACCAATGCTCATCTTCCACCCAACCACCGCAATAACAAAACCGCTACTAAGTCTATGCACAGCATAGTGAATCCAGAAAGATTCACGCTGCAAAACGAATAGTTTCTTACCTGTCGGTGTAGTTTTGCAGCTTGAAGACTTTCTGGATTCACTAGCGATCCCACCCGCCTCCGCCAGGAAAGATAACATAGGAGGTTAAGGGTACAACTAAACTACATACAAGGTTTTAAAGGGATCAAAGAATAATTGAAGGATTAAAGGTTAAAGACATAGACAACAAAAAACTGTAAGAGGAAAAGAAAAAAAGAATCCGAAGATGGCTACCAAAGGTGGGAGCTTCCGCCGGAAGCGCGACGACGTCACCGAAGACACCAAATGGTGGGCGTCGCCGCCCACCTGGGCCAACAACAAAAAAAAAAAAAAAAAAGACAAAAACAAAGAAAAGACTACGAATCCGGACCCAACCACGAGATGGCGGAATAATGCACAGCATAGTGAATCCAGAAAGTCTTCAAGCTGCAAAACTACACCGACAGGTAAGAAACTATTCGTTCCCCTCAAAGCGGATGTTAACAGTATTTTGGCGGCGGGAAACAGATAAGAGAAGCAGACGAGGAACAAGCATTGGTAAATGCAGGAAAATATGCTACAGCCAATAGAAATGGAGGAGAGGTATGTGGCACGCACAAGAACCAATGAGACGCCGGGAAAGAGAGGAATCGGGAAGTAAGTCCCTTTTAAGTTTATATTAAAAACAATAGATTTCTCAAGCACAGCGCAAGCGCTGTGCAGGCAAAGCCTAAAAATGATGCCGACCTTATGTAGCTTGCATCCAAAATAAATCGTAATTCGACTAGAGATTCACTGTAATTTTTTCTTATTTTATCTGGTGTACATTGATACAAAACATCTCTACTTAAAATTCTTTATTATCAAAACGTTTTTCTAATTGTCATACATTTAATCACATAAAATGCATAAAAACGCCTATCTAAGAGGGTACCCACAGAAACATAGAACCTGGACCAAGAGATTACTCTAGATTCAAGCAGGCCTACAGTTTGGAGGATAGATGAGGAAGTGTGAGGGTAAGAGAGCATGAAATAGAAAGTAATGCATGTAGTAGTGTTTGTTGGTGAATAAGAATGCTGGAATTACTATCAACTATTGTCATGGTTGTTTTCAAGTTGTACAGCTTGGGGGGAGGCAAAGACAATTTTTCTGTTCCTTCCAAGTTCTTTTTTGTGTTCTCTTGTAGACAAAAAACATGATAGAATGTTTTAAAACTGGCTTTTCCTGATTTGGACAAACTAATTTTGTCACTCTGCCGAGGGGGTGTTTCTAGACCAAAACAGACACCTACATGGGTCTTACTTCAGATGACAGGCCTGAATGGTTAATGACATTAAACAATGTGTCTCACTGAGATAGTAGGAGACACACTCCCACATCTCTCTCAGACATAATAACCAAATGTCATCAATCGACCACAAGGAAAGATTCAATCCAACAATCCTTTTGAAAAACTCACACATTAAAACTCATTTTGGCATATTTAAAATTACAGATTATATCTTATGGATGTGGCACGATTTGTAACAAAGAAAACCTGGCCTGTGGCTGATATGAATCAATGGTTGCAATATGGAGATAAAAGGCACAGATGTAATGTAATGCAAGTAATGTAAAAGGCATTTCGAAAGCGCGACTGTTACTCTGAAGAGAGTCCTGGTGCTCTGCACTGTCAGTGGAGAAACAGAGAGATTTGGGAGAACCAAATCAGTTATTCAAGAAAAGCCAGGTTTTAAGCTTCTTCCGGAACAAGGGGGTGGATGTGATGCATCTTAATTCCAAAGGGAGTGTATTCCATAGAGAAGGTCCCAAAAAAGGGAAGGACCTGCCCCCCGTTCTAGACCTACGAATCAGAGGAATTTTGGTCAGAAAGAGATTGGCTGAGCTCAGACATCTGGAGGAATCATAAAAACTAATTCTTGCTCTCCGGTACCCTGCACCTGACTGATGCAAAGCTCTATGGATTACCAACACGGTCTTAAAGATAATCCTCTTCCCAACAGGAAGCCAGTGCAGCTCTCTGAGAAAGGGAAAAGCTTAGTATCATTCGGGCAGCTGCATTTTGGACTACCTGCAACTTACTGCTCAAATACTCAGATAGGTACAGTACATTGCCATAGTCAAGTCTAGATGTTATCAGTGCTTGAGCTACCAGTTTCCTACCCGAAAGGGGCAGAAAATGAAGCAACTTCCTGAGCATTCACAGCAGACCAAAGCAAGTCCCTACCACTGCATTGACCTGTGCTAAAAAGGAAATCTCATCAGCAAACTTGATGCCCAGATTTTTAACGAGCTAGTGTGATTTAGCGGTGTGAGAGCATACTTCGGCCAGATGGACTGCCAGGGCTCCTCCGATCTTAGGCAAAACTGAGTTACTTTTCTTCGGTTTGTGTTACACCTAAGCTGGTGATGAGATAGCCATTGGAAAACTTCCAACAGAC
This sequence comes from Calotriton arnoldi, assembly GCA_963921515.1. NCBI lineage: Eukaryota > Metazoa > Chordata > Amphibia > Caudata > Salamandridae > Calotriton > Calotriton arnoldi. Next base: position 132,461 of record CAWUFW010016497.1, read on the forward strand.
AAGTTATGATTTTTACTCACTGGAATTTTCATCCCTGCCCCATGAGAAAAGCAATTGGGTGTCATCAGCATATGAGACTATTTTAGAACCCAGGGTCTCAGCCAAGCATGCCAGTGGAGTGAGGTATATATTGAATAATGTGGGGCTCAAAGCGGAGCCCTGTGGCACTCCCACCTTGAGATCCTGAGGCCCGACACAAATGGAGGACACCACACCTCTTGACCTCTACCTTCAAGAAAAGAAGCCAGACATTTCCATGCCTGCCCCCCAATCCGAAAAAACTGGAGGCGTACCAAGAGAGTGGAGTGGGGTATCGTGTCGAATGCTGCTGACAGATCCAACATAATCAGCACAGCCCTGCCTCCGACGCTCTAGGGTACCCCTGATGTCAATCAACCATCTTTACTAGTGCTGTTTCCGTACTGCAGCTAGGACTAAACCCAGATTGACTAGGACGCAGCAGACCATTGCTTTCTAAGTAGTAGGATAGCTGCTGATTGACATGTTTTCCCAAAACTTTTGAGTGGGCCGGGAGTAACTAAATAGGCCTATAGTTAGATGGATCTGTGACCACCGCCTGGGGTTTCTTCAGCAGAGGCACTATTTTAGCCTGCTTCTAAGCTATGGGAACAGTAGCTGAAGAGAGCGAGGCGTTGAGGAGAGAGTTGGCCAGAGGATTAATAACCTCTGCTCCCAGACCAAGAAGGCTCGTGGGGCATGCGTCTGATGGAGTACCTGATTTGAGGCTGCAAATTGTGGATAGTGATCATTTAAGGGAGATCGGGACAAATCTATCCAAAGGAAGGGTTGAATTATAAGATTGACTGGCCTGCTGACTGTCATCCATTCTCTCCTCCCCCCACTCCAGGGGGGTGGAGGGGGGGACTGGCTTGGATATTGAAAATCTTATCCTGGAAGTAGTGAGCCAGTTGTTCACACCATTCCGCGGAGGGCACTTGCCGTCCTGTGCAGGCCACTGGAGATGTAAAAGACCCCACTATTTGAACGACTTCTCTTGATTTATTACCAGCCTTAAAAATTCTGTCCTCGAAGTAGGATTTTTTTTTGCTATTTTAATCTCTTTCTGATACTTTTTTAAAGCCACTCTGTCCCTGGTTTTGGCGGTTGGGTATAGGACACCCTCTATCATCTTTCTAGGTGCTTGCACTCAGTTTTGATCTCTTTAAGGGAGTCTGTGTACCATGGACTGGAACGCTTAATTCGGCAAGACTGCTGGGGCAGTTCGGGAGATAACACATCAGTAATGGATCCGACCCTGTTGTCCACAAGGTCAACATCAGTGTCCACATTACCTGTGAGAGAAGGCCTTTTCCCCTCCAATGCCCTACAAAAGGCCTCAGATTGAATTTTATGAAAGGGTCTCGACACTCGAGATATGGACCCTGCTTGAGGTAGAATCCTCCCTATGATGGCCTTCCGAAACTTAATCATATAGTGGTCTGACCAGACTAATGGGGTGGGAGTGTCTACTTCCAGAGATATATTCAGAAATATCTGATCCAGAATATGGCCTGCTTGATGTGTGGGCAAAAATACCATCTGGGTCATGGCCAATGAAGAGGTACTCTCCCGTAAGGATATTACCTCCTTCTCCTCAGTCATCTCCATGTGATGATTAAAATCACCTAGGAGAATGAAATGGGAGTATCTCAATGCCAGGGGTGATAGAGCTTTACACAGAGAGTTAAGGAAAGAGCCTGCCGGACCCAGAGGTCTGTATACTAAAGCTCCCTCTACTGATGGGGGGAGAGAGGCAAAATCTCTTAACCTCTGATCCTTCCAAGCGTACTATAGGTATTGAGGTACATAGAAAATTCTCTCTATAGATCATAGCCACACACCCTCCTCTACCGCGAAACGATCCTCTCTACATATTTTATAACCATCAGGAATTGCTGAGCAGATATCAGGACCAGAGAAATCGGTCAACTAAGTTTCTGTAACAAATAATACATCTGGAAGCTCCTCACAATAGTAATTAATAGATGTTATCTGCATGTCTAGGTAGTGAGCGTGAATTAATTGAGGCTGCCGAAAAGCCCGGTGTCCTACTACTCATAAATCCAGGCAGCTGAGTGATGCTTTTGCAAAGGTCCATCGAGTTTGTGTGAAAACTGCATTGGGGTTGTAACCTCGATGCATGTTATGGCGCCATCTTAAAGTTTTTCATTAACATTCATTCTTATTGGTGCTTTGTCCACTCTGTTCAGTACAAACAAACCAAAACTATAACTCCCAGAATGCATTTGTTTTCAAATCACATCCCAGGACCGGAAACCTAAGGCATAGAGCACAGTAAGGTGTTTCTCAACTCTCAAAACCAGAGAAAGAGGCAGTGCTAAGGAACGAGGCAACCAACACCACGGGTACCTATGTAATAATCAAAGCAAGAGGTGTCCAGGGATTGGTAGTGCTAAGGGTTAGTTAGGGGTTTTTAGAGTTCAGTGAAGAGTAGCTGCAGGAGGCTGGTTTAGTATATGGTGCTCACTTATGTAAGTGTAGCACCCTGTACTAATCTAGAAAATCCTTATGGTGATTTTAGTGGTCTTAGACAACCTTGGACAGCTCTCTAAGTGGTAGCTGTGGAGAGCAGGCTTAGTTCAGAAGGAGTGTAAAGCAGCTTGTTTTACCAGAACATAATGTTATTGGTATAGTTTAAGTGAAAAAGAACCACACAGTGGATTTATAAAAATATGTATTTATTATAAGACACTCACTAACATATACAGACATCTCCTACTCGGAGATATACACAATACTTTGCAAATAAAACAAGTAGCACGAGTATACAGTGGTCGCCAGGCGGAGACCAAACCATATACTAAAATAGTGGGATGCGAACCACGACTCAAGTCAAGACTGTACCCAGAAGACGTAGAAGTGCTGGGGACCCAAGGGACCACCGGAGGTAAGTACCCAGGAACCCCACGGAGGCCATGTGCAGAGTGGGAACACAACTGCGTGCTCAATTCAAGTCAATGGGTAAGTCGCGGTTGCAATTTTAAAGAAGAAGGACTCTTCCGAGTAGACCCTGAAGAAACTCTGTGGAAGACAGAAGGTTGGAGAGCCACCTCAACCGTGGATACCCTAGGAACCAGGATACCTACACCAGGGAAGCCGGATGCATAGGTGCGAAGTGGCATCGGAAACCGCTGTTGAACTCAATGGAGGACTTCAGGAAGATGCTGCTGGCGAAGAAGGTGAAAGTGTCCGGTGGAACCCAAAGGTGGATTCAAGATGAGAAGTACCTGCAAGCAGAGGGGAGAGTCTATGGCACTCAGGAGGCACTGAAGACGAATGACCACCGATGTCGGGTGATGCAGGAGAGTTGATGGTGACCTTGATGCTGCAGCTGTTTGGACCAGGTGATGCTGTGGAAGACCAGGAGCTGTTCACGAGCTGTTCCACGTCGGATGTCGAGAGTTGACGGGTGAGTGTCCGCCGGAAGCACCAAGAAGCCTTGGCAACTGCAAACAATGTGGGCAAGCGAAAAGGTGCAGTGTCGGGACCAGCAAGGTCCAAGTGACTCACCACAAGCAGGGGAGTCAGAGTAGGCCCCGAGCAATCAGGGGAGCCCACTGGAGTCAAAGAAGACCCTTGAGAGGACCCAAAGGCCGGAGGCACAGGAGTCGCAAGAGGACCTCGAGCAGCTCACCAAAGATGCAGGCCCACGGTGCAAGAGTTGCGGTGAGGACGAAGATCTTGACTGTAGGAGATGCTTGAGGTTGGAATTTCTTGGAGCCCGAAGATCTCTGAGGAAGAGAGCAAACAAGCCTTTGCAACTGCAAATCGATGCGGTGCACAGGGGTTCTGTTCCAGAGGTTCCGACGAAGGATACTGGCCTCAAACTCGGAGAGAAGACAGTGCAGGCCTCGAGTGAGTTGCCGAACCACCACCTGTGTTGCTGAGCGTTTTGGAGTCCGTGGGAGCCCAGGATCAGCAGACCGGTCAGCTGCGGTGCCTGCAGATGCAGGTAAGTGACTCCTTCACTTCAAGGGAGATTTCTTTAGGTGTCTTGGATGTCCACAGGCCTTGTGAGGTCCTGTATGGAGCACGGGCACAGACGCTGCAGCAGACTTGCAGGACGAAGAGATCAGGAGCAGCAGGAGTCTTCCCAGTTGCAGTCTCTGTGTCCAGAGCAAAGCCCAGCAAAGTCCAGAGTGCCCAGACGGTCGAAGATGAAGTGGTGTCTGATCTGAATCTTGTCCCACGACGAATCTAGGGATCCACCCACAGGTAAGCCCTTAAGTACCCTAAGGAAAGGGTTGGGACGATTCAGGGGTCCCTTCCAGAGGAGGGGCTGGACAGTGGGGAGGATACTCCCCTGTCCTTTGTCCAGTTTCTCACCAGAGCGGGAGCCAAATGCTCCCTGAACTGGTTTGAACTGGACTATGCAAGGAGAGCACCCAAGTGTGCCCTTCAAGCAGTCTCCGTGGCGCTGGCAAGCGCCCCCACCAAGCCCTAATACACTAAACCCTGTCTGGGCAGTGGTCACACCTCCCTGTGACAGGATATCTATTGTTCTGCCTTCCCCGGCTCGAGCTTGGCTCAGCAGCAGGAGGGCAGCACCATGTCCCTGCTCTGCAGCAGCCCTAGCTTGCTGTCCGGTTCTGGAAGACTGGTACCGGGAGCACTGAGGGCCTCCCGGAGGAGCTTTACAGTGCATGGAATCATACCTCCCACATCGTTTACGATACCAAACATGACAGGGTTCGTTACAGTCAGTTTAGAGATGGTAATTTGCTAATGACGCATGGCCCCACTATAGGTTATATGGCTGATGCTCTTACAACCCGGGAGAATGGACTATTAAGGTCGTAGGGGTATCCTGCTCATGCAGGGGCACCCTCACACTTAGAACCGAGCACCCTGCCTTCAGGATTGAAAGGCCTGCTTTAGGGGTGACTTATAGGTTTTAAGTGCAGTGACCTCAGATATAGGGAAACCAATATCTGTCGTAAGTGGTGCTAGCACCAGCTTACTACAGGCTGCAATGGCAGGCCTGTAGTCACAGTTTGAGCGGTCTCCCATGGATGGCATAATACATGCTTCAGCCCATGGGGTATCCCTGGGGTACCTATGCCCTGAGTACATCAGTACCATATACTAGGGACTTACAAGGGTGCACCAGTAGCCAATCTTGGATATACCGAAGTACTCACCATATCTCACCATATCCAATTTAGGGGAGAAAGCACAGAGACAGGGGTCCTGATTAGCAGGATCCCAGTCAGACTAGTCAGAAACAGCATAACACCAGGCAAAAAGTGGGGGTAACCATAAAAGCAGATCCTACTTACCTACAGTTTTTTAGGTCTCGCCTAGGCAGCGCGCATGCGCTGCTCTAGGAGTTGACCTTAGAAATTAGGCAGCTCTTTTCAAGCACTCGTGCTTGTGCTGGCATCCACCTTGCGGGAGCGAGCAGCGGCGCGCGCGCTAATTGGAAACAGATGGCCCGCGCGCCAGCTCGTCGCTCCCCGCAAGGTGGATGCTAGCACAAGCACGAGTGCTTGAAAACAGCTGTTTGCGTTTGCCTGGTTGCCCTCGCTATCCCTTCTTAACTGCTTGTCTTGCTGTCGCTTTGCCATCGCTTTCTCTTCTGAACGTGTTTTATTAAAACTTCTCACGAGCTGTTTGCATTTGCCTGCTCTTATTTTTTTTCCCATTGCTTCTCTTGCACTCACTTTCCCTTCTTAATGTCTTTTATTTAAACTTTTCACGAGCTGTTTGCATTTGTCTGCTCTTATTTTTTTTCCCATTGCTTGTCTTGCACTCGCTTCCCCTTCTTAATGTTTTTTATTTAAACTTTTCACGAGCTGTTTACATTTGTCTGCTCTTATTTTTTTCCCATTGCTTGTCTTGCACTCGCTTTCCTTCTTAATGTCTTTTATTTAAACTTTTCACGAGCTGTTTGCATTTGTCTGCTCTTATTTTTTTCCCATTGCTTGTCTTGCACTCTAGTCCCAGCGCTGCCCAGACGCCATGTGTGCGCAGAGCCGCTGGCCCCACTTACTACAGTTCATCCCGGTGTGGTGCCCTGACACTCGCCTCTGCCCGTTGCTCTCGTTTCCTTATTGTATGCCATATACGCCCATGTGCTTCCCAGCTGTCCTCACAAGCCCCAGTCATCCGTTAAACATGTATTTAAAACGCCAAGAAGTGAAGCATGGAATTGTGATTTTCAACGGTTATAATGAGCCGCAACAGTTCAATTAAGAAAATGTGTTGGAGTGGTGGAGCTTACCCGAGGGTGTGTGAGACAGACAAGGTATACTCTGGTGTATGTGAGAGAGATGTGTCACCCTGATGTCCGCGCGCACCCATGCTGCTCTGTTATATGTTCAGCTTTTTGTATGGCCAGAGGGAGACATGCCGGACTTGCTAACGTTTGTGCACGTGTGGTGTGGCACAGGTACAACCACACTGTGTGAGGAGGCCAGACTAACGTATGGGTGGGTCCCTTAGTGTAGTACAGTGTACAGAGGCAACGTCTTGTTGTTGTTTTTCACTTAGATCCTCAATATGCAATGCAGCAGTTATCTGGGGGAAATGGATTTTCCTAATGAATCTGCTACAATCATCTTTGAATACATTTTCTTCTGCTTTAAGAAAATGCATTCTAAGGTGGCGGTGCCATTTTTTAAAACTTTATTATTCCTTTACCATTCCGAGATGACAAACACCCGTCTGAGGGGCCAGGGAGGCAGGGCTGATGCCCTCGGGATATTAATGGCGGCCGTCATCCGTGGAAATAAGGCATCACTTGAGAGGCTTGGCGCCCTCTGTGCCCATCACCAGGGAGCCCCTCGTGACCCGCGAGACGCAGCAGCTAGAAGTGCCTGCAGGATCACACCAATTTCACCACTACCCCATCCCCATACACACTCCCTTCTCTCTCTGCCCCCCGTCCTCTCAGCTCCCTGCCGCGCACCTTCATTTTCTGACCTCTCTCCCCACTTCCTTTCTCCTCGGCCTTCTCTTCCCCCTCCCCATTCTCCCTCTCCTCCGTACCAATACATTTCCTTCCTCTCTCCCCCATCTTCCCCTGCTCCTTCCCCTGCCCTCCCCCTCGCAACCCCCCGCCACCCCTTCTCCTGCCTGCTCCCGCCTAGCAATACGCAGAGTGTTCTTTGTAATATTTGTAAACTCGCAGCTTCTATGCTGCATGGCTAACCACTTATATGGTCCCAAAGGCGAGACCTATTGGCTATGCCAATGCTTGTTTTTATAGTTCAGGGAAGTGTAGCATTAAGGGTTGGTTCAGGGTTTTTAGGGCTCCGAGATGGATAGTGTAAAAAGGTAGTATGAGGATTTTAGGGTTCAGCGAAGGGTTGTGTTTAGGAGTAGTAGAAAGGGGTTTTTGAGGTTCAGGGAAGATTAACATTAACTGGTAGTTCAGAATTTTTAGTATATAGGGATGAGTAGTGTAAAAGAGTAACAAGCTGTTTTAGGGATCAGAGGCAAGGCAAGGCGCAGTAAGGGTTTTTAGGGTCTAGGGAAGGTTAGCATGTATGGGAATTTATACGTTTTTAGGTTCCAGGAAGGGTAGCATTAAGGGGTAGTAAAGGATTCTTAGTGTACAGGGAAGGGTAGAGTTAACAGGTGGTAAGTGGGTTTTATGGCGTAGAGAAGGGTAGCATTAAAGGGTAATAAAGTGTTTGTAGGGTTCAGGGATGCATAGCATTAAGGGATAATTTGGGTTCAAGGATGGGTAGCATAAAAGGGTTGTAAGAGGTTTTTGGGGTTTAGGGAAAGTAGTGTTAAGGGGTAGTCAGGTGTTTATAGGGTGCAGGGAAGGGTGCACAAAGAGGCAGTAAGATGTTTTCAAGATTCAGGTAAGGGTAGCATTAAGGGTTAGTAAAAAGTTTGTGGGGTTCAGAGATTGGTGGCATTAAGAGGTAGTTGGGCTGTAAAAGTAGGTTTAGGGGTAGTATGAGCTTTAAGGTTTCATGGCAGGTAGCATTAAGGGGTAGTAAGGGTCTTTAGAGTTCAGGGGAGGGCAACAATTATGGGAAGTAGGTTTTTTTTAGGTTCTATTAAGGGTAGCATTAAGTGATTGTAAGGGGGCCTTTATGGGTTAGGGAAGGGTAGCGTTAAGGGGTAATAAGGTGTTTAAGGGTTCAGGGAAGGGTGAGTAAAAGGGTAGTAAGCTGTATTTAGGATTAAGGGAAGGGTAGAATAAAGGGTTAACAGGGTTCAGGGATTGGTAGTGTTATTGGGTAATTAGGGGCTCTTAGGGTAGTGTAAAGGGGTAGTATGGGCTTTTAGGGTTCAGGGCAGCGTGTCATTAAGGGGTAGTTCGAGGTTTTAAGGGTTCAGAGATAGGAAGCATTAGGGGTACTAAGGAGTTATTAGGGTTCAGTTAGATAAATTAAAGAATGCATATAAATAACAAGTATTGAAAATGCAATAGGTCTCGCCTTTCATTAAGTTAAAGCCATTTGCTTTGCTATACAATACCATTAGTCAAAGCAAATGGCTTTAACTTAATCAAAGGCGAGACCTATTGCATTTTCAATGCAATAGGTCTCGCAATGACATTATTTTGAGCTATTGACATTGTAAATGACATTGTTTTTTGTTTTGTTTTTCTTTTGTAGAAACATAAATAAAAGGCATTGTAATTTAAAATGCCAATAGCTCAAATTTTTGTAAATGCGAAACCTATTGTATTGCATTTACACCAGTGTGAGCTATTGCCATTGTAAATGGTAATGGCTTTTATTAATGTGATTGTTTTTTAACAACATAAATATAATGCATTTCCATTGCTAACTCGGAATATCTGCGCCAGGAGTTGGTCAAAACATTGGTAAACTTGGGCCTAATCAAATTGAAAGTCTGAGTGACTGGGAAAAATATCAAGAGTGCCTCCCTGCTACGTACACCTTTTGTCCAGAAGCAGCCACCACACGCAGTCATTTGTAAACACTTGAGTATCCATGATGGACAGACGGGTCACGGAGCCTGCCCCCGAGATGTGAATGTAACCTGCAAGTCTCAATCATAGCGAACTAGGTCAAGCCACCACCCGTTCCGCTTAGCCTTTCATCCTTCCAAGGATGACAAAATGAGATTCAACCATGAAAACAACCACGCTGCTTTTAACTCGGTTTTAAATTGAAACCTTTTTTTTACCTTCAACACACATTTCTGCAGTTTAGGCCAAGTGAACCACGAACAAATATTTTAAATATTTTACTCAAAAAACCCAAGGCGGACCTCAAGAACTTCCGACCCATCTCCCTGCTCCCGTTCCCAGCGAAGGTCATCGAGAAGACCGTCAACAGACAACTGACCCGCTACCTCGAGGAGAACAGCATCCTGGACCCGTCCCAGTTCGGGTTCCGCAGCAACCACAGCACCGAAACTGCCCTCATCGCTGCCACTGATGACATCAGGATCCTACTGGACAACGGCGAAACCCACGGCCCTCATCCTCCTGGACCTGTCAGCCGCCTTCGACACTGTTTGCCACCGCACCCTACGCACACGCCTCCACAACGCTGGGATCCGAGACAAAGCACTGGACTGGACCACCTCCTTCCTCTCCTGGCAGAACCCAGAGCGTCCGCCTCCTCCCCTTTCCAATCCGAAGCCACCGAGATCATCTGCGGCGTACCCCAAGGATCATCCCTCAGCCCGACATTGTTCAACATCTACATGGCACCACTCGCTCACGCCGCCCGACTGCACAACCTCAACATCATCTCCTACGCCGACGACACCCAGCTGATCCTCTCCCTCACCAAGGACCCCCTCACCGCTCAAAACCAACCTTCACGAAGGAATGAAAGCCAGTCGCCGAGTGGATGAAGATCAGCTGCCTGAAGCTGAACTCAGACAAGACGGAAGTCCTCATCCTCGGCTCCACTGCCTCGGCGTGGGACGACTCCTGGTGGCCGACCGCACTGGGAGCAGCCACCAACACCCACCGCACCACGCACACAACCTAGGGTTCATCCTCGACTCAACACTCTCCATGACCAAGCAAGTCAACGCCGTCTCGTCCTCCTGCTTCAACACCCTCCGCATGCTCCGCAAGATCTGCAGGTGGATCCCCACCGAAACAAGAAGAACGGTCACCCAGGCTCCTCGTCAGCAGCAGGCTAGACTACGGTAACGCCCTCTACGCAGGAGCCTCAGCCAAACTCCTGAAACGACTACAACGCATACAGAACGCCTCCGCACGCCTGATCCTCGACATCCTCGCCACAGCCACATCACACCCCACCTAAAAGACCTGCATTGGCTGCCCGCCAACAAGAGGATCACCTTCAAGCTCCTCACCCACGCACACAAAGCACTCCAAAACACCGGACCAACATACCTCCAACAGACGACTCACCTTCTACACCCCGAACCGCCAGCTCCGCTCCGCCGACCTCGCCGCCGCCACCGTCCCTCGCATCCGAAGAACGAACACCGGCGGCAGATCGTTCTGCTACCTCGCCGCCAAATCCTGGAACACCCTCCCCATCCTCCTACGGCAGACCCAGGACCTACTCACCTTCAGGAGGCTACTCAAGACCTGGCTATTCGAGCAGTAGCAGCACCCCTCCCCTCAGCGCCTTGAGACCCTTACGGGTGAGTAGTGCGCTTTACAAATGTTATGATTGATTGATTGATTGATTAAAGCAAAAGCTGCACTGTACTGGCGAACGCATAAGTAGCTTCATGTCTTACACGTATTGTTTCTAAGCGCTGTAATAAACCTATAACAATACATTCCACGAGCACTTTGATACATTGAAAACGGTTGCTCAGATGTCTAAGACAACATGGAACATTTATTCACACAATTAACCCCTTGTTATGATCCGCATTGTCAGTGCACATTACTAAATGTAACCACATGTTCCAGCACTGGAGCAGAACAAATGAAAACCACTCCTCCATTAACTGCGTGCGAGTGAGGCACAGAGATTAGAGTGAAGGCGTTTTGCAGCTGCAAATGGAAGTTTTTTTTTAGGGATGGGGGCGTTTAAGGGGGAGCACTTGAATTCTCCTGGTTTTAAACTGAAACGACGTGGGCCATAGTTTGTAAACGCGTATTTGCCCCTTTGGCCAGGCCCTGAACTAGTCAGGAGAGCGGGCGGAGGGCAGCGAGTGCATGGCGCCCGGAGGGGACCATTACTATAGAAGAGAAGGACTGCCAAACAGGGGGGAATTCATAAAATACAACTAAAAAAAACAGCGATAGAGCAAAAATATATCCATTGAATTCCCAGGAAACAATTAAAGAAAAACGTAATCAAGTGGTAAAATGAATGTAAAAACGTAAACAAGTAGTAAACAATCTTATACTCACTTTCACTGGTGCCGCCGAAAGCCAAAATACACAGGGTCAAAGAGACCACGAAGATTTTCCACTCCATCCTCCTGCGACTGTGGACCCCAAAACACTGGGGTCGGATATTGTGCCCTAAAACAGAGTCCTGGCGTGAACCGGTGCTCCAGAGAAGGCCGACCCCCCCTCCTAGAGGTTTATGTTCAAAGTCCACGGCAGGGAGGTTGGGGGTCAAAAACCCGCTGCTTGTCCCCCAGGAACCAGGATCAAATGATGTGATCCTGGCTGCTAAAAAAAAAAAAAATTCATAGTGCATGGAAGCCTGCTTTTGTTGCAGGTCATCAAGGAGCTTTACGCAAGCAGATTGGCCAGAAGCAAGTCAGACACGAGGGCAGGAGGTGAAAACAAGCTTGTTCAACTGAACAAATGGTGTCCAGTATCAAAGGAGCCCGCGTTTCCCAGACAGCAGAGCCGGCTCGTCTGTGCCTTTGCGCGGTTTGAAAGGTTTTCAGATCGGAACCGGATCACACAAGTAGCTTTTGTTGGAATGCACCATTAATCCAAGAGACGCCCACTCCTTTGCTTCAATGCCCTTATTTTAAAGCTGAGAATGGCATTATCTGAAGGCAGTGTCCCTTCACACTTGCAATAGCCGGCCAAGTAGACAGCTCTCAACGAGCTACAATTATAGCCACAGTTCGCCCTGTTTCGAGCTCATTAGTGTAATGTGGTTGGCAAAACTTGTGAATAACAAGCTGCTTTGTGTAGGGGGGCGGAGGTTGGGGGTTTTAAACAAAGCCTGACGAGCAGCGAGCTCCGAGTATTAGCGCCAGCAGCTAAAGTGCCTTACATAAAACGCTGCCCGGTAGGCACTGAATTGCTCTCCGCCAATTAGAAGACGGCCTAGTGCGCCGCAGACAGGGGGCTGCTTTTGCCCGAGCGGTCTCACATGACTGCTGCTGCAACCCCACTCTGTTAACTATCCCATGGGGAGCAGGAAGCGAGAAGGAAAAGCATCGTAGCCTGCTGTGATCATACATCTGGATGCAATGACAAACAGCAAAATACAAGTCGGGCGGCGCACTATGCTAAGCACAAGATTTTTAGGTTACGTGTTTATAAGCCACGCCCTTAATTACATCGGCCACGCCCTTGGAGAAACTCCAGTTTTTTCAGCCCACTTAAAGCCCTGGGTATAAGGTTTTTAAACCCCACCGTCACCGCTGCAGTGTGCAGGACTCCTCTGCAAGGAGGGCAGGGGGCTCTTTAAGGGGGTGAATGCTGCTGGTGGGGTATGCAGGGGCTCTTTAAGTGGTGAACGCTGCTGGCTGCCCCAGACCCGACTAAGAGCCTGGAGCCACCTCTGGACTAAATGTTGTGCCCACTTTTGTTGAAGAGCCCCCAGACGAGGTGGGGGGGGGGGAGGAGATGGCGCTACATTAGCCGGGTCTGGTGACTTAGTGGGCTTGCATCCACTGTAGGGTTAATGTGGAGGAGCTGAAGAAACGCTCGACAGCGTAGGGGTTCTGCAGGCCTCTAGGGCAGAAGGAAGTCGTTTACTTACCCCCAGCGAGGTCCTGTATAATAAACGCGAAATATGCTGTAGTACAGAGCCTCTTCCAGTGGAAAGAAGTGTTGCACGATTGACGCATAATGTGCAATTTTGTCACCCTGCCACATGACTTGGTCTTATAGGGTTGTAGAGTTCCAGGGGTCCCAAATCAAAAACAAGTAACTTGGATCAGATTGAAAATAGAATTACAAGTAACGCAGCAGTCATTCACAGCTGGTGGAAAGACATAAAAAACAAAAACGTGTGCACAAATATGGAATGAGGCCACGCCACCAATGCTATGTAAAGCGAAGAATGCAGGTTAGTAGACTGAGGTTTTCATGTGTGGATACTAAACAGGAAGAGACGAGGGAGTGCATTGTAGGGAAGGGCAGTTCAGTGCACCCTTTCCGCATCCTTGGGCTTTGCTTCAAGGCGCTCTGTGGGGAGCAGCTCTCCCCCAGAATGAAACAGAGCCTCACTCATGGCTTCAGACCAGCTCAGGGTCTTGTCTGGATGAGGCAAAGTAGTGAGCGGGTGGGATATGAAATGTACAAGTGTTAACCATGAGGGGAGATCAGAGTGTGGGAACAGTGGGTGACTTCAATCCCCCAGTGTATGCGGAGAGGGCTGCTGTGGTCGAAGGCGTGAGGAAGTTCCTTGCCTGCACAGACGAGTGTCTTGCATTGAAAGTTATAGCTAGTTTCAGAAGGAAGCGCTTAGAACTGTCATCGGAAACACACGAAGCAGTGATCGCCGACCCTGTTTAACTCGGAGGGCTGATCTAGGCCCCTGTCTTGGCACACTGCTCATAATGTGTTAGTTAAGTTGACTTTGGCAAGAGCCGTGACGCCGCTGGTGGGTGCACCTCGGCTGGTAAAGGGTCGCGGGAAGACAGCGGTGTATTATGGACCACACTTAGGGCATCACAGATCACATTAGAGTTTGCAATTGATGCCAGCTGCCTCTTGAGCCACGAGGCCTGGCGTAAGTTACTGGATCTGTTTTGTCCATCTTCGCCCCATTCTTCAACAGGTAGTGTCCGGCTCTGTTTTTGGTGATATCTGAATCTAGCATCTTGCCAGAGACCAGCCTGGCGCCTTAGATCACACGTCTTATTAGGGCACAAGTCCTAAAACAAGTAAATGCCGTTTTCAGCACACATTTCTAGTTAAACACAGCATGCAGTTGATATCACCGCAACCCCAATGGAAAATAAAACATATCGCTGGCTCAGCTTTTCGCACAACTAAACGGGCTGTTTTCTTTTTTTTACGGGGGAGGGTGGACGGGTGGCAGCAGTTTGTTTCATTTGCGCTATCAGCATTATTGTCCCTCCCCTGCACAGCGAGGCCGTGTCACTGGGTTCCCATACCCCGTCCCCGCAGCAGAGACGGAGGGGGAGTAGGCATTAAAACTGCGGGTGGGGGGAGAGGGTTATCGGGATTGCACGTTTTTCTCGGTCTCCGAGCCCTGTAACATGAGCCCAGCATGAACGCCTTTGAGCCATAAAATTACACAAGGCGCTGCGAGGAGAAGCCGACGCGAAAGCTCACAAACACGCCATAATGAGAATGCCGTGAGATTGTGTGACTCGTCCAAAGACATTGCTGGAATATGGTGCTCATGTGAAACACTCCGAAAGCTTCGGGTCGAGTTCGCGCTATATAAATGTTAAGAAAAACAAATAACAAACCGCTACGCAAGCCATGCACACCTTGGAAAGACGCCCAAACATGCGGGAGTCCTACCAAAAGAAGCCTGTTAAGACAGGACGAGCGTTCTCAGAGCGCCCAATGAGAGAGCCGGACTGGCGCATGCAAGGCAGCGTGACGAAGCTTCTGATAAGAAACTTCGTCACGACAGCCGTAATGCAGGCGAACCGAGTCCTTGGGGCCTTCCAAAATGGCGAAAGGGCGGTCATCGAAAACCCTCCTTTTCAATGGGAAGCCAGCGTTTAACATAAACGCTGATGCTACCCAATGAAAATGAGGGGCGACTTCGAGTCCCCTTCTTGAAACTTGCTGGATGACTATAGCTCTCGCAGGCGAGGAGCGCATGCGCGCTCCAACGCCAGGCGAGACCTAAAAACGACTTTCAAAATTCAACATTTTCGGAATTGTCCATAGGTAATAATTAAGGGCAAGACCTCATTACCTGGACAATTTTACATCGACTTTAAAGTAGTTTACATTCTAAAAGCCAACTTTATTACATATAACTTTAGCATGTTCAAATATCTCTAAAGCTTTTATTGTGAATAGAAACATGCTTACGGTTCCGCAGAAGCTCATTTGATTAAAGTAATTACTTTCTGATACCAGGCTGCATTTGACGTTCCTTCTGATCCTCTAAACTGTTATTTTTTGGGTAATAGAAAGACAGTTTGTGTTCTGTTTCAGGTGTAATGATGTGACACTTCAGACGATGAAGAGTTATAAAGGTAAATACAATTGTGTTGACTATACTTATGTTTTGGTGTTCATCAAAATGAAATTGTATACGTTGGTTAAAACAGTTATTTGGGTGTGTTTTTGATTTAGCACACTCATGCCACTGCAACAAAATATCAAATTCTAAAACAAACCAAGACAAAAATTTACTAAACATTTATACATTTATTTTAAAATGGCAATGCGCATAAATTCTCACGTCAAAGTAAAAATGTTTGATTTGGGTCTTTAAAATGTATGCTTTTCCGTAGTACTGAATTATCCTTTTAGATATCATGCTTCCTAAATAGCCACATATCCCAATTTTGATCTTGCTTCGATCACATAATATTTTCTTAATTTCAAATTTATGCACAATACTTTGTTTCTGCAAACACTTTTATTTCCGAATAGGTTCCTGTGCAGAGCATAATAAACTGCCATACAATACTGAGGCCATGTCTCCACTATTTCATGGATCAGATATGGTCCCTGCTTCTCCCGGAGGAGTACTAGATTTTCAACCTGGTATTCAGTGAGTTGGGGCAGTCCTGAATAAAAGATAGTGCCTAGGATAGTGTAGTGTAATACCCACTGAGTTAGGTCAGTCTTCAATAAATATAGTCTTTAGGATACGGTGGTACTGAATGAGGGGTGAGTTCTGAATAAAATGAAGTACTTATGATAATTTGTTACCAAGTGAGTGAGTAAGGGTTAGTGCTGGATAAAAATAAAGTGTAGTGCTTGTGATGCTGTGATACTAAGTGAGGAAGGTAAGTCCCAAGCAAATTGCAGTGCATAGGATGGTGTGGTACCAAATGTGTCAGGTAAGTGATGAGTAAAATGCAGCGCTTAGGTTAGTGTGGTTCCAAGTGATTGGGTCCGTATAAAATGTAGTGCTTAGGATGGTGTGGTAGCAAATGAATCGAGTAACTTCTGAATAAATGTACTGCTTAGGATAGTGTGGTACTAAATAAGTTGGGTTCAGAGTAAAATATAGTGCTTAGGATAGTAAAGGACTAACAAAGGTAGGGATGATCTGAATAAAATATAGTTTTTAGGATGGGCGATACCAAGTGAATTGGGTTAGTCATGAGCCAAATGTAGTGCTTAGGATGGTGTGCCAGATGAGTCTGGTCGATCCTCAATAAATGAAGTGCCTAGGATAGTGTGGCACCAAGTGAGATGGGTCAGACCTGAATAGAATGTAGTGCTTACGATTGTGTATTGTGAAAGCAAGTGAGTTGGATCAGCCGTCAAGAAAATATATTCGTTAGGATAAGGTGGTACTAAGTGCATCGGGTGAGGGGTGAGTTGTGAATAAAATGCAGCGCTTAGGGTGGTGTGAAACCTAGTGAGTTGGAACTGTCCTGAACAAAAATATAGTGCTTAGAGTGGAGTGACACCTAATGAGTTGGGTAAATTATGAATAAATGTAGTGATTAGGATAGTGTGATACCAACTGAATTGTGTCATTTATGAATAAGCGTAGTGCTTAGAATGACAGGTTTTGTAACTTTGGTTTCTGTAATGTGTTGGTGTGGTTTCTGATTTGATTTGCTTCTTTGTATTAGTGTAAATATCTTAAGTGAGTGGCTGATGTCTCTGAGTTGTGCTGCAGGTTAAGTAAATATAAGTCTTGTGACGTGGAGTAACATTAGTTGATTTTGCAGGCAATTTGTCAGCAGTTATAGACGTTTCCCAAGTAATCTGCAGCTTCAACAGGTTGTGAGAAAGAACTGATTTTGTATATTACAACTGCAGAAGGTTACAAGGGGAAGAATTGTATAAGCAAGTTTCATATACAGTTGTAGTAAGTACAAGAAAAATAAAATTCTATTTGCAGATTGAATGCCGAGTAACTGTGACTAACAAATTTTGCTTCTGATAACATTTAATGTTCAGATATCTGATGATTTCCTGTAATATCATTTATATGTAGAGTTTTCAGTGAGGCAAATCTGTTGTCAGAGGAGATATTCCTGTAGTTTTCAAATTAAGGTCCCTTTTTTAATGTCCTAAGTATTTAGAGTGGACAATAAAGTAAACATTCACGTTGCACACCCCATTTTAGGATGAAACCTACCAGAGAGTGCAGCTATCTGGTTGCAAAGACATATTGGGGCCATGCTAAAAGCTTCACTAGAAATGCATTCCACTCATTGCTTACCATTGGGTTGGTGTTTGGTAACTCACATTTGCTTGCTTTCCATTTGCTAACTTTATTTGTTTTATGCTGTCCAGCTTGTCTTTATTCCTCCCATGGAGCACAGTCTTTTTACCACCTCTCTGACTGGCTACTTGTACTCTTCCATGAGAGCTTGCTTTCAGGGAACTCTTTTTTTCCTTTTTCGTGATGCACTCCAGGAGACCACATGTGTTTTTCAGTTGTCTCCTGTATGCTAGTTCACAGCGGTAAACGTGCTGTATTTCTTTGAAAAGGTTTGCTGCCCACTATCTTTCTGTGTGACTGATTCTAATGAACAAGTTACTTACCTTCGGTAACGCCTTATCTAGTAGAGACTATCTAGCTGCAGATTCCTTACTTTAGAATATTACCCAGGCATCAGACTGGATCCTGAAATGTTTGGTGAGCAGTACCCCTGTCCGCCGGTAGGTGGCGTCGTTCGGATCCGTGTGGTGTTGTCTGCGCCAAAAGTAATGTACGCAGTGCCTATATAGGCACCACCCACTGACATCAGTTTCTTTTTGGGACTTTCCACTGCAGAGGCGCGGAGCCACGACTAACACTGACCACTAGCATGTTATGCAAGGGCCCTTAAAAGGGTAATAGCCTTTAAGTCTTCAGTTTATTCGCATAGTGGGGAGGATGGTTGGGTCGAAAATGAATCTGCAGGTAGAGCCTCTACCAGATAAGGCGTTACCGAAGGTAAGTAACTTGTTCATCTGATAGAGACTTCTATCCGCAGACACCTTACCTTAGAATAGATACCTAAGAAGTGCCTCCCTGGAGGAGGGGCTGCGATACGGATTAGACTATAAAGTCCTGTATGAGCGAACGGGCGAAATGCCCGTCTTACCAGATGCAACTGTCCAGGCAACAGTGCTTTGTAAATGTGTGCAGAGAAGCCAACATTGCTTCAGGACAGGACAGAATCTTCACTAGCTAACGTAGTGGTTGCAGCCTAGGCTCTGGTGGAAGGAGCTCGCAAGCCTTCAGGAGGTTGCTTTATGGCCAATGCGTAGCAGATCTTGATGCACTACCCATCGTGCACCGCCTTTCCTTTCTTTGCTCTGACATGCCCCACAGAGAGTTGATCATCCACCTGGAACTCTTTTGTGCAGTCAAGGTACAACTTTCTTTTTGGGTCCAGCCGATAGAGTCTCTCCTCTTCTTTAGAGGGGTGATGCGGAACGTAAAAGGTAGGCAGAGTGATGGATTGGCCTATGTGAAAGTGAGTTACCACCTTTGCTAGAAAAGATGCTCTAGTCTGAAGGACCAGTTTGTCAGTGAAGATGTTGAGGTATGAAGGATGTGCTGATAGTGCCTGCAACTCACTGACCCTCCAGGCAGATGTTATCACCACTAGGAAGGCGTCTTTTTTGTAAGAAGCCTGAGTGGGCAATTATGTAGTGGCTCGAAGGGAGCACACATCAAAAATGTGAGAACTGGATTGAGGTCCCACTATGGCATAATGAGATGTGCTGGTGGGAAGAACTTTTTAGAAACCTATTTACAATATAGGATTTGAAAAGGATAACTGATCTTTCAACCGCAGAAATGCCAAGCTGGCAGAAAGATAACCTTTTAATGTGCCCAAAGCAGCGCCCTGTTGGGCTAGGGTAAGAATATATAAAAGAACCTGGGAATGGGGTGCAGATAGAGGGTCAACTGTTTTATCTGTGCATCATGCCACACACTTGCTCCAATGGCAGGTGTATACCGTCTTGGTGAAGGGAAGTCTAGCTGCCAAAATAACATTGCAGACTACAGATGGAAGGTTGAAAACTATCAACTGTTGCTGTACAAACTCCACGCATAAAGAGGGAGCGTTCTGAGGTTCGGGTGCAGAACCCTGCCCTGCTGCTGCGACAGAAGATCCACCCAAAGAGGCAGCCTGATTGCGCTCATGCTCAACAGCTCTGTATACCAGTCTCCCCATGCCCAATCCGAAGACACAAGAATGACAGAATGACTTGGGCCTGGTCGTTCCTTTTCTTTTTGAGAACTCAGGGCAGGAGTGGTATGGGCGAAAGGCGTACAGGAGGCTGGAGCTCCACTAGAGATGAAAAGAGTCTCCGAACAAGAGCCGCCGTGGAAACTCATGCACACAAAACTGCTGACATTGCACCTTCTCAACAGAGGCGAACAGATCTAACCAAGGCTCTCCCTACTCTTGGGAGAGACCATGCGCCACCTCCAGATGGAGACACCATTCATGATCCGCTAGGCCTCGCGGGCTGAGTTAGTCTGCTCTGGCGTTCAGAGAGCCTGCCAGTCGTTGAACCACTAAGGATATGCCCTGGTGTTCCAGCCACGTCCAGAGGCGCAAGGCCTCTTGAAAAAGGGTCCACAGCACCACACCGTCCTGTTAGTTGCAATACCACACGGCAGTGGTGTTGTCTGTGAAAACCTGTACCATCCTTGCCATGATTTAAGGACGATAGGCTTTAAGTGTCAATCGTATTGCCCAGAGCGCCAGGAGATTGATGTGGAGTCCGGATTCCGCCAGAGACCAGAGTCCTCTGATTTCTACCTCTCCCAGATGGCTGCCCCAGGCCAGGAGTGACGCATCTGTCACTACAGTCAGCTCTGGATGGGGAAAGGAGAGGGGTCTGCCACTGACCCAATTCCAATTCATTAGCCACCAATGCAAGTCTTTTGCAGTTCCCTCCATGATCTGGACCATGTTCCCCTGATGCTGCACCCACTGGAACTTCAGGTCCCACTGCAGAGCACTCATATGCCAGGTGGCATGAGTTACTGTCAGGATGCAGGAGGACATGAGGCCCAGCAGGCTCAGAGTCAGTCTCACTGAAGTTCAGGATAGAGGCTGAAACATCGGTATCATAGCCTAAATATCCTGGACTCGCCACGCAGAAGGATAAGCCCGAAACTGCACTGTGTCCAGAACAGCTCAGATGAAAGGGAGCATCTACGGGGGAGTCAGATGTGACTTCAGCTCGTTGATAGTGAACTCCAACAAATGCAGATGGTTCGCCGTAGCCTGGAGGTGGGAGACAACTGCCTGCGGCGAGCTTGCCTTCAACAGCCAGTCGTCGAGGTAGGGGAAGACTGAAACCCCTGACCTCCATAGATGAGCTGCGACCACCGTAATCACTTTCTTGAACAGCCGAGGTGCATTGGTAAAGCCAAAGGGCAGCACAGCTAATTGAATGTGCTCTTGGCTGACCGTGAACCGCAGGTAATGCCTTCTGACAGGTAGGACGGGGATGTGAACATATGTGTCCTGCAAGTCCAATGATATTATCCAGTCTCCTGGGTCCAGGGCAGAGAGGACTTGCACGAGTGTGAGCATTCTGAATTTTTCCTTTTTCAGGAAGAGATTGAGAAGGTGCAGGTCTAGAATCAGACGAAGGCCTCTGTCCTTCTTGGGCACCAGAAAGTAGTGGGAATACCAACCGTGACCTACTTCTGATGCTGCCACCTTCTCTATAGGTCGCTTGGCCAAGAGAGCTTATACTTCCTGACAGAGCAAGGAGAGGTGGTCCTCCTTCAGCTTGTCGTCAGTAGGTAGCAAGGGTGGGGGGGTTGTCACAAAGGAGATGGAGTAGCCCCTTTGGACAAGCTGCAAAACCCAAAGGTATGATGTTATTGACCTCCAGTGGTGCAGATGATGGTGTATCCTGCCTCCCACTGGGTGCCCATGATGGTCAGAGAGCAAACTAAAGGGATTTGGAGGCTGTAGCTGCCAGGGGGCGGTGGACTGGCTTGACTTCTGGCTACCTGTCCCCCATTGTCTGTGGGAACCGCTTCCTCGGCCACAAAAAGATTGTGCGACTTGTTGGCCAGGCCATGGTGGCTGGGCATGTAAAGATGAAAAAAGATGCCACGAAAGGGGCGGAAGGCGAACTGGGGTTGGTGAGGGGCCATGGAAAGGCCCAAAGACCTAGCCTTAGCCCTGCTGTCCTTAAAGCGCTCCAGTGCTGAGTCCACCTTCTCTCCGAACAAACGGTAGCTATCAAAGGGCATGTCCATGAGCGAAGCCTGGATATTCCCTGAAAGCAAGTGGTTCTCAACCAGGTGTGGCATCTATAGGCCACTGATGATTAAATTGCTTGCCCAGCGAGTCTGTCGTGACCAGCCCACATCTGATGATAAACTTTTCTGCATCCCTCCTGTCAGCAGTTGCTTGAGAGAGTATGGCTCGGGCCTTTTCCATGACCATGGGCAGCACTTGCACAATTGAGTACCCTAGATCGTATGGGAGTATCGGCTCAAGGGGCACGTGGTGTTCACTGACTGCAGTGCCAGGCAAACGGAAGAGAATATCCTCTTCCCGAAGGTATCCAGCCTTTTGGATTCCATGTCTGGTGGGGTTGTATAGAATGCGCTGGGTTAGACTTTGGAGGTAGAGGCTTGTACCACCAAGCTCTCCGGGGTGGGGTGCTGAGAGAGGAAACTGGGGTCCCCTGGGGCGGGGTGATGGCGGTGGGCAATTTTCCTATGCACAGGAGCCCCTGTGCAGGGCTTGGACCAGTCCCCAAGAAGGACGTTGTTAAGTTCTTCATTGAATGGGAGTAAAGGTTTGTTAGGGGCAATGCCCGGCTGAAGCACCTCCATCAAGATGTTTATCTTGACTGCCACAGAGGGCAGCGTAAGGTCCAGGAGCTCAGCCGCCCTCTGCACCACCATTTCGAAAGAGGCACCCTCCTCCGTAGCCACGGTAGGGAGAGAGACCAGGCCAGTGTCTGGGGAGGTATCCAGTCCAATTGCATTTGCCTGATCCTCATACCACTTGTCCTTAGGATCTTCTAAAGGCTGGTATCCATAAGGGTCTACAGACCCCTCACAATCATCACCCAATCCAAGCCTGTCATAGGAATAGGACACTGGCTCCGACATTGGGAGTCTGTGCCTGGTTGGTGTCAGAGCCAGTATCGGACGACACCCGTCCAGCCCCGTGTCGGAGTCGGGAATGATGATGGGGAGGTGCCATGCTGGGCATCGGTGATGCCGAAGGACGTCAGCACTGTAGCAGGCACTGGGTACGGTCAAGGTCGCTCGACCGGTGCCGTTCCGGATCCATCACTGAAGCCCGACTGGTGCCGAGGGTGAACCCGCTGACGGAAGCCTAGTGGGGGCCCCTTCCTGACTCGTGGGGCCAGAGTGGTCAGCTCGCCTAAAAATGAGGTTCATGACCTCATAAAATTCCTTACATTGGGTGGGGGTCGCTCTGGCTCCCGAAAATTCAGGGAGGTGAGGAGACAGCCCAGGCTTCACCACAGAACTAGGCCTCAAGTGCCAACGGCCTAGTGACTCGTCTGAAGATGTGCTTGGTGAAAACAAAGACCTCTTCGACTTCTTTTGTTTTTGTGTGACTTCCCCGACTCCCCCGAAGATTTGGAGTGGGATGACGATTGCCGGGTACAGCTCCGCGAATGATCTCGAGACCATCCTCGCGACCGAGACCTGGAGGAGTTGCGGAGACAGTCGATGTCGGGCGACATGGAGCTTGAGGGGGCACTCCCTCAACACCTTAGAATGCTTGGCGCGGCAGTCCACGCATGTCTTGGCGTTGTGGTCACACTCAAGACACCAGAGACAAACCTATAGCAGGTGGATCTCCGACATTTGTCAATGACAGGTGCCACATGGCTTAAAACCTGCCTTTCTGGTGGACATCCTTCACACCAGGAGACAAAGTTCTCAAAAAATCTTTGACTAAAGGTCGAAAAAGGTCAGTCAAAAATGACTGGGGGCAGCTCTTTTCCAGTTCTGCACTGACTGACGCGGAAAGAAAAGAACTGACGTCAGCGCGCTGGGGTGGCACTTCTATAGGCACCGCACACATCACTTCTGGCACGTACGACACCAAGCGGAGCCGAACGACGCCACCTACGGTGCGCAGGGGTACTGATCACCAGAAAGTTCCGGGGAATATTCTACAGGAAGTAATTTGCAGCTAGAAGTCTCTAACAGATTATCTCTGCCAGTACATCAATCTTGCATGCCTGTGAAGAACAATGTCTACGAGCTTGTTTATTTTGGTCAGTGCTCTTTACTAATAGCATAACTTAAAAAATGTGCTCCCTCAATTTCACGCCCATTCCATAGACACTGTAAGTAGGGGTGTGGGGGTGCTGAAGCACCCCCCAAAATAAACATGTTGGAGGTCAGAAGTGAATGACAAATAAACAGGTCTTTAAATTTTGTTTTCATCTTGTCACATTTGCTGGGCAAAGACAGAGGTCAAATGTTATGCTCTATCTACCAGGGAGCTTGGTGTTTACTTTTCTTTTTATGACTGCAAATTGAGAGTATTTATATGACATTCTTGCTGGGTACTGGGGATGTAAAAGGAAAGGCTTTAGGATGTTATTTATTTCTAGCACCCAATAAAATTTAAATGCCAGTAAATGAACTGTACAAATATTTCAGAATAAATCAGAATTAGGAAAGCACAAATGAAGCACTTTTTTTGTAACTTTGAAGTGTGGTGGAAACAAATATTTTAATACGATCAAACCAAATCAATACCCTAGGTGATGCCGATTTCCACACATTATCGTTTGTGCCCTGTATAGTTTTATCAGTAAAACTGTATGTTTGCAATTGTAATGGCCATTTCAATGGACAATGTGCTGTCTGTAATGGCAGTGTTCTACCACACCATGCATACTCCACTCTACACCCCTCCACTCTACAACACTCCACACCACTTGCTCCATGCCACTTTATTCCAGCTCACTCCACGCCACTTGACTCTATGCACTCCGCTCCACTCTATGCCACGACACTCTATGCCACAACACTACACTCTGTGCCACGACACGCTACAACACTCTAAGCCAAGGCACTCCACTCCTTGCCACTAACTTTTTAGCCATGCTTAACAGCAGCCAAGCTGGTGTACAATATGGCTAAGACACATTGGCAAAGCCAATAGCTCTGACATAGACAAGACCAACTGGCTTTGCCAATGCTTGTTTTATAGATGTCTTTATTGAAGTTTAACATTGTACAGCAGTACTTTTCCATTATTGAACTCGCAATTCGAGAAACAGGAAAAGCAGAAAAATACAATCTGTTGGCGAATATCACAACCCCTCCCTCCCAAAACAGCTCAGCTTTGAATTTGTGTCTTCTGCGATGCCAGTGTCCACTTCTGATTGGGCCCTTTGTATAATCATTCCCTGTTTTTCCAAGGCTTTGCCCTGTTTGTCACGCCCCAGATTTGTATTATGTATGCATGACAATTTTGACTACCCGATCCCTTGTATTGCACGCTTGTCCAGTCACATTAGGTATGTGATTTGGCCTGTTCCTCTCCATCATAAGTAGTGGAATGTTGCTGTTTCCCCCTATCAGCGAGGTTCTCTCCCAGTTCTCCCCCTCACTTGGCCAACGCACTGCTTGTTGCAATTAGGTCGCAAGACAGGAAGTTCAAACCCTCCTCTCCCTCACTATAGTTTTAAAGTGTCCAACTTAACACCTGCCTATATCAGGGAAATCAACAGCTGATCGAGTTCCCTGAAGACACTCTGCGGGACCAATAACCCAATTTTAAATGGTTATTACTAATTAATTTAGGGAGTCTTCTATCAAATTTCATATCTCCAAGAACTGTCATTTAGGATATGTTGTTTTCTTCGATCCTGGCAATCAAAGATTGAGCACATGCATCTTAAAACTTGGGTGACTTTTACATATATTTTCTAATTGTATCACTGCATGGAGTCCATTAAAGCTATGACAGTCGTTTAGTTTGGTCTCCTGTCTAGGGTGGTGTGCCCTCTAGTACAGTATATCATTTAGCGCAACGTGCCTTCTACTACAGAGTAATATCTACTACGGAGTCCTGTTTGGTAGAGAGTGCGATCTTAGAGCCATGTGCTATCAGGTGCACGGTATCATCTAGGACATTTTTAGGTCTCGCCTAAGCAGCACTTGCGCTGTCTCTTCGAGACATGCTGTATTCAGGTATGAACTGAAGCCCCGCCCATCTTCTCAGTTGGCTCCTGTTACTGTCCTTTCTAAATGGTTGCTTTTGATTTGTGAATAGGCTTAGTAGCCCCTCCTTAGTACCGCCTTTTCTACTTTGTGAGGACAGGCCCTTTTACTTGTGTTGTTACTCTGCAGGTTTTATTAACAGTCTATGGGCACTATTTTCTTAAAGAACTTTCTCCTACCAGCAGTTGCAGCCAGGACACTCTCTCCCGCAACCGCTTGTTTTGCAGTTGTAGCGGGAACCCGACCAGAAGCTATTGGAGCGCTTTACATAAGCACCAGTTCTCTAGTTTGCCGCGCTTGATCCTTAATATTGGTGGCTGTGAGCGTGTGGGGAGTGCGGGCCGGATACACAGACGCGGAGGCTGGATGTAGTGTGCAATCTTTTAGTGTTTTTATTGATAACCACGGACTGTCTCGGCACTGTAGGTACACGTAACACAGCCTGTGTCCTTTCCGTATGTCGTCTCCTTCTTGTGGGCCTCTTCCGGTGGTCTTGCGGGTTTCTCTCCTCCCGGGATGGTCTTGATGCGGTGGTGGGCTTGTGGAGGCTCATAAAAGGGGGGAGAAACAAGAAGGATCCGTCAGCTCTAGTCCTTATAAGTTGCAATGCCTAGTGCTAACCGTCACCACACCCGGTCGGTGATACGTGTTTAACCACACTTGACAAGGAAGGGCGGTGCAGTAAATGAAAAAAGGGGGAGAGGAGCTGGAGTGGGGAAAACGGTGATCTCCTAGAGGTAAGGGTTGTGATATAAAGGTGTGTTGGCCTCAGGGGCCAAGAACGGGATGTGAGGGTAGGCGACTCAGTGCTCGTGTCTTCTACTGCTGTACACCCCGGCGCTCCCTAACCCACCCCGGGTATGTTTTCCCCTCCCGCCTCCCCTGTTCCCACTTCCCGTTCTCTCCTTCTTGTGGACTCACCGGCTCCGCCGCAACTCTCCTGAGTTGCGGCCGCTCTCCAGCATCCTCCGGTGGGCTCCACCAGTCCTCGCTCCACTCTTCCTCTCCTTCTGGGCCGTCTGCTTCCTCTCGTCGACTCGCTCTCGTCTCCGTCTCTTCTCTGTTCTGGCTCTCCGACTTGTCCTCCTCGCTCTCTGTAGATCTGCTTCCTTCCGTCTGCCCTGGGGCTCCTTTCACCGGCCTCGGGTTTCCCCTTCCGGGGTCAGTCCCGCCTCCTTCCCCCGACTCCCAGCTCGTAACTGGCTCCTGTAAGGACACATGACAAGGGGGCGTGGTTACCCTCAACGGCGTCAGGCGGTAGTCCTCGCGGTTTCGTGGGAATCTCGAAATGGCTGGACCGGGTCGTTTGTGAAGAAAAGGTACCGTACAGTCATTGTTGGGAAACCCTCACATCCCCTTTCCCTAGCTGTCCTTCTTGTAGGGGTGGTCCCCACCGGGTATCGTGACAGAAAGTCCACGTTTGTTTGTTCTGTACCTTTCCGATGTTTGGTAGTGAATCTATATGGTTGCAGGGACAAAAACCACCGGAGCACTCTTTCGTTGTGGCCTTTGTTACGAGCCAACCATTCCAGTGGGGCATGGTCGGTATAGAGGGTGAACTCTCGTCCTTCTAAGTAATAGCGCAGTGACTCAATGGCCCACTTTATAGCGAGGGCCTCTTTTTCGATCACTGCGTAGTTCTTTTCTCGGGGTACAGTTTTCTACTGATGTATAGGATTGGTTTCTCTTCTCCCTCTGAGGTACGTTGTGAGAGAATTGCCCCCAAACCCTGGTCTGATGCATCGGTTTGCAAGATGAAGGGAAGTGTATAGTCAGGGCTGGTGAGTACGGTGTCTGTCGTTAGTGCGGCTTTCAGCGTCTCAAAAGCCTTGGTCAGTCCTGGGGTGGGTTGTTTTAACAGGGCTTCGGTTTTCACACTTTTCTGTAGTAAATCTGTGAGAGGGGCTGCGGTTTGAGAGAAATTAGGTATGAACCTCCGGTAGTAGCCTAATAGGCCTAAAAATGCCCTGAGGTCCTTTTTTGATTGGGGAAATGGTACTTGGGTGATAGCGGCTATTTTGTTATTTTGGGGTCGAATGAGACCCTCTCCCAAAAGAAAACCCAGATATCTGACCGTTTGGGCCGCCAAGTGACTTTTGGCCGGGTTTATCTTAAGGTTATGACAGCCCAAGGCGTGAATCACATTATAGAGATGAGTGAGATGCTGTTCCCATGTCTTGCTATATATAATGATGTCATCAAGATAAGCCCCTGCGTATTTCTCATGGGGTCGTAACACCAGATTCATAGTTTGCTGAAAGGTCGCTGGGGCTCCGTGCAGCCCAAAGGGCAACACTGTGAACTGATATAGGCCGTCCGGAGTAGAAAAAGCAGTTTTCTCCTGTCTTGTTCCCGCAAGGGATTTGCCAGTACCCTTTACAGAGGTCAAGGGTACTGATGTATCTGGCATTCCCTATGCGCTCGATCATTTCATCGACCCTCGGGAGAGGATAGGCGTCGAAGTCTGAGATTCTGTTGACTTCGCGGAAATCAATGCAGAAACGGACCGTACCATTAGGCTTAGGCACTAGTACTATAGGGGAGTTCCAGTCGCTCTTGGAGGGCTCGATTATCCCCATGTTCAGCATCTGCTTCACCTCTTCCCTGATTACGGTCCTACGGGCTTCGGGTATACGGTAGGGACGAAGCCGCACTTTTTTACCGGATTGGGTTTTAATGGCATGCTCTGTGACTGTTGTCCTCCCTGGGGTCAGGGAGAAGATCCCCTGTAGGGGACAGAGAGTGTCTAGGAGGGAACCCCTGAGGTCCATGGGTAAGTCCTGATCTATACTTTGTTCCATCAGGAGGCCCTTCTCGTTCTCTTGTCCTACCAGGACAGGGAGAGGTCTTATCCACTTCTTTAGTAGATTCACGTGGTATATTTGTGAGGTGGCTCGGGTCGGATCTATTTCCACTCGGTAGGTCACTGGGGTCACTTTGTCCAATATGGTATAGGGACCCTGCCATTGGCCTAACATTTTCTGGTCTGAAGAAGGCATCATAAGAAGCACTGAATCCCCCACTGCGAATGTTCTCTCTTTGGTTCCCTTGTCATATTGTTTTTTTCTGAGCTGTCTGAGCCTCCTCCAGATTCTGTCGGACTATGGCACGGACTTGCCCCAAGTGTGTTTTGAGCTTGTCTACGTATTCAAGGAGTGGTGTGCTTTGGTTTGGTTCTGCTTCCCATGTTTCTTTCGCCATATCCAGAAACGTACGAGGTTGATGACCGTATAAGAGTTCAAACGGAGAATACCCCATGCTCTTTTGGACCTTACACCGGATGGCGAACAGGGCTAGGGGCAACATTTCTTCCCACTTTCGGGTTTCCAGGGATAGAAGTTTTTTTAGGGTTGTCTTCAGGGTGGCGTTATAGCGCTCAACCAATCCGTCTGTTTGCGGATGGTATGCTGCAGTGCGTATCTGTTTGATGCCTAGGTGACTACACACCTGCTTCATCAGTTTCGAGACGAAGGGTGTCCCTTGATCTGTGAGGATCTCTGTGGGAAAGCCTACGCGGGAAAATACCATTATCATGGCTTTAGCTATGTTTGTGGTGTTGGGATGTCTTAGGGGTATTGCCTCTGGAAAACGGGTGGCATAGTCCACGAGAACTAGGACGTAGCGGCAGCCGCTTCTGGAGGGCAACAGGGGTCCTATTATGTCCATCCCTATCCTTTGAAAGGGTTCCGCAATGATGGGAAGAGGGTGTAGTGGTACTCGGGAGGGTTTGTATCTACTGTTCTTCTGACATATTGGACAGCTCCGACAACATGTACGGATTTGTTGATGGATACCTGGCCAGTAGAATTTTTCAAGAATGGCTTGTTCGGTCTTCTCATCACTGAAATGGCCCCCCAGTAGATGACTGTGGGCGAGGTATAACACTTTCTCACGAAAGGGGCCGGGTATGAGGAGCTGTGCGGGGTGGGCAGGACTACCTTTTCTATACAACAGTCCGTTTCTCGTGAAGAAATAGGGACCTACTTGAAGGGGGTCCTCGTTCTCTAGGGCTCTGCTCCAGGCTTCCTGTAGGACGGGGTCCTCTCTTTGTGTAGCGTGGAAATCCCTATCGGTCTCCCAGGGGTGCTCCTCTACCTGAACGGGGTAGGCCGCATGGCTCTTCCTTTTCTCATCTCTTCTCTGTTTCCGACTCTTTCTTGTTTTAGACGGGGGCCACTCTGGATCCTCTTCTTGAGAAAAAGGGGCTTCTCTCCACCAGTCTTTTTCGTCTGGAGGGGTCCCTTGTAGTAGATCAGTCAGTTGTGAATAGTCATTCCCCAAGATGAGTTGTTCAGGAAGCCGGGGAATGAGACCAACGTTTAGGGAGGAGCCCGGGTCGGTTGGGTGTTGAATACGAACTTGCGCTGTGGGATATCGTTTTGTATCCCCATGAACGCACTGTATGGCCACGGTCCCATTAACCGTTCCTGAAGCTTGGTTAAGGTCTTGGGGTCTTAACACGCTGTGGTGACACCCTGTGTCTGCTAGGGCGGTTAAGGATTGTCCGTTCACCAACACCTTACACCGATAAGGAGGTCGGGTTCTCTCATGTCGGGAACAATAATAATTGCGGGCTATTCCGACCTCCATCGGTTCCTCCTTTTGAGGACAGAAACGTGCTATATGGCCCAGACCCCCACAGTTGTAGCATTGAGGTCCGGGTGGTGGTGCCCCTAAAGAGGGGTGTTCCAGGTACTATGGTAATAGGGTCCGGTTTCCTCAGTATCGGGGTTCGGGGTGGGCGATGTGGTCCGCTGGTTCCGCCTCTCCAGGGAACTTCCTCGCGTCCCTTCTGTATCTCATGTGCCCGACTGAAGGCACTGGCAATTTCAACCGCGGTTTCCAGAGTAAGGTGGGCGTGTTGGCGCACCCATCTCTGAATGGGTGGGTGTAGGGAGGACAAATACTGTTCCAAGTAGATTTTGGACATGATTTCCTCTTTCGTGGCCGTTGAGGGCTTCAACCATCGGTCAGTTAAGTCTTTCACGCGGAAATATAGTGCTCTGGGCGTTTCCTGGGGTCCCTCTCTCAACTGACGCTAGCCGTATGCGATAGGTTTCATCGTCTACCCCTAGTCGTTCAAGGATACACTGTTTTATGTCCGCATAAGGGGTGAGGCCTTGTAGGTTGGCGGCTTGGTATGCGGCTTGGAGGTCGCCTGAGAGTAAGGGTCCCAGGTACTGTCCCCATTTATCGGCGGGCCATGCGGCCGCCATGGCCATCCTTTCGAAGTTACTGAAGAAGTAATCCGGATCTTCTCCGCTCACGTACTTCGGTAATACAAGGGACGGAAGGGTGGTGGTCCCTCTCTGCTGACTGAGGGCCTCTGCAAGCTTCCCCAGGGCCGTTTCCTGGGTTTGACTCTGTCCGGCTAGGGTTTGTTGCATCTTGTCACGGTCTTCCTCCACGACCGTAAGGAACCTCTCCATGGCCTTGCCTAGGCTTTCCTGACTGTCCGCCATCTTCCTGATCACAGCCTCCATGTCTCCGGCGAGTCCCACTTCTGACACCACCTGTGAGCGTGTGGGGAGTGCGGGCCGGATACACAGACGCGGAGGCTGGATGTAGTGTGCAATCTTTTAGTGTTTTTATTGATAACCACGGACTGTCTCGGCACTATAGGTACACGTAACACAGCCTGTGTCCTTTCCGTATGTCGTCTCCTTCTTGTGGGCCTCTTCCGGTGGTCTTGCGGGTTTCTCTCCTCCCGGGATGGTCTTGATGCGGTGGTGGGCTTGCGGAGGCTCATAAAAGGGGGAGAAACAAGAAGGATCCGTCAGCTCTAGTCCTTATAAGTTGCAATGCCTAGTGCTAACCGTCACCCACACCCGGTCGGTGATACGTGTTTAACCACACTTGACAAGGAAGGGCGGTGCAGTAAATGAAAAAAGGGGAGAGGAGCTGGAGTGGGGAAAACGGTGATCTCCTAGAGGTAAGGGTTGTGATATAAAGGTGTGTTGGCCTCAGGGGCCAAGAACGGGATGTGAGGGTAGGCGACTCAGTGCTCGTGTCTTCTACTGCTGTACACCCCGGCGCTCCCTAACCCACCCCGGGTATGTTTCCCCTCCCGCCTCCCCTGTTCCCACTTCCCCGTTCTCTCCTTCTTGTGGACTCACCGGCTCCGCCGCAACTCTCCTGAGTTGCGGCCGCTCTCCAGCATCCTCCGGTGGGCTCCACCAGTCCTCGCTCCACTCTTCCTCTCCTTCTGGGCCGTCTGCTTCCTCTCGTCGACTCGCTCTCGTCTCCGTCTCTTCTCTGTTCTGGCTCTCCGACTCGTCCTCCTCGCTCTCTGTAGATCTGCTTCCTTCCGTCTGCCCTGGGGCTCCTTTCACCGGCCTCGGGTTTCCCCTTCCGGGGTCAGTCCCGCCTCCTTCCCCGACTCCCAGCTCGTAACTGGCTCCTGTAAGGACACATGACAAGGGGGCGTGGTTACCCTCAACGGCGTCAGGCGGTAGTCCTCGCGGTTTCGTGGGAATCTCGAAATGGCTGGACCGGGTCGTTTGTGAAGAAAAGGTACCGTACAGTCATTGTTGGGAAACCCCTCACAGTGGCCTTGCGTCTTTTCTTTTGTTGCGCTGGGCTCGCCTAACTCAATGTTTTAAAAAAATAAAGTTTGCTCTTTATCAATGGCGGCCAGGCGTCTTTTGTTTTGTTTCGCACGACTCATGTTACTAAACGCTTGTTTATTAAAGGGGGCGAATTGTATTTAAATGTAGTCACCTATAGTTAAAGCCAACAAAATAGTTGAATAGATTATTCTTTGAGCCACGTCACTGACCCTTCATCAGCACTCACTGAGCCGGACCCCATTGTACTCAGATCACAGTTGCCATACTTTTTCTATGCATTTCGACCACTGCTGCTAACACAGCGTTTTCAAACCCTACGACTCTCACTCTGACTGTCCCAAACGTTCTTACTGTAGCTCGTATAAGGGTAGCGGAAGTGACGCTTATGTAAGACGCATGTAATTGAAACGTGTCGTGTTGGCCACGTGATTTGGGCCTTTGACTAAGGTTAATTCTTCTCAAGAAAGCTTGAGTTTGCACCGTTGCTGAGGGATAGTCCATTAACAAGACCTAGTCGTCCCCTCAGTTCCTATGGGGTGGAAGTTGTAGCTTGCGGAAGGCGCTGTATTTTAATCTACTGTTGCGCCACTCTTCCTGTCCACATTGACTCAGACTGCCGGTCACTTAATGTGCGTCAGCCACCATTTGCGTGCTTCTCTGTGGTGTATGTGCAAACGTGTGCTGCTTTCGTGGAAGAGTGGTAGCGGCACCAGCTAGCCAAAGTGTTGCCAGTGTCGCATGATGGGCTGAGTCAGCAGGAAGGAGTCTTTGGGACCAGGCAAGTTTTAATTTTTTCAGTTGGGAAATGTGTAAGAGGAAAGAGAATTTAGGTTGCATTAGGTGACTCTAAGCTGCCGACATGGTGATTTGGAGTTCTCCGTGGGGTACTTCACATTAATTTTGAAGCATTTTTGATCAGCAGCAGTGTCCACTAGAGAAGTTTAGGTGTGGCAGGGTAGACGTTGATCAGTTGCTCGTTGCAGCATTCCACTGAAGCATTTGATGAAATATGCCACATCATAGTCCTCATTATCTTTGATGTCCTTTCATACCCCGCTCTGCTCCTACCTCCTTTTCTGATAGCGACAGGAAGTTGAAATGGCAATTGTCTGATTTCATTCAGAAGCTACAATGAAGGACTTCCCAGCACGAAGAACATTCACAGTGTGCTCTAGAAGTAGATGTCTCTTCTGTGACGCACATGCATAAGAATTTCTGCTTTTTAACATCGCCATAAAGTATTTAGGTCTCTGTTTACCCCCGTCTGCTGACATGAAACTGCAGCATCACGACTGCTGCACTCCTCCGCACAAGAAGTGTGCACATGGTGGAACAAACTCACGTGTGTGCCTAAACACCCCTGCTTTCACTGCTAAGGGCTTCATGCAATGCAGCAATCGGCTCTAACACCTACAAGCTGGCATCCATTTGTGCTGGTAGTACAAGGAAATGTTCCACTTGCCCTCAGTCTGTGTCCACTCCACTGCAATATACGCAGCGCCACCCTGTGCCACTATACTCTACACAACTCAACTCTACACAACTGCGCTGTACATCACATAATTACTATACACATGATTCCACTGCGCACCATGCCACATATTTACACTAAACAAATTCACTCCACACCATACAATTCTACACCACACAATTACACAACTAACAATTCCAATCCAACCCACATAATTCCACTCAAACCACATACATCCACTCCATAACACAAGGGTCAAAGACATTGCCATTTACAACGCCAATAGCTCTAACGCAAAAAATAATGCGAGACCTATTGCAGTTATAATGCTTGTTCTGTCTAGTGTGCTGTGCTGTGTAGTGTACTGTCTCGTACAGTATATTGACTAGCAGTTTGCCACCAGGTTGCTTTCTAATATAGTGTTTAGTTGAGTACAATGTACTGTCTAGCCAGTGTTCTGTCGAGAACAGTGTGCTGTCCAGTACGTTGTGCTGTCTAGTGTGGCATGCTGTCTAGTAAAATGCACTGTCTGGTACAGGGTACCGCCTAGTGCAGTGTTCACTCTACTATAGTGTGCCCTACCTCTAGTGCAGAGTGCTGTGTCATCCAATGTGCTGTGTATCACAGTGTGCTTGTAGTGCACTGTGCTGTCTAGTGTAGTGAGCAGTTTCGTGCAGTGCGCTGTGTGTTACGGTGTATTGTCTAGTGCTGTGTGCTCTCTAATGCAGTGTAAAATCTAGCCTAGTACAGAATGCTCTCTAGTGCACTGTACCATTTAGTACAGCATGCCATCTACTACAGTGTGTAGGGTGCTCTCTAGTCCCTATTTCAGCGGAACCCCATACACCCCAGTGATCCGTGTCCAGCAGCTGATGTTTGTGATTTTACTACTACTATAAAAAAAATTCAATTAAATCAGTGTCCTGCTCCTTCTAGATACGGATGCAATATATCAAATATCATCAAATAAAGTAAAAAAAAATGCTGTTACAGCCCTTTATTTGTGTGCATTAAATCACTATTAGTACCGTTTCTCTCTCTCCCCTCTACAGTGACAGTGACCCTGGATCCAGACACAGCACATCCTCAGCTCCTCCTGTCTGAGAATCAGAGACATGTGAGAGTCGCAGTTAAAGCACAGCTCCTGCCACAAACTCCAAAGAGATCTACCAGCTGGTGGTGTGTGTTGGGGAGTGAGGGGTTCACCTCTGGAAGACATTACTGGGAGGTGCAGCTTGTGCAGGAGGGGGGGAAATGGTATGTGGGCGTTTTAGCCGACTCTGTGAACAGGAAGACTAAATTCACATGGTCACCTCAGATGGGAGTCTGGGCAGTAACTGGGGACAATGGTCAGTATTCAGTACTCACCTCACCTCAGACCTCTCTGTCCCCTAGGGAGAAGCCCAAGACGCTGGGGGTGTATCTGGACTATGAGGGAGGGCGGCTGGCTGTGCACAATGCTGACTCCATGGAGCTTCTCTACACTTTTCCCCACACCTCCTTCACACAAAGGCTTTTCCCAATCTTCGAACTTTGGCAAGGAGCAGAGCTGAGAATGGTGTAGTAGCAGCCGCTCATTTCTTGTAAATAATTGCCACCAACTTGTGATTTACGAGTCTGATCACCTTCAGAATAATGGTTTACAGATCCAAAAAGCACAGCTACTGACCTGTTTCTATCAGAACATCTCCCACAGCCCCCTTCATTCAGGCCATTCAAGTCAAGACTACAAATATAGAGACTTTAGAAATGGTTGAAATAACTGTGCTACGGGCTTAGAATTAAAACTTGGGAACTAGTCAACATTTATACTGAGTCTGGTTTTGTACCACGAAACTCCTTGCAAAGTGACTGAGTACTGTTTAAAATGTTTTTATGGAGTTGGAAAAACATTGAATATTTTGTAACTAAATTAAAAATGTCAATAAAGATATGTTTAACAAGCACTGACAATGCCTCGTTTATCCTGAAATTGTGTCTCAGCGACTCATGATTTTAAACATCCAGTAACTCATCATACATGCCCTCTGTCACTCAACCAAGCACCATGCATCCATTCATCAACCCACTGACTCATTCTTGCTGTCACTCACTCAACCATAATCAATAAAACACGTACTTAAACTCAATACGCATATGCAAGATATTTTAGAAGAATAAAAGTAGAAAAAAGCATAAAAGTAGAAAAAGCATAAATACAGCCACCTAAATGTGATGGGCTTATGCTTGCAATAAACAATAAGTCAAATTTAAACATATCAGCAAACGGACATCTTGGAATGGTGTTGTGCACAGTGTATCATTTGTACTGATCCAAAGTGGCTAACATATTGCTTCATAAGGTGAAGGCCATTACAGAACGTAAAAACTGATACATTTTGGACAAGTCCACTTGAAGATGGCTGACTGGTTTAGAAGCAGTGACCGTGCACGAAACTGCTCAGTACAGATGAAATGACCATCAAGCAAGCTGCTCAGTGGGATTTTCTGGGGAAATGCAGGTTACTTTAAACAAAAATAAATAAATAAATGCATAAAAAAGAAGAAAAGAAAAGTTGATTCATAAAAGAAGAACATGGAAAACTAACGTTCTGGCCCACCAGCTCTGGCAGTGAAGCACCCTTATTTTTAGCAGATGTAAAAAGTGATAAGGCAAATGCGTCAATGAAGTGGGTTGACCCAGTGCCCCATACCGTATGATGTCACAGGCAGAAGAATGCTAATAACATTCAAACAGATCAATGGATAAGCAGGACTGATCCAAGGCGCGTGTGTGTGTGTGTGTGTGTGTGTGCGTGTGTGCGTGTGCGTGTGTGTGTGTGTGTGTGTGTGTGTGCGCGCACGTGCGTGTATACATACTAAAAAACAAAGATGAAAGTAATGTTATAGTTAGGTGAATATGTCAGTGACTGCATTAACATTTTGAACTCAAAAGCCACAGAAATTCACCAGTTATAGTTGGCAGAGTGAACTATAACTTGCGCCCCGCCCCTCCATGCATTGCTTATGACCTCACATATTACATCACTCATGACATGTTCTATGACATCTTTGATGACATTCAAATGACATCACTGATATTATCATTCCATGAGTGTGTTAGTT
Organism: Calotriton arnoldi; assembly: GCA_963921515.1. NCBI lineage: Eukaryota > Metazoa > Chordata > Amphibia > Caudata > Salamandridae > Calotriton > Calotriton arnoldi. The sequence goes on from CAWUFW010016497.1 coordinate 169,057, forward strand.
TGTTTTATAGTTTACATAGTGGTGGGTAAATTCCATATTACTTATCTACCTAATTTTGTACAGCCTGTGTCCAGCTAATGGGTGTGTTTACAAAACGCATGTGCTGCTAATGCAGCATAGGTGTGTAGAGGTAATGAACGTGTTATAAATCTTTGTATTGAAGAGTAACTCTGTGCAGATGACAGTTGACAACTTGTGTCCAGTATGTTCCACACAAGTTTTTTGGTTCTGCAGAAAAGGTTTCTAACAGGGCCAAGAGTCTACGTAGTAGATACTAAGGGCCTCATTACAATGTCGGTCGGAAACTAAACCGCCCGACTCCTTGTCGGATTCGGTTCCGACCGACTCGCGGTCGGCGGTTCCGCCCAACCGATTATGATGCTTCCGAACACCGTTCGGAAGGACTCCCATTGACTTCAATGGGAGCCTGTGTACTGACCAACAGCACAGGCTCCTAAGGGGAAAATGGGTGTCTGCGGAAAACCTTGCACCCTGACACGGGCACCCCATGGTGCCTGCCACACTGTGCATGGTTTCACAGGGGGGTCCCTTGGGTACCCCCTCGACCCCAAACCAGAGGACTCGGGATGAAGGGGGGCCTGCTTGGGGCCCCCAAAGTCAGTTTCCAACAGCCTTGTCATGTCGGAGAGACCAAGTCAGAAAGGCTGTTGGAATCCGACATCGTGATCAGTCGGTCAGAAACGCTGTCCGTTGAGCGGTACGAATCGGCTCCGACCGACTTAGATTCTCCGAATGCCAGTCGGAACCGATTCAGAATGACCGAACGGTTCCCCTTCCGACCGCGAGCATGGTAATCGGTAGGTCTGAATTGTTTCCGACCGAGTCGAGCGGATGGGTTCCGACATGGTCCAGGAGGATCCGATTGTCGGTCGGAGGCTTTCTGACTGACATCGTAATCAGCCCCTAAGTATTGTAGCAGCCTAAAGTTATTCGATAGAGTCATCTTAGTCTGACAATTTCTTCTTTACTAGGAAGACTGTGTGCACCAGGTATAGTGTTGCATAGAGTGTACACTGTTCTACATAGATACTTTTTTAAATTACTTTGTGGAGTATTTCTCATGAGAGTTTCACTGTCTGTAAACAGTGTGGTACAAAGTAAACTCTCTTCATGGAGTAAACACTGTTTACAGTATCCACTTTTCTACTCATATCAACTTCATTTTTCGATGTAGGTTTGGTGACTGTAAGGGCTTTGATACAGATAAAAGCTGTCCGTAGTAGGGCATTAATGTTGGAACAGACGTTGAGTATCTTGAGGAACTTGGCTTTTCTGAACAGTTGTATAAATATTGAACACCGTGTGTAATAAGGGTTTCCCATATATTTGTGGTTGATTGTTAATGTGAACAAATCCTGTGAAGTGTATGGTTTAGGGTCAATGTTGCACATACAACATGCTTGCTACACCTAAAGGAGTTGTATCTGTGATGGCATTAATGATGCCTCATAATATTAAGAGCTACTGTATACTTACTTTCAGGCCTCTAATGCCATACTAGTTTATAGAGCAAAAGATAAACAAATGATGGACGGAATGCGGAACAATTCAAATATTCACCCCCAGTCAAGAGATCTGGGTTAAATCCATCGTTCTTTTGCTCACCATGCACCCCCAGTTTAGACCCAGCCATATGCAAATCAGTCTTGACCCTGCTCCTCATGGGAACAGTCCAACCCGAACTGCTAAGCCAGGTCCTCCCTGGACCAGAAACAAGCATCCTGGGACCGGTTTCAGGGTATCACCCTTCATCAGCCAGGCTAGCTTGAATTCAGTGGCACAGTGAGCCCAGGACCCACGTCTGGGCATACCTGGTGCACTTAAGGCGAAAAAGCAAAAGACACACAAATGATGCACAGAATGGGAACAAATCAACCATTCACCCCCAGTCAAGAGATCTGGGTTTAATCCATCATTCTTTTTCTCACCATGCCACCCCAGTTTAGATACAGCCATATGCAAATCAGTTTTGACCCTGCTCCTCATGGTAACAGTCCAGCCCGAACTGCCAAGCCAGGTCCTCCCTCGCCCAGAAACCAGCATCCTGTTACCGGTTTCGGGGTATCACCCTTCATCAGCCAGGCGAGCTTGAATCCAGTTGCACAGTGAGCCCAGGGCCCACGTCTGGGCATACCTGGCGCACTCCCCATGGGGAGCAGGGTCAAGACTGATTTGCATATGGCTGGTTTTAAAGTGGAATGGCATGCGGAGCAAAAATAAATATGGATTTAGGCCCAGATCTCTGTACTGGGGTGAATGTTTGACATTGTTTAGCATTCTGTCCATCAATTGTTCTTTATACTAGTTTACGGAGTCATGTGTAAAAATTAACCTGGTGAATTTCTGTATTTTTTTTTTTAGTTCAAAAAGTTAATGTTGTCACTTACATATTCACCTAGCTATAATGTTACTTTAACCTTTGTTTTTTTCCAGTTAATCATTATATACACAGTTACAGTTGTCAAAACAATATACACTCCCTCCTAAGAGGGTGTAGAAATGATTATGACTGGAATAGTATACATCATTACAAAAACCTGCTTTCTACAGTAATTTGTGAGATTCCAAGTAATAAAATACCTATCTACAGGTTTTAACACCGTGTAATCACAACCCGCTCTTAAAGGCATATTGCCTTTAACGTGTGCTTTTCACCATGAATAAGTCAGGCCTACTGCTTTTGACATACCTTTTCATCATAAACAGATCAAACCTGTGCCATCTGATAACTCTTCCCAATGAATCAATCAGGCCTACAGCCCTTATCACTGACTTGTCGCCATAATAAACTCATGCAGCAAAAAACAGGTGTTCACAAGGAACTCATTTAGACAAAAACCTTCAGTATTCGCAATGAATTAATCTCATGCACGATTTAAGCGAAACAAGCATATAATAGAATCTGCCAGAGTTACAGTTAATACCACAAGCAATATTATCTCCTCGATTATAGAGAACATATAAGACTCAGAAGCATACAGCACCACAAGACCAGATTTTTAGACTACCTTCACTTCAGCCGAAGTGAGCGTATTTTATTTGCAGTAACATTAAAACATAAAAAATTCGACTTTTGTTGTGTATTCACAATATATACAAGAATTAAAAAAGCGTGACTTGTGTGACCCCAGTGGAGTGACCATAACCAACAGTGGAATAGCTGTAGTGACAATATTTACAACAGGGGATTGGTTATTGGAATGAATAGGATGTCCCTCCAATATCAGATCAAATCTTTCATTCTAGAAATTTTTTCTAGTATTCTGGGACTATCCATTTCTCAATAGTCGACGACGTTTTGACCCTCTCTTTGTACGGGGTCTCTTCATGACCGGAATTCTGGGGACTGCAAGGGTAAATCAAGTGAATAAAGGTACTGGCCAAAAGGTGTGGGCTGTGAAAAAGGATAACTGAGTGAGGCTTACCCTAGGCACTGAGATTTCGCCGAAGGTGTAGTTAGATTCAATAATATAGTGCCAAGCTGTGGCAATTCCAGAGGGTGGATACAAGGGATATCCACGGCAGCTGAAGTAACAACGGAATTCCTAATAAAACAGTTGAATGCATTAGGAACACCAAATTGATATATTGGTGTAACTGCGTTTAATCAGTATTTCAGCAGTGATAACGAATGCTTACCCTGGGCATCAGGATAGCAGGGGAGTAAGGATAAATAACATCAAGTACTGGTATGGCAATAATCCAAGACAGTTGGTAATGGGAGGACAGGGTGGCCTCCTTGCTGAAAGCAATTCCTATTGTACTGGGTGTTGCCAGCCAATATCAAAAACAAGGTATAGATTCCAAGCTTGGGCAAAGAACTTAATTCAACCATACATAGGTGGCCGATCAATGCGGTGTCTGAAAAACAAGGAGAAATTCCTGAATAATGTCGATGGAAGGAAGTATACCCCAGTGAGGGCAGGTATACGAAAAGGAGGGGTTGTTCTTACCTAATAGCCGCAGACGAGCGATCCGATGATCCGAATGTGCAAGAGACGCGGCTAAGAGTGGGGATAGATATTGCCGGCATCAGGAGTTTCGGCTGCAAATGCGCGCATGCACAGATGCGTGCTGGACGCATTCTGTGGCGGTCATCTCTCATTGGCAAAAAAGAAAATGAAGCGCATATGGTGGCAGCCATTAATAATGGCATAACGCGCTCAGCTCGCAGTGAGCCAGTATGTACAAGGCAATGAAGGATGACAAGCTGTGGGGATAGATATTGCCGGCATCAGAAGTTCTGCCGGCAATGCGCGCATGCGCAGCTGTGTGCTAGACGCGTTCTATGGTGGCCATCTCTCAGTGGCAAAAAAGAGGAAAATTAAAGCGCATACGGTGGCAGCCATTAATAATGGCATAGCGCGCTCAGCTCGCAGTGAGACAGTATGTCCAAGGCAATGAAGGAGGACAAGTAGTATAATATAGGAGACTGGTGTCAACTCCACTATGCGTGGATTCCTAATTAAAAATAATTTAATAGTAGTTGGTAGACGAGAATCATATTCCCACGACAAGATGGAAAAAGTCCATTGGGGTTCCAATGCAAAGCGGGTTTGTGGGGGGGAGACTAATGAGGTTCTGTGCTTTTACAGACTGCTGTACCAATAGATGTATAGAGTGATGTTTATCTCAATTTCTTTGTACAACACATATGTGTGTAGCTAGTACATCACTCTAACCTAAGCGACTCAGAACCTTCAAAATAAGACCTTTTCCCAATATTGCATTCAATTACAGAAGTACAAACATTCATATTCAGGGTATAACTTTTCAGTGATCCAACAAACATATTAGAAAACGATTAAAGCTAAAGTTATACAGCTGTGTGGAAAAACATACAATTCACCCAGCTTTCCGTGAAAGGTCTACTGTATACATGTGAAGGATGTTGTTGGAAATATCTGAGCTGAAGGTCAGGAAGGGGTGCCGTTATCATAATGTACTAATCTTAGTTCAGACTAATAAATTTCCGCCATTCCTCAAGACTGTTTAACCCTTTCCTTATAGAATCACATTTGTCAATCCATCTGCATTCCAATGATTGAAGAATCATTGAGATGTTACCTCCTCTTGGAGGGATTTTGGCCTTTTCGATTACTTGCCAGCGTATTTCATCAGCACCATGTGATTGCTCTTTATAATGCTGAACCAGTGGTGCTTTTTCAACCAGACAACGTATCCTACTTCTCTGTTGGCTGATTCGCGCCTTCACTGGTTGAGTGGTCTGCCCTATGTATATTTGGTTACATGGGCACCATATACAGTAGATGACATTTGAGGTGGCACAATTGGTGTGATCCTGCAATGTAAAGGTGACCTCTCCATGTGTGAAATGTTTAGTATTAGATGTATACTGACAGTTTATACAACTGCCACACTTAAAGTGGCCTGTAACTGGTGGGAGGGACCAGATATCATTGATGGTGGTCATTGGCTTACCTTTACCTATAGTGTAGATAAAGAAAAGTTCCAATTCTTGGATCTGGAAATACGCAACAAAAATAACTAGCTGATTGTAAGTCTCTACAGAAAACCCACTCAGAGAAACACGCTGCTCCAGTATAAAAGCTTTCACCCCCGTTCCCTGAAAGATGGACTTCCATATGGTCAGTTTTTAAGGCTAAGGCGAAACTGCACTGAGAAAGACTTTTTTTAAGGAAGGAAACATCCTGAGTACCAAACTACGTGACAGAGGATACCCGGAGCGACTGATTAAAATATCAAGGAAACGGGCCTGGTACAGCCCCCGAGAGGAAATATTGAAGAGTAGACCGAAGACATCCGTTAAGAAAAATATCTGTATCACCACATTTTGTCCTCACAGTACGCAAGTTGTAAAAACCATCAAGAGGCATTGGCCTACACATAACACACTAAGCGTGTGTCAAGAACTGCCTTTATTTTCATACAGGAAAGGAAAAAACATAGAAGACCATCTAGTGCATTCAGACACCAGCATTTCAAAGCCAATGACCACCATCAATGATATCTTGTCCCTCCCACGCTTTTTTAATTCTTGTATATATTGTCAATACACAACAAAAGTCGAATTTTTTATGTTTTAATGTTACTGCATATAAAATACGCTCACTTCGGCTGAAGTAAAGGTAGTCTAAAAATCTGGTCTTGTGGTGCTGTATGCTTCTGAGTCTTATATGTTCTCTATAATCGAGGAGATAATATTGCTTGTGGTATTAACTAACTCTGGCAGACTCTATTATATGCTTGTTTCGCTTAAATTGTGCATGAGATTAATTCATTGCGAATACTGAAGGTTTTTGTCTAAATGAGTTCCTTGTGAACACCTGTTTTTTTTGCTGCGTAGCTATACCCAGTTCGCAAGGACATATGGGTTGCTCTTGTTTTTTGTGGAACCATAATAAACTTAGGCCTATTGTATTGAGTATAAGCTCCCTTACAAGACAACCATTGGCAAAACAGTCATAAAATTATAAATATAAACACAATTAGAGTTAGCAAAACTATATATAAACACAGGGGCAGTGCCTCCCTTAGGACGCTGGGGCGTTGCCCCCTTGCCCCCTCATATGTTGGCCATCCAATTAAATGTGAGTAAAGTAAAGCATTGGAAGTGTTTGCATTTTGCAGCGGCCGGGCCGGTTCCAGTATACAGAGGCCTGATGCTGAGGCGGGTCCTGAAGCAGCCAGTGCGGGCTTGAGGGGTGGGGCTTGATAATATTATTGACAAGCAACATCAGAGTTAATAGCCAGCACCTGGGTCCCAAGTCAGCTGCCTCTCCCCGGCCAGCATGACATGCTCACTAGAGGCCACTCAGAGTCTCTCCATCAGCTAATACTGGAGCCTGGGGTGACTCGTAGCCACAGCCCCCGGGCTCAGTAATGAGTGTAGAGGTTCCCTGCCCCCAGCCAATCCAGGCGCAGCAGGAGCAGCGTCTGGATTGGTTTACAGACTAGGGGCCTCGGTCAGTGTGTGCACATGAGGCAGTGAGGGGCTGGGAGGAGGCTGTCTCTCTCTTCCCTTTTCATGCGGCACGAAGAGAGATAGGCTGCAGCGTTCGTTGTGCTAGTACGGCACATTGAAGAGTTTCCTGCTTCCTTCCACTCAGGTAAAGTGAGTTCGCTGCATATGTGCATATTTTTTTTTGTTATGAGTTGAAGTTATTTCCACTAGCAAAGCAAATCAGACATTATTTAATTCTGAATGAACCAGCCTCACTGAATAAATACGCTGTATATCAAGCAGTTTATGAATCTACTGTAGACAATATCATGAATAGGATCATGAAAACAAGTAACTAGAATAACCCAGCTAAATAGCTATGGCACTAAAATGTTCAAACTTCGTGTGGCTGAAAACCTCAAAGATATACCAGTTACAACACGGGGTGCCCCCCGAAGGCAGAGGGCAGATGATTTTAAATGTTAAACTCGGTGGAAACACTGCTAAAAAATCAATTCTGTGCAGAAATTGCGAGTCCCTTTTCTCTTTTTAGCACAATGGCATACATCTTTTACCCGTGGAGCACTACGCATTTATGAAATGAGGCTTTATTCTTCTTTGTTGCTCTCTTTGCAGTTTATCTCCAGCGGAACCATGTCGATGTTTTTCAAGGCTTTTGTCTTTCCTGTTACACTTCTGACTAGAACAAATGAGTAGTCTAGTTTTAATTTTATTTATGCTTGCAGTTTTCTGTAGCGCGAACGTGGCGCTAGGCCATTAGAGTGCTTTACAATTGCATGGAAGGTAGTGGCGTGTAACAGCGACACAAAACCAGTGAGCACCGAAACAACACATTCAGATTGAGGCAATGGAAATTAGAAGCTGGAGTTAGGAATAATCATTCACCAAAGTGTATTTTGGAATAGAAGAGTTCCACGCTCCTTTTTAGGTCGAGCCTAGAGTAGCGCGCAAGCGCTGCTTCTGGCGAAGACTTTATGTAGTGGGCATTTGAAAGCTGACCACACGCTCATGCACAATGGCCTTTTCCGTGCGGTTACCTGCACATTTCAGGCACAATGCACGAGCGTGTGGTCAGCTCAGCAGGCTGCCGCGCTCGCCCCCGCTTCTCTTTTCTTACTGCAGTCAGGACGACGTGCGCAGCCGAGACAAAGGCGGGCGCTTGTTTTAATATGCTCTCATGTTCGGTTTTAATTGCTCTTGGCTGGGTGCTTAGAAACACTTAAGTGGGCAATGTAGAAACTAAAACACTGTAACATTGGAACTTTGTTTATAGACCTTGACCATTTTGTCTCAGATAGGGCCAGTGCTAGGATTTGTGGCGTCCTAAAATAAAGTGACGGTTTTGTTCCGTCGTCGACCTCCCTCCCCTCCCCCTTTCCCATAAGACCAAATTTGATTCCAGGAACAATCTGGCACCCCCTGGTGGTGGCTGCTTAGAGTGCCTTGCACAGATACCCCAACTCCTTTTATTGATAACACGGTGTGCAGCTGGAGCAGGCTTGTGAGTTAACTAAATTGTCATCTCCCGAGTACAACTATTTTTCACCAATCTCCTCGCCGTCTGAATAATATGTGTTTCACGTCTGTTTAAAAAACACTCCTGGCGCCGGCAGTCATAGCAATCTCGGCATTGCCCTCTGGCCCCCGTCTCATTTGTACTCCATTTCCCCTGCCTCCGGGCCTTTACGGAGTTAGGCCTATAATCCGCCCGACCTATCCCCGCCGCAGAACAAAACTAAAGCAAACATGTCAGAGTAATGATGCTAGGATTTTGGTTTATTGAAAAGGCGATTTATTAATACCTTATTGCTACAAGCTGTGTCTTATCATCGCCAGGGGTCATTGGGAATCTGATTGGATATTCTGACGGCGGAAGAGTAATCCGGAGATAAACCCTCCGCCGCGTCCTTCAGAGTTGTCATGGCAGGCACCATAAACAGCATTTGTAACAATCTCGCAGCGGCGGGCGGCGCGCGGGGCTCTGTTTAGCATGCAGGAAATATTCCAATGGCCCGCCTCGGTGTGCAGGCTGCCGGCCCTCCCGAGAGAGGCCCAGGTTTAATGTGGCGTGCGCATCCCCGAAGATCATGGCGGGGAGCCGATGGGTCCGGGCGAGCAGGGACTGCCGTCCAATTGTTGGGCTGCAGGTAGCGCCTTCAAGCCGGAACCGGAGCCTGTGAAAAATGACAGGGTTCATGCTGGCAAATTGGTCCGAGGAGGAGGGCCGCAGCGCTTTGTCCTGGTGATAAACTGATTATGTCCCCGGTGGGTGTGCATGCGATTTGTCTTGTGCTGAAAGAGCCCACGCCTAGAACGTTTGTATCGAGAGCAGGTCGCGGATGCTCTTGAGTCATGGCTGTCAAAGAACTTACAGGATGCCTCACTCACTTCACAAGGCTGTGCGGCAGTGCGTGGCGGGGGCGTCAGTCATGCTAACATGACTAACATTAAAGCAGAAGTGTCCAGTAGCGAGCCACACTGCTCAAGACCAGGGCGAATATTTCAACATATTACTTTGGCATCATGTTTTATTTGTAATAATTTAGGCGAAGATTAACTTTTTTCAGGTCGGAAAAAGTGGTCGCAATTTACGACTGGCCTTTTGTTTTGTTTTTCACCAGAATATCATTTTGCACTAGGAACTGGCGTTAGTCGCAGTCTGACCAACCAAATTAATATTAATTTGGTTGGTCGCAGATCGCAAATCATTCCAGTTGACCAACATTCCAAGGACGGTAGCCTGCAATGGTCAGCAGACCACCATTCCTGAGACTGCTTTTAAAAAAAGTATGTTTTAAGCATTCCTATTTCCTTAAAACAAACCGGACTGCTTTTAAAAAGAGTTTTATTTTTTTTAAGTTTCAGTGAGAGTTTTCCCCGATTATGGAAATGCTAATACCTTTATCATACTAAAATGCATTGCTATTTGAGTCTGCCACTTCCGGGTTATTGTCTCTGTGGCAGTAGCCACAGAAGATGACCCAAGAGGTAATATTCCCCTCCTCCCCGAAAATAATCGGGGACATGGGGCAGTCCCCACTCTAATCTCGGCATGTTCAACAAAGACAGATTATGTGGGAAGCTGAAGTCAATACCCAGATCAGCACTGGTAATCTCCATTACACTGTTTCTTACTCTTCGTCTCAGTCCTTATGTCAAAGGGGTGATATTCTGTGTGAGGTAAGCACCCGAATAGCTTCCTAAAAGCATGTTTTAATCCTCCCTTTCACTGGTATGAGGTCATAAAAGGTCATCCTAAAATAGAAATTCTTGTAAAGACTTACTAAGCAGACCAACTCTTAGCAGAATAAATTGACTGACATCCGCCGGAAGGGTGGTAGAGACAAAGGCCGTGACGAGCAAGACCAGGACTGATCATAAAGAATATTATCATTTAGTCATGAATGCATCATCACTTTGTTTTTCCTTGTCCAGTTCTCGTCTCTGATGAGGAAGCAAACAGTCAAAACGAATCATTATCTAGAGAGTCTGAAGCATGTAATACTCATGAATTTTAATGAAAGATGGATGCAGAGACAATTCAGACTCTAGCAGTGCTGAGGTGGGCTAATAGACTGCAAGCGAGGCTCTACCCACACAAAGTCTGTAATGCCTAATGAAGGTTTCAGGTGAAGCCCCGATGTCCACCCAACATATGTCCAACTAGGAAACCTTATTATGTTTGGTCCATGATCGAGAGAACCATTTCGTGGTCAGATCATAGAACCCTTCATCGAAGGAATTTCATTATCTGAACTAAGCCTGGGCGGAGTTCACGGAGTTTCACTACATGGAACTCTGCGAAGAGCCAGAAACTCTGCCACGCTCCACGGAGTTCCGCCAGCGGCGTAATCTGTTAAGTCACGCTGCTCTCACTGATTTTTAGCGCCAAGAGTTTGACCAGCACTTTAAAATCAGCGTGAACGGCACTACACATCATGCCAGAGGACGCTGTTGCTTTCTGCTGCTCCAGAAGACATTGTACTCGAGTGGCAGCTTCCTCAACGCGAATGGCAGATTTCTTAACATGAGCAGTTGCGACCTGCCACGACCACCCGCAATGAGAAATCTCGCTGGGAAGAGGTCTAGTGCGTGATTTTTTCTCGCAAGTGCTCGCCAACATACCAATGGCCAGCTGCTCGAGAGAAAAAACTCCTCTCCACGTCACTTTGCAGAGTTTTTCAGAACTCCGCGCGGAGGGCGAAGTGGACAAAACTCTGGAAACTCTGTAGGCGGAGCGGAATACTTCGCCCACCCTTAAAATGAACACTATGAGAATAGCCATTGAAACCCCAAATGCCCATTGAAGCATTGGTGCACGTCTTAACCTTATTTCCCAGACCACATATGGAAACAAGTTAATTGTATGCACAACATCTCGACCTGGTGCAACTCAGTTAGATCCTGACTCCGCCCCTTAGCCAGGCTTTTCAGGAGAAGAGAGGCAGAATACTTAGAGTGAGAAGGACAGTGTTTTTGTTGAAATAAAAGCGATGTTGATGATACCGAGGATCAAAGAATGGGGAGAACTGAAGAACTAAATACTCATGATGAAACTAAGGGTTCCAGGCACAGGCATATGCTCGCTCGCCAAAGTGGTGACCAGTGATGGCTGCTTATAGACAAACAACTTTAACTTAAAGCAACTTTAGGGAAATTTCAGGAAGGTGTTCAAAATTAGGCTCCTGTAGTGCTTGAAGGAACCCAAGGGCACAGGAAACAGCAACCTGTGTTGTATCAAGTCAAAGCTATGCAAAAGGTGAGTTGCTCTGGGTTCCATTGAACCCTTTCTATCTAAAGCCTCTCTAAAAGCATTAATGCAACTGGACCCTGAGGAATGACACCATGAGATGAAATAGGACTCCACCTCCTTAAGTCAAGGATATTGATGAAGCCACAGTTCATTGGGGCCAATGCATGAGATAACAAGCATTGGCATAGCCAATAGGTCTCGCCTTTGGGACCTTCCAAGTGTTTAGCCATGCAGCACATTATCCTGAGTGCTGGGCTGCCAAGGATTGAAGAGCTATACAATTACTACAGACTGGGTTATGGAGTCTGATTCAGGAATTCATGCTTGCCTCAGGAAACATTTATGGACACATTCCATGGCTTTTTAATGCACAGAAAGAAAGACAAGTAGTGCCTTGCGCTTACTGTAGTGGGCAAAAGAAAAATGTGAACAACAATAGATCAGTGGATGAAAAAGGTCGAATGAAAGCCCTTCAGGTCTAAGCTATTGGCATTGTAAATGAGAATGCCTTTTATTTATGTTTTAAAAACGAAAACAAAAATAAAAGGCATTGTCATTTGCAATGTCAATAACTGAAACTCGTGTAAATGCGAGACCTATTGCATTGCAAATGCTTGTTGAAGGTTTTGGTTGGGGTCGCACGTAGATCTGGTGAGGGAGAGTTTTGGGTTCTTGCACCACTATTGCGTGAAGGTGGGGGGGCCCTATGAGCAGCATTTGTGCGGGGTAGCTATGATGTAGTGTGCGTGAAGGTAGCTATGTTTCTGTGTTGTGAGGGTGTGCATACAGCTATGATGCACTGCTGTGAGGCTTGGCAGGTATCTATGATGCAGTGCTTTGAGGGTGTGCTGGTAGATATGTTGCTGTGCTGTGAGCGTGCAACGTTATCTGTGTGGTTTGATGATGTACCTTGGTGCTTTGCGGGACAGTGCTGTTGAGATGACAGCAGCGCGCTTTGCCAACTATACGACTGGTTTCCCACGCGTGTGCACAAGAGTGCAAGGGTTCTGTCTGGTGAGTGCTGTTCGAGGAAGACCACTTGTAAGTGTGACTGCAAGTTTGCACTTTCGAACCCAACAATAACACTACACACTATTGTAGCATACTGCAACAATAGTGTGTAGTGTTATTGTTGGGTCGAAAGTGCGGCTAGAAGTCCAAGATGCTGATGGGTTATTGGCAGTTTGCTTCGTAAGACATCACAAACCAAACTAAGCAGGATACCATACGTATCCTGGGAAAGTGCGGTTTGTTCCTGCTTAGTTTGGTTTGTGATGTCTCTTGGGTTTGAGTGATATGTGCTTCCTAGCAGTCATTAACTATCCTCATACCTGAGCCGTCTCATACATATGTGATGTTATGTCAAGCCTGCATCCTGCAGAAAGGCAGAAGGGCAGTCCGACAATAAGCGAGAGTGCAGAATTTAGAAATGAGGCAACAAACACATCTAACATGAGTTGTGTACGTTGCTGAAGATGAGCCTGCCTATTCTTGTGGATTTCGAGTATGTGGTCGACTTTAAACGCCCAAATGTGTTTTTTTTATTTATAAACCTAAGTAAACCGGGCGTGGGTTCAATCCCCACACTGCTAAAGAGGCTGAAGACATACGCCTATATCTTTTAAGTCGGCCCTGAGGCTGCCACAGGCCCACCAGCCTTAGAAAGCACCCTTACTGTTAGGAAACCACCCTCTCCCATAAAGTCTAGTTCAGACCCTGTCCCAGCCTTAAAAGGATCATGACTGGTGGGAAACCACCCTCTTTCTCCGAAAGCCTAGTACAGGCTATGGCCCCAGCCCCACCTGCCTTAGACTGTTTGAAACCGTCCTATCTCCCCTAAAGTGTAGTACAGACCCTCCTCAGCCCTACTGGCTTCCAAGAGACATCAACCTGTCGGTGGGAACTTGATGGCTCTATGCCCCCCTCCTGTAATAACCCCCACTGGCTGTGCAATGGTGAGCGATGCCCTGTGCGCTCTCTTCTCCTCCAGACCCCGGGGCTCTTCTCCCTCTCCGGGGCAGAGGCCGCCCTGTGATGCCCCTCTTCAAGGTATATTTCTAAAGACAGTGGTCCCTAGGCAATAGTCAATGAGAACAAGGATTGAATATAGACCCGGTCAGTACCTCTTCAAGGTATATCAATAAAAAAAGAAATCTGTGAGGTACTCAGCATTGTTATCTTAAACTCTGTTATGAAGTTCTGTGGTTATACCGAATACGCAGCTACCTACATCATTATCATGTGAAATCTCTTTATTGCTGTCATAACTACACTTTCACAATTGTTTTATTAAACCTCTTGTTCTCTCAAATTTGCTTGAAAATGCACCATTTGCCCACTTTTCAAAATTTTCTCGGGAGGAGAAATCCCCCCCCCCAACCCCATTTTTGACAGTCCCTATGCTCGCTTGACACAAGACACTCACAATGTTTACGTCCCCCCACTTTCAAATATCTCCAGCCGTCACTGAGTGGGGGTGCTTATGGGAATTAATGGCCCTACACCCTCTGTAATGTCGACATATTTCAGCCCTATTTTAGTAGCCCAGAAGGTTCCAGACTTTCAACAGGACTACATTTTTTATGCCATCGAAATTACATATCTTAAGGTCAGTCTGTTCGCCCAACTGAGTGAGTCAGGCCTTAAACACACACATTTAACACTTAAAATATGCAACAAACAAGGGCTGACTCGCCCTATTCCAGCAAATTATGTGTCCTGGTTTCTGCAAAACTTAACAGTAACCAATATTGGTGTCAAGCAGTCCACGCTCATAGCACAATATCACATTCACCCATTATAGTGACCACACAGCAGCCATTACCCTGAATGAAGTTGTGCTTTCCTTGATTGAGTTATATACACAGGACAGGAACAACATATAGCCAGCCAATGAGGGAATATCCGTGACATATAGCAAGCAGCACTGCAAATTGTGATATGAAATGCGCACTGCAAATCATGATGTGCTATACCCTTATAGTCCATACCCTAAAAAAATCTAAAATCTAAATCCGTATTTGTAAAGCGCGAACTACTCACCCTTTCGGGTCTCAAGGCGCTGGGGGCCGTCGTGGAAATTAAGTGAGCTATTGCCCAGAGTCACATGGTGCTGAGCTGAGCTGCCGCCGGAGCCGGGGATCGAACCGTGAGCCCTGTGCTCCGAAGTCATGCCCCTGTAGTCACACTCTGTTGTATCACGGTAAGAACAGTTACATTTGTTATCTAGGGTCCCTCGGGATCAGCAGTAAAAGTTATGGGAGAGAAAACAAAAAATCAGAGAGCCGTATTCATGGTTGTTCTTCCTAAGTGAGCGCTTTTGCTCCTTACTCACTTCGTCAAGGGAGCCATGTCACCTGTAGTACCGAACCGTGTCCTGTCTCCTCCTTACTGCCTGCAGTCTTTTAACGAAGGCTTGGAAAGTGGGGAGCTGGCGTGGTGCTAGGACGCGCCTAGATGCGTTGCATGATGCATCAGCATGCCCGTATGCTCCAAAAGTAAAAGATATTACCCCAAAAACTCACTGAACGACATTACCCTAAGAAATTATTTTATAGAGCAAACGTTGGTGGATCCTTCACAGCAGTACATTGAAGTTTGAGAAGCCTTTTTTCTATTGCAAAAAACACTAGTTTTTATTATAAGTGCTTATTTATATTTAAACAGAAACCAATCGTGTATCAACAAACACTTTGGAACCTACTCAGTCACTGGCCATTTTCTTTGTGGTGGCTTAGGACTAATAACCCCATGGGAAGAGCAAAACCACTCTAATTGTAACTCTATGAATATGGTGTATATGATTATGTGCCCAAGTAAGAAGATGTATATAGGAATGACCTCAAGAAAAGATAAAATCAGAATCAGCGAACATCGAAGTAATACTTGTCAACACAACACGATTAACAGCACATTATCTTGGAAGGGCCACTCGGAAAATGACTTATTCGATCTAGACCATTACTGAAAAAAATCAACATAAGCACAAATATAAGCAAAACACTCTTAGAACGAGAACCAAGCTGTGTGTATAGATTACGAATTTATGTATCAGGACTGAATGAAGAAATCACATGGACACAGACAATTGTGATAATCTTTCTCCCCAATGCTATACACCTGCTATCACTACAGTCAATTTAGTGTATATTTTTTAGGAAGTATGCTCTGTGGAACTTCCCTCTGCAATACCGGACTATTAATATTGGTAACCTATGTATTAGTACAACCATTGATCATGGTATCATGGTTATAGATAAACAAATATTTTTTTTAAAGTAACATCACAGAATCGACCAGGCCTTATGATTATGAAAAAGACACACAATTGATGGACGGAATGCAGAACAAATCAAAACATTCAACCCCAGTCAAGAGATCTGGGTTAAATCCATCATTCTTTTGCTGACCATGCCACCCCAGTTTAGACCTGGCCATATTGTATTATATTGTAATTGCATTTATATGGCGCTTGTTACCCCTAATGGGGTGCTGAAGCACTTTCTTGGTGAGTAGCACGCTACTCCGGAACCCATAAGGATTAGTGGTGAATTAGTATAGTGAAATATGAAAGTAATTTAAGTGGTGGATATTAATCAGTTATTTGGATTGAGAAGGATAGCGGAGGGATAGAGGAGGGAAAAAGGTTTGCATTTATATAGCACTTGTTACCCCTGTTGGGGTGTTGAAGTGCTTTTTTGGCGAGTAGCACGCTACTCCGGAACCCATTAAAGGATTAGTGTTGAATTAGTATAGTGAAATATGAAAGTAATTTGAGTTTTGGATGATATGTTAGTCGGTTATTTGGATTGAAAAGGGTAGCAGAGGGATAGAAGAGGGAAAGAGGTTTGTGTGTATATATATATATATATATATATATATATATATCACTTGTTACCCCTGACGGGGTGTTGAAGCGCTTTTTCAGCGAGTAGCACGCCACTCCGGTGCACATTTAATAGAATTGATGGTAATAAGTTTACCTTCATTTACCATTTCTTGCCCCTTTTTAGGTCTCGCCTGAGCCAGCGCATGCGCTGCTCTGGCGAGACATTTAGTGAGTGGGCTTTAAAAAGCCGACCACAGCTTTTTGGGTGGCATAGAGCGTGCGGTTACGCGCACAGTGACTAGCAGAGGCGCCATCTGGCTTTCCTCTCTCGTCATGGTGCGCGCACATCGCACACCACTCGCCAGACGTGACGCTGCAGCTGCTTTCACTTTCGCGCGCTAGAAGGGACGGCAACAGCGCGCGATCGCGATCTTGATCAGTTTCACTTTCACGGCCGCGTCACTTTCACGGCCGCGCGGCCAATGCTTGTTTACCACACGTTGGGTTTATTGTCAATCTTATTTTTTGCCTCTTAATTGGGCAGCGCCTGCCGGCTTCACTTGCTCTTCTTTCCTCGAGATCACGTAAATATTGATTGTCTTTTATTAGTGTCATTTTGCTGCTAATAAACTGGGATTGAGTTTTTTTTCCTTATTTCCCTGTCGTTGCTTGCCTGTTGTTGATTGCCACTGTTATCCGTGTTTCTTTTTCCATCCCAACCCCTGGTGTCCATGTTGCTATTTGATTTAGCCCTCCCACCCCTTTAAATGTCTTGCTTTTGCTCCCATCCTCCGTTGTTCATCTTCCTGCTACCACCTACCCCCCTTGCAAGTGTTGTTTGTACCCCCGCTTACCGCCGTTATTTGTTTTGCCCTGTACCCACCCGACATTAGGGAATCAAGCATTTGCAATGCAATAGGTCTCGCAGTTATGCGAGTTTAAGCTATTGGCATTGTAAATTACAATGCCTTTTATTTGTTTTTAAAAAGAAAACAAAAATAAAAGGCATTGTTATTTGCAATGCCAATAGCTCAAACTCGCGTCAATGCGAGACCTATTGCATTGTAAATGCTTGTTTTCTATGCTCCTCTGGAAGGTGTTGGAGAAGCCCCTCCATTTCGTCCCAATGGGCCCTGTCGTATCTCGCTAACAAAGCCTGGCTATTGGCTATACACCAATGATTAGCTGCTTGTGTTGCACCTCTTTTACCAGAGGCATGTATGAGCGGACGTTTTCTGGAGGTGGTGCATCTCCAGTTGTTTGGGAGCTAGCTCTTTTGCTTGCGTTTGACACCACTAAAGACTCCAGAGTTAGTTGACCTTTAATTAAAGAAATCGGGTCTGATGGTGCTGCCTTATACTTTGTCAATGCATGGAGTAATTATCCTTGCTTGACAGGATCTTTTAAAATTTAGTTCGAATGACGAGTCATAACTTTGAGTAATGTTAAGTATTGTGCCCCTCTGTGCATTAGGCAGTCTCGAACAGAAAATCCTCCTCTATTGAGTCTATGCAAATCAGTCTTGACCCTGTGCCTCATGGGAACAGTCACGACCGAACTGCCAAGCCAGGTCCTACCTGGACCGGAAACAAGCATCCTAGGACCTGTTTCGCGGTTTCACCCCTCATTAGCCAGGATAGCTTGAATCCAGTGGCACAGTTAGCCCAGGACCCACGTCTGGGCATACCCGGCGCACTTGGGGCGAGAAAGCAAAAGACACACAATTAATGGACAGAATGCAGAACAAATCAAAACATTCACCCCCAGTCAAGAGATCTGGGTTAAATCCATCATTCTTTTGCTCACCATGCCACCCCAGTTAAGACCTGGCCATATGCAAATCGGTCTTGACCCTGTGCCTCATGGGAACAGTCCAGACCAAACTGACAGGCCAGGTCCTCCCTGGACCGGAAACAAGCATCCTAGGACCGGTTTCGGGGTTTCACCCCATATCAGCCAGGATAGCTTGAATCCTGTGGCACAGTGATTACAGGATCCACGTCTTGGCATACCCGGCGCACTTAGGGCGAGAAAGCAAAAAACACACAATTGATGGACGGAATGCAGAACAAATCAAAATATTCACCCACAGTCAAGAGATCTGGGTTAAATCCATCATTCTATTGCTCACCATGCCACCCCAGTTTAGACCTGGCCATATGCAAACCAGTCTTGACCCTGTGCCTCATGGAAACAGTCCAGACCGAACCTATGGTTATGTGTCAGCTGAATGGAAGTTTCTCATTTCAATCACCCTAAAACACGACGAGTATTGTGTGTATATAAGCTTCGCCTCAGGAACTATTTTTCTTGTGGGGCCTTAGGTTGCAGAGCATAAGCGTGCATTGTTGCTGCATGTAACGCACATGGGGATTGACATTTTACTATTATTGCCCCACCCCTTTCATCTGCCCAAAGATAGCGAGTGTGGTGGAGCTGTCCATGGTGTTGAGCTAAGCGCGGGGCCCTGGACAGCTGCCCACACGGCTCATGCCTAGTGCTGGCACGGGACGTACCTCAATTCTGACACAATTCCTCAAGCTTACAAAACTGAGACCTGCGTCTAGTTCTGCGGCTGCACCTCTCACCTGACACACACCTGCCTTTCCTGACTGTTAATCACATGGTGCTCTGTCAATGCACCGCAACCCTGACCTGCCGCAGCCACTACAGTCCTAACCAAGAGCGGCTCCTCCCCAGTGGCGGAGAAGCGTTGCCCCACTTGCTCAGAGCCAGCAGATGAAAAATAAAACGATATACAATAATCATTTTATTTTTCATTTGCCGGCTCTGAGCCAGCGTGTGGGTGGGGGCATGGGAGGGGGAGGTGGGAGGAGGAGTGCTATATGCACTTCTCAGTGCGCATGTGTGTTTGGCCGGCTGTCTCAGGCTGGCCAAACACACATACGCACTTAGGTTTTTCCAACCTGGCTGTATTGAACAGCCGGGCTGGAGAAACAGCACAGACTCTCTGTCCTGAGTGGAGCATCATTTCAGCCCGCTCAGGCCCATCCTCGCGCTGCTCTCATAGCATGAGCGCAGTGCGGGGATTGCACAGGGAGTCTGATGCTGCACCAGTGCCCGCTGGGACCAGGAAGCAGCAGAACACGGAGACACGAGGAGCGATGTGGCCGGCAGCTTCAGGTACGTGGTTTTAAACATTTTTGTAACCCTCCGTGCGCTCCCCCTCTCACGCTCCCCTGCGCCCCCTCCACCCACCCCACCGCCTCTTCATTGTCTCGGCCGCCACTGGTCCTAACACTAACACCAAAGTGTAGGACTATAGAGGGGCCTTGGTCTCTGCCCATACAGACCTTTGCTGATGTACCCAGTGCTTAATGTCTAAAAAAGAAAAAAAAAGTATCAGGGTCCACTGTTCTCTGCAGATGCAACTGCAGCTTTTACCATCCAGTGCCCCATGCCAGTGCCCATGCCAATGGCCTGTGGACGTACTGCTATTACTATTTTTAGTGCATCCTGCATTGCTAAACTAATGTGCTCTGCTGAAAATAGGCAGACAGTGCCGGTGTTAGGAATGAAGTGCCGGCTCCGAACACTGGCAAAAACCAGAACAAATTAAGCACTGCATGTACCTCAATCCAGACCAGCAGCCAGGCCTGGATTGGGGCCTCAATTCGGACCGGGCAGCCAAAAAAAGTGGCCCACATTCGCATTGCAACCTTTTACAATACACTCCTTGGTTAGGATCATAGAGCTAAGTGATGGAAAACATTTGTGGTAATAACATTATTTTAAAGATTATAGGGCCAGTACTTAAATAGGAAAAAAATTACTTTAAAAGCACAGAATTATCAAAAATATTGTGAACTCACTTTTAATTGTTTATTATCCATACGTTTGTGGTGGATGTTTGGATTAATGTTCACTGGGAAACATGACATGGCATAGACCTAGACTGCCTTTTACACTCACCCTGGGCTTTTTTGATATTCATTTTATTTTTGCAGTACTTAAGAGAGGCCCTCCAGTGATCACAGACTGGTGAAAGGTGCATCTATTTTTTTGTTTCACTTGCTGCTAGCATCACGTGTACATTCTGTAAAAAGGAATGATGCTAGTGTGTAAATGAAAAAAGAAACAAACAAAATAGTGTCACTTTCCTTACACACAGTTTTATGTAGCACAAACTTGGCCCAGAGGCATTGGAGCTCTTTATATGAGCACCAGATAACATTACAGAGGATCATAGTAATTTTTTTAGGTTCATGTAGATTAAGTGATTTGCCCAGAATCACAGGGTGTTGAGTGGACGCCCGGACTTGAACCTGATTTCCCAGATTCAAAGTCAACGAAGGCCACAACCCGTCCCTGTTGACTGCAGAAATGTATATATGGCAGACAAAGGAGAACAGCAGAGACTAATTTATCTCCGCTTGTTGCATGGAATAGAGGGGGACAAAAATAAACTGAGGCGCTTCCTCTCTGGCCCTCACCAACCCCCTCCACCCCCTCCAGTCCTCTTCCCTGCCCCAGTCCCCTGCAAAGCACGTGCTAATGGCTTCCCATCAGCAGCTCCTTGTAGCCCCTGTCACGCTTGGAGGGAACCAGGGGTCAGGCACACCCCATGCTGTGACAGTCGGAGCAGCCCATTGTCATTCTGCATCTGACATTAGCCCGCTGGCCTGACTTCATGTGCATGGGGTCAAGCTTACTATATACTTTTGTAGAGGCTGTAACAACAGCCTTTGACTTCTGCAGCAGGGGTTGAGTCCTTAAAAGACCAAACAAGCACTGGCAAAGCCAATAGGTATCTCCTATACCAGAGCTCTTGAACTTTGGCAGTGTGGTTTTGCCATGTTATACACCAGTGTGGCTGCTGTTCAGCGTGGCTAGAAGTTAGTGGTGTGTAGTGTCCTAGAGTAGAGAGGGAGGAGTACAGTGTTGTAGAGTGGAGTAGAGGGGAGCAGAGTTCAGTGTCCTAGAGTGCAGTGTCCCAGAGTGGCATAGAGTAGGGTGGAGTGGGTTGGAGTGGATTGAGGTAGTGGGGTGTATTGGAGTGGATTAGATTGGTTTGGGGTGGGGTGTATTGGATTAGATTAGGGTGGTTTGGAGTGGGGTCAATTAGAGTGGAGGGGTAGATTGGATTTGACAGTATTGGGGTGGATTGGATTGGATTGGGTTGAGGTGGACTGGATTGGGGTGAGATGGGGTGGATTAGAGTGGGTCAGATTGGAGTGGGGCAGATTGTTTTGGAGTGGGGAAGATTTGAGTCGGGCCAATTGTTTTGGATTACAGCGGGCAGAATGTTTTGGATTGGAGTGGGGCGAATTAGAGTGGGGCTGACTGTTTTGGGTTGGAGCTGGGCAGATGGAAGCTGGGCAGATGGAAGCTGGGCAGATGGAAGCTGGGCAGATGGAAGCTGGGCAGATGGAAGCTGGGCAGATGGAAGCTGGGCAGATGGAAGCTGGGCAGATGGAAGCTGGGCAGATTGGAGTGGGGCCGATTGGAGTGGGTGGATTGGAGTGGGCAGATTGTTTTAGATTGGAGTTGGGCAGACTGGAGTGGGGCAGCGTGTTTTGGGCTGGAGTGGGGCGGATTGGAGAGGAGCATATTGGAGTGGGGCGGATTGGAGTGGGCTAGATTGTTTTGTATTGGATTGGGGCAGATTGTTTTGGATTGGAGTGGGGCAGATTGTTTTGGAGTGGGGCAGATTGTTTTGGAGTGGGGCAGATTGTTTTGGAGTGGGGCAGATTGTTTTGGAGTGGGGCAGATTGTTTTGGAGTGGGGCAGATTGTTTTGGAGTGGGGCAGATTGTTTTGGAGTGGGGCAGATTGTTTTGGAGTGGGGCAGATTGTTTTGGAGTGGGGCAGATTGTTTTGGAGTGGGGCAGATTGTTTTGGAGTGGGGCAGATTGTTTTGGAGTGGGGCAGATTGTTTTGGAGTGGGGCAGATTGTTTTGGAGTGGGGCAGATTGTTTTGGAGTGGGGCAGATTGTTTTGGAGTGGGGCAGATTGTTTTGGAGTGGGGCAGATTGTTTTGGAGTGGGGCAGATTGTTTTGGAGTGGGGCAGATTGTTTTGGAGTGGGGCAGATTGTTTTGGAGTGGGGCAGATTGTTTTGGAGTGGGGCAGATTGTTTTGGAGTGGGGCAGATTGTTTTGGAGTGGGGCAGATTGTTTTGGAGTGGGGCAGATTGTTTTGGAGTGGGGCAGATTGTTTTGGAGTGGGGCAGATTGTTTTGGAGTGGGGCAGATTGTTTTGGAGTGGGGCAGATTGTTTTGGAGTGGGGCAGATTGTTTTGGAGTGGGGCAGATTGTTTTGGAGTGGGGCAGATTGTTTTGGAGTGGGGCAGATTGTTTTGGAGTGGGGCAGATTGTTTTGGAGTGGGGCAGATTGTTTTGGAGTGGGGCAGATTGTTTTGGAGTGGGGCAGATTGTTTTGGAGTGGGGCAGATTGTTTTGGAGTGGGGCAGATTGTTTTGGAGTGGGGCAGATTGTTTTGGAGTGGGGCAGATTGTTTTGGAGTGGGGCAGATTGTTTTGGAGTGGGGCAGATTGTTTTGGAGTGGGGCAGATTGTTTTGGAGTGGGGCAGATTGTTTTGGAGTGGGGCAGATTGTTTTGGAGTGGGGCAGATTGTTTTGGAGTGGGGCAGATTGTTTTGGAGTGGGGCAGATTGTTTTGGAGTGGGGCAGATTGTTTTGGAGTGGGGCAGATTGTTTTGGAGTGGGGCAGATTGTTTTGGAGTGGGGCAGATTGTTTTGGAGTGGGGCAGATTGTTTTGGAGTGGGGCAGATTGTTTTGGAGTGGGGCAGATTGTTTTGGAGTGGGGCAGATTGTTTTGGAGTGGGGCAGATTGTTTTGGAGTGGGGCAGATTGTTTTGGAGTGGGGCAGATTGTTTTGGAGTGGGGCAGATTGTTTTGGAGGGGGGCAGATTGTTTTGGAGGGGGCAGATTGTTTTGGAGGGGGCAGATTGTTTTGGAGGGGGCAGATTGGATTGGAGGGGGCAGATTGGATTGGAGGGGGGCAGATTGGATTGGAGGGGCAGATTGTATTGGAGGGGGGCAGATTGGATTGGAGGGGGCAGATTGTGTTGGATTGGAGGGGGCAGATTGTGTTGGATTGGAGGGGGCAGATTGTGTTGGATTGGAGGGGGCAGATTGTGTTGGATTGGAGGGGGCAGATTGTGTTGGATTGGAGGGGGCAGATTGTGTTGGATTGGAGGGGGCAGATTGTTTTGGATTGGAGGGGGCAGATTGTGTTGGATTGGAGTGGGGCAGATTGTTTGGATTGGAGTGGGGCAGATTGTTTGGATTGGAGTGGGGCAGATTGTTTGGATTGGAGTGGGGCAGATTGTTTGGATTGGAGTGGGGCAGATTGTTTTGGATTGGACTCGGGCAGATTGTTTTGAATTGTAGTGGGTCAGATTGGAGTGGGTGAGTTGGGAGAATTAGAGTGTGGCGAATTGGATTGAGGTGAGTGGTATGAATAGGTCTAGAGTGGATTGGACTGATTGGTGTGGGGTTGGTTGGCGTGGATTGGAGTGGGACGGAATGGGGTGGAATGGATTGGTGTGGACTGGAGTGGGGTGGATTTGGGTGTACTGCACGATTATGCGCTAAAGCATCATTTCAGAAATTATGCATGAGAAAGAAACAATGTTGCTTTGCAATAAGATAATCCTCATCTTTCAAGAACAGCGCCCACGAGCAAAAACAAAGGAAAACATGAGTGCACAGTGGGAAAAGAAGACTTGGCAAAATAAAAGAAAGTTAACTATAGAAAATAAATCTTTGTACTTTTGTTTTTCCTGCTGGGCGTGGTGTTTTTGCCAGTCACACGCCTTCTGTTTGCCGGGCTCTAAAAGTTAAAAAGAACAAAATAGTACCTCAATCACGTCGGGAGCAGCGGACGGGTACTGATTAAGTTGAATCAATCAGTGGTTGGTCTCTGCTCCACAGAGTAGTACGGAAATGATGTTAGGCCTTCCATGATGAATTATGAGGCTGTAAAGAAGAATGCCACGCAAACCAACAAATTGTAATCAAAGGGCAGGCTTAAACCCTTTTTGTTAACAATGTCTCGCAAGTGAGACGCATGCGCTAGCGCATGCTTGAGCCAAAAAAAAATGGGGTGACTGATCCTGCATTCAAGATTGTGTTTTAAGAAATAAAGACAATTTCAAAATTAACATGGTTGAAGATGTCCTGAATTTAGAAAAAGAAACCTACAAATTCACTCAAACCAATTGATTGGAAGTTGGAACCATACCATTGGTGTACATGCCTACTCCACCAACACCTGTTTAACTTATGGTTAATGAAGGTTAAGCTTGAAGGTTAGGAGACAAGATAAACATATAATAAGTACTATGTTTGCAAATTGTGGAGATGTACAACATTTGCGAAATGTGGAGTTCCCTGATGACGGTGATAAAGATGCTGGTGATGGATATTGTTGGGCAATTAGTACATAATTCAGATGAAAGCCATATGCTCTGGTGCTAGTGAGTTAGTGTTCTAGAAGAGTGGAGGTCCATTTTGATCAAGGGGGAGTTTGAAAATTATGATCAGGCTTGTGTTGTTTTTTTGCAAATAAAGGAGTCACCCTTGCTACTAGCAACATGTAAAAGTTTGTTCACAAGATACTTGAATTTTGGGAGCAAACAAACACTTCCCTGTAGCTTTGTATCACACACAAACCAAAGGGCAGAAAAATGTGTGAAGTTGGTTGGTTAAAGAAAGCATTTGGGTGGTGCTGGTGAGTAGTTTAGACTGGCAAGATGTGTGTGAGCTAGTGAATGTGTGTATGTTGATAGCTCACATGATCAGAGAGGATGCCTTTTGTGGTCATGTAAGAAAGCGTGCTCGGTACAAATTGGAACAAATGTGGTTTGGATAGACTATGAATTGTGAAGTAGATTATTAACCAGTGTAGAGACAGGTGAGAGAGAACCAACATTAAAACAAATTGCATTTTGGTCATACGTGAGGTGCTGCAGAGGTGAGGTGGATTTGAAGATTGAAGACCTTGTAAAAGTCAGACATCACCAAGGGTGGTCGTGTGTATGGAGCTAAAGTGTATTTGTAAGCTTTGAAAGAACTATGTTAAATAAGAAGGTGGTTTTACATGAAACATAGGGAGGATGACCAAATGAATGTTATTCTTTGGTGAACCAAAGGGTTTCTTGAGACTTACTGTTGATAGGGTCTGTAATGTAAACCTAAGGGTTATCAATGTATGTTAAAATGTTATGAAGGATCTGTCTGTCACCTCCTGAACGCTTCGCTGCCTGTATGAGGTGTGGGAGTGTACCCTATAAATCCTCAATCGGACTTCTATTTCAGAGTAACTTAAAGAACCTCTTCTTTCCGTCACAATTACTCTAAGGCAGATTTATCCCAATGTGCTTTGCAAAGATCTCTAATAAATTAAAATTTAATAGATTTTGGTTGTGCAAATTATTGTCTCTCTGTAGCGCATGGTATGTTTTATGAGCAACAACCACATCATTGTATGGAAATCTTCAGTGTTGAGAAACTGACTTGGTCTTGGTTCATGATATCACACATCAGTGCGTCCATCACTCATAAAAGTGAGACCATATGGAGCTGGGCAGATAAGGTGACAAATAGGAAGGAAGGTTGTAAATCCTTTAAAACATAACAGTAGATTACTCAGTAGAAAACTCTGGTGCATGTATTAGAAGCCTTTTTTAGGGGGTGGTGATATCTTCTTGGGTTGTCATACATATGGCGCAATAGTTTCTTGATATTTTGTGATACTGCACCATTAGCCAGACCCACGCGAAATACTTTAAAAGTGGTGTTAAGTTGAAAGGATATTGCCAGTGACATGGTAGATCAGTGTGTGAGGCTGAGGAACAGCAAGGGCGAAGCATGGCATGCTGCTCCCCTCTGACGTTTTACTCACTGTAATGGGATTAGACCCAAGTAAATTCAACTTTACACGGACAGATGGAAAGGACTGTGGATTAGAAAGGCAATATCATCCTTCAGCTGTCAAAGAGCATCAGACATTCATCAGGAATGTAGAAAACAAGCACCGGGGTCCTGTGCAGGAGTAGAATAAAAAGAGCGAAACTCGTTTTGAAAAAGAAAGTCAAAAGTTGAGTGATTATAGAATATGGGGAGCGAGATGGAGAGAGGGAGATGTACGCAATCTGGGCCTTTGCTGAACTCTGGCAGTGCTGCACTGTCTAATTAGCAAACAACCTCTTGCTTGAGTGTCATCAGGAGCGAGTGCTAATTTGAAACAAGTCAGCACGAGACAGTATAAGGTCTTTGGGTCAGTCCTGCCTGTATCTATATCCCGATGAGGAGGAAAGATAACTGATATTTACCACACATATATAAACACTTAGAGGCCATGATGGGAGGCTGAGAGGAGCGCTTCAAAACAGACGGCTGACAGGAGTGAGAAGCGTCGCATTGACTCTTCCACAAATAGATAAATGTTGTTTGCCTTGGGTGTAAAAAGAAGAAATAGTAAAGAAGGACCATTAGAACCGTGCCCTGTAGAAGAGAAGCACGACTGGAGACAAGACAATGGATGGCGTGTTTCTGCTTAACACAGAGGGAGTGAAGAAGAGTTTACATGGAGACAATGGAGAACTACCAGACTTTCAAGATGGCAGCAAGGTAATCTGATAATCTTGCGGCTTCTCTGGGGTGCACATGAGACCTCAGCTTTTGATCATATATGCTTGTGGATAGTGACCTGAAACCAAGGCAGCAGCTGAATTAACAATTCAACTGCCTTTTCATTGGAACAATTGTGGCCGCACCCCATTCTCTTTATGTTGTGTTTGCTCTATGTTTCACCCGGCAAATCTTTCACTTTATGGGCAACAAGCTTTTTAAAAAGCATGGTTTCAAATACAAATGCAACCAATGACTTGTCTAAGTATAATTGGGCATTGTGGCAGCAACTTGATGTTTGCATAGCGCCGATATACCGATTTCTTTCGATGTTGCATGTCAGAAGCCAAAATTATGAATTTCCAAAAACCCAAAGTACACTGGGTCACCGCGTTTGGCCTTATCCCAGTTAATACTGTAGTTCATACAAGATGGGAACAAGCATCACCGGGACAGTAAGTAAACACGCACCCTCAGGAAAACAGCATCTAACATTTGATCTCGGTCTTTGAATGCACAGCAAATGTGACCAGATAAGATTTACAGCCCTGTTTACAGCAGAGCTCGGTACGAGCGCTTGTCTCAAGTGTTCCAGATTAAAGAAAAAGGAGTTCTAGAACAGATGTTAAAATGGTAACCGGTGTATTTAGTTAGTACTTAGTCCCTGCTCTCGGGGATGGCTAAACACAGCAAGAGGCATGACTAAAGTATGCCATGGACAAATGAGGAGAAAGAATAGGAGAGCAACAATGAAGCCAGCAAATGGGAAGCCTATGGGCAGGCTGAAGCCCACAAAGTAGATACAGCATGTCTCGAAGATAGACCTAAAACCAGCCCACCAACTGGACTCAACAAGAGGCCCATCAGCCCATTGCCTGCCTTGCCAATCATAGGTTGGCTGCAGCAATTGATCTTTTTCCAATACCTGACCACCTGTAATCGTCTGTTGCTGTGTCTCGATTCTAACCTGCGGCACCCCTGCAATTCCAGTATCTGCTGATGCACTGCAATCTTGACAGGCAGTTGCCCTGCAGATCCAGTACTAAGATCCATACTTAGCTCTGCCAACGAAGCTACATTCCCAACTACAGGATACCCTACTGTTTCTGGACTGAACTTACTCAAAGCTCAGCTGAGGCACCTCAGTTCATAACCTACAGCATTCCCTTCTATTTGAGAACTTAGCTCTTTGTCTGATGTGCCTTAATCCTGGCAGGAAGCTGCCTCCTATTCAAAAACTGAGGTTAACGCAGCACTTGCTGATACACCTCTACCGTGAGATGCAGAAGTCATTGTTATGTCAGCAATAGGGTGACACTCAGCTATGTAAAGAAACCACAGACCTAAGTTAAAGCGTCCTGCTGTTCCAGTTTTGGACCACCACTGAGCTCTCCCAATGCAAATCAATGCCCACCACTCACATTCATTGTTACTGTGAATTGGAGACAAATGCACAAGTGCAAACCCTACAACAATTCAGTTTAAAAATAAAAATTACTTGTCTGCCACATAGTGAGCCACACTAAAGATTTTGTTGTTTCTACGAGCGATAAAGAACATGTATTATTATAACCAAATGTAATAGTACTCAGAGTACCCGCCTCTAAAGGATGAAAGGCTGAAATGACTGTGCCATTATTCAGACTTATCTCCCACAAATCACACAGTTGTCAGAAGTAAGTGCTTAACTCGCTGAGCCTTCTTCCCAGCCATTTCCTGCTGCTTTGGAGCATAACATCCCTAGACCTCACCCCACAAACAAGACATCTCTTTGGGTGTATAGACACCTGAATATTGTGGCTTAAATATTGCCTAACGAAAATATCATGTCAAAAATACAGTTGACAGAAAAAACGCCCTTTTGGAGTTAATAATAGAAAATGTAAACCAAATGTAGTGATTTGTGTGTAAACAATATTTAGAACATGATATTTATGTCAGATGATGTTTTTGTTATCTGTTCGGACATACCTCACTCTTTGGTGGTGGAATCTGTTAAAACCACAGTTCCTAAAATCCTTGAAAAGTCCCTAAAGGTTGTTACCAATGGGGGAGGAATCATTTTCAGCACAAGGATCAAAGCACTGCTTCTGAATTCCAAACAGAACGCTTTGGCAGTGCTTAGTTTGGGCCGATGGTGGGACCCACAGGCACTTTTTTTTGCGGGGGTGAGGGGGGCTGGCACTTATTTTTCTTCATCATACTTTCATCCAGATCAAGAAAGAGAAAAACACAAAAGGGAAGAGAAAGAGAAAAAAAGGGGAAGGAAGGAGAAAGAGAAAGACGGGAAAACAGTGACAAAGAAAGGAGGAAGGAAAAGGAACCTGAAAGAATGAGATAAAGGGACAGGAAGAGTCTTGTGGTAGATTAAAGAGGCATGAGGTCAGATGAAGACTACGTAGCCCTGGTAACCGCACCCCCGATATTCATAGCACCTGCTACGGGTGCCTTAGTAAGAGTTTGGACTCCGGCACTTATTGTTTTACAAATTAAGCACTGCGGCTTAGGCCCTCTTTGTGAGTTATGGTATTTCTTGCGGAGCAATAAATCCGGATAAAGTTCTGTACCTCACAATTCCAAGTGTCTCAAGGTTGGCGTTATCAGGTCTGCAATCTATGGACACAATAATTCCAAGGTCGTAGATAGTAGAGCCTTTACAATGCTGCAGGGGGCTGCAGGCAGTAGCATTGTCGGCCTTGCCCACCCCCGAGGCAGTACAGGGGGAGTAGATAATGCTCTCCCTTGACAGACAAAAGCCTGCCCTTCACTCCTGACCCACACTCAACGGTCCTTCCCGCTGACACTTTCCACCTGCTCAGAGCAGGCGAAAATGTCAGAAGTTTTTGATCCAGATTTGGGGAATAACACATGGTAAAGGACCCAGCATCTCCGGTTCTTGTAGTTATTTCCTATTCTAGGGAGAAAAGCTCTTCATCACTAGAATTTGGTGTGGGGATACCAATGGGAATTGGAGATTCCAGCACCCACCGACTGGAATCAGAGATTTACTCCTCATGTATCCCCCACCAAATTCTGCAATACTTGTATTGCAGGCCTTAATGATGTATTTTTAAGGCATCATCTAACAAGTTTTTAATACTCTTTCCAAATCCCATACTCATTCCCCACTTCCCCACCAAATGCAACATTTTCAATCATATGTGGCTGTTGTGTTCATTGTTGCCTATAGTTTCTATGTGATTGAAGTAGTGCAGAAACCAATTTTCTGCCTGTGCAGTTTCCCTATGCACCAGCTGTTGAGTCCCTTCAGGTTTGCACCTTCTGTCACAAGCAGGGGTGCATCTTAGATTCTGGACTTTTGTTGAATCTGAGATTTCCTGCATCGTACCCAACGTAAAATAGCGTTGACAAAGCCAATATTTCTGCCTTTAGCAAGCCTGTGTTAAGGAGAAAATAAAATGTGAAGAAATTGTGCTACCCTAGACATTAGTAGAGAGCAATGTAGAGTGATACATGGTTAAATGAGCAATATATGCCTTGGTTTCATAAAGATGCAATGTAGGTTGAAGTTCACCAGAATGCAGAAATACAAGTTCAGCAAGTTTCTATTGAATGGGAAAATATATTTACTGAGCCTTGAAGAGATTGCAATCACAGCCCACAAGCACGTATTTCATTGTCAATAGAGATGTGGCTTAGAAAATGTTGGTCAAAGGTGACATTAGTCTAAAGCATACAGAGTCAGATAAGAAGTCTTGGGAGCAGAGCAATAAATAAGCATGAACACGGAGAAAGAAGGTTAATGTTTCATTAAAGCTTTGTTAGAACTATGATAAAGAGAATGTAGAGCAATAGTTATGAGTTTAAAGGACACAGGTGATGTGATGTTTTTGTAAAAGTATCTTATTAACCTGTCTTGACTTGTTATTGGAATTTGAGATAGTTGTAATGTCAGCTGTTTTTCAGCTATATAACTAGCTGCCTGCGAGCAGCAATTTGATATCAGTTTGTTCAGCTCCTTGGAGGTGACTGATCTCCCGCAGTAATAAGCAAACCTACTTTTGCCTTGCCAAGAGAAGTCTTGTCTCTTTTTATTTCAGTTTTCCCTCAACATTTGGCGAGCGAGCCAGGAGTCCCGTTTGCCCTCGACTGACGGCTGTCACGGGAACACCACCTACCCCAGCTGCATAGAATACTGCATATTTATGAAAAGGTAAGCAGACACCATGTTACCTAAAGTTCTGCCTATTCTTGGGGGACAGGTAGGACCTGGAGATTGCCATCTTTAAGGTGAGAACAACGCAGACTCAGTTCCATGTTTGTATATATGACTTGTTTTTTGGCAATGGTAAACGTGGGTGACATGTAAATGGGTTATCGCATACAAGATTGTGAATGAACATTGCACAATATTAGGTTAAGGCGCTATGTAGTCGGTAGAGAGTTTTTCCCACTATAAAGTTGGAAGTGGTCAAATGTGCGTGATTCGAAGTTGGGAGTCCGATATGTGTTTCAATATTTTGACATAGAGGGATGGCTGAAATGCCAATGTCACTGAACTTTACCTCCAGTAAGAAGTGAACACTCAAATTACTATCCCAGACCTAATGTCTGGAAGTCACTCCATGGCCTATACGGCGCATGGTTTGAGGGTTATCCTCTCTTGAGTGCGGAAGGAAGTGACTAATGGCTACCGACCTAGTATGTAGTTTAGAGTAGAAAAAACTGTGATTGATTTTAGAAATAAGTTTAAGGTGTTTATATTTAAGAAAAGATATATATTGGTGATGAATGTGTGTATGTACATGTAAATGGAAATGTGGCTAAAGAGTAATGTTGTTTTATAATGTCATGATGCATAATGTGCAACTAAGAAACAGATTGACGGATTTTCTATCTTGTGAGGGATAGTGTACACTTCAGGAAAGAAAGTTTTAAATAGGTAAAAGATTAAGTGAATAGATAAAAAGCTAAAAGAAATATTATAAAAAGTTGCTAGAACTATAGGGACTATGGAGACTCCCCTATAACATATGGAAAAGACTTTTCCTGGTGATCAGAAAAGGTTACAAAAATATTGTAAAGAGTGGCTTAAGGCTACCCAAAAATATACGTATCCCTGGCCAGAAGAAGGGACATTTGATGATAAAATCTTAGAACACACTATCAGGTACCTTGAAAGTAAATATACAGGAATTAAGTTACAGAAGCGAGAATCCACTATAGCCTTGTGGCGAGTCTTTTGTGAGAAACCTAAAAAACTCCTTAAATACCTATACATCTTGTACCTTGTCCGCTCTCCCACCCCCATATGACCCCACAAGTAACTCTCCCAAGGTACCCGGTATTAATACATTAGCGCAGTTACAGGATGCTGCAGTGGGATTTGAGAATCCCGAGGTTGTGACCCCTCCCCTATCTCTGAAGGGACCCCCTAGTGTTTCCCTACAGACATAAAGGCCAAAACACGCAAGTACTCCCAAACAACAAACAAAGGATAGAAAACTCACAGTTCTCAGGAAAATTGGAAGCACAGTTTACATTAAATTTAGATCAAGCCTCTCCCCAGAAGGCTAGAGACAAAGGGCAGGGTCCAAGAGATGACGACGATCGGTCACAGACCTCATCAGCAATGTCACACTTTTTACAAAAAAGAGACATAACAGGAAAGGTAGTCAAACAGCAGGTGTCTACCCCACAATGAAGAGATGCAGATGATACAAGGTGGAAATATTATGTAGATAGGGCTGTTGGTATAGCCCTATGGCCAGTACCTTGAGAAAAAGATAAGGATTTTAAAATGACTGAAGATGATTTGCCACCTTGTCAAAAGGAGAAAGGAAATGTTATAATTACACCTGAGAACATTCAGAAATGGTTGTCACAAAGTGAAGATAGAAAAGATGAGAGAGACGCAGGTAGAGAAGAACATCGTGATAATGTATCAGAACGATTTCAGGGAAATTTTGCGAGGATGGCAGACAGAACAGAATCAGTACATAGGTATGTAGATGACATGGGTGAAATGCTTCAATCTCAAGAGCCTAGATGCCCCACTTACAACACTAGCAGCCAAGAGCTGCTCCTCATACATTTTGATCATAGAGATAGATCAGTGTCGTCGCTCAGCCCCACTAATATGTTTATAAAAACAATTGGAGGAGGAGAGCAGGGCACTTTCTTTAATATGAGGAAACCCCAAGCGACGGAGCTCAAGCAGTTCCAGTTTCAGGGAACGCATGGTCAGCCATATCTCAGAAAAGGGTCTTGAGGTTACAAGGGAATTGACACTACGTAAAAGACTGATACCACATCTGAGTGTTCAATCAGTTTCACGCAGCAATGATCTCGCCCCCAATGAGATAGTTGCTCACGGAGAAAACAAGTGGTATAATGTCATACCCTATACAGATAATTTAGCAGGTTTGACTGAAGGCCTAGCCCTGCAGATGAGTCCATGACCAAGAGAAGGGTCAAAGAAGGGAGCAACGGAAGGGGCTGTAGTAGCAGCCACTGCTCAGATGACTGCGATATAATCGTTTGATTATATGGGTATTGTCAGATCAGGATTACAGACTACACCACCACGTATACTATCTATGATAGATGACAGAGTATGGGTCAAAAACGAAAACAAAGTAGGCAAAATGCATATTGACCCAATAAGGATTAATGTCAAGCAGAATGTTGCCCTGCCAAAGAACACCACAGTAAAAAAACTCGCCAGAAGGGTTGTAAAGAAAGAGAAAATTATATAGGAGGATCTGAACATTTGGCTCCAGGAGCTGAAATATTCATTAATGGAGTAAAAATATCGATGCAATAACCAGAGTAATTTCTCCATTCAAAGTTAAGGGTTCCTGAGAAAACCTAAACAATGACCATCATATCAGTTAAATTAGAAACGATAATAGCAAGGCGCCAAATTGATTGTGCCAAAATAAAACACTTCTAATGACACTACACAAAATACTTTTTGGATGTGTCTTATTTAAGATGGAAGGGGCCAGAGCAAATCCTGCTCACCACACAGACAGACATCAAATGCACTAACAATCCGGACCGGATGGGGCGTGGCTACGTTGTGCTGCAGAATGGCCGCCTTCTGAAGGGGCTCTGCAGACCAGGCTCCATTATCCTAGAAAATCGCCGTTAATAATCGGAATCTGCCAAGGCTGACCGACACAACCTGCCGCTAAACTGAATCGCACCGCCTGGGCAAGACTTGGTCGTCGGAGACTGAGTCGGAGCCGAGCTACACGTCCCGTCGAGCCGCGGCCTGGCTGGCAATGTATCATGGCCGCCGCGCACCGTCGAAAAGCGAAACTGACCTAGTGTGCTCCTAAGACCCCGGGCACCACCAACGCGACTGGCAGAGGCTCCGTGGGAGAAAGAGCTGAGTGTGTGGGAAGAGATCCGACATCTAAAACACAAAAAAGGATCCTGCGTCCTTTAATTCGGCAGAACAACGCACCGGACTCGTGGGCGGAGATGCCAGAGTATCCCTGGGCCTGACTGCGGGGAGCTCAGTGAATCGCTGACTGCTGATGTCCATCGGATCCCGGAGACTGCGGGACGCATCGGACGTGCTGGCCTGAGGGAGGAGGAGTCCAGACACTGCAGTGAGGTGTGGTGAGTGTGGGCCGGGGGTTTGGGGTGGTGCGGGGCCGCGCGCGCTCCTGCTGCACAGGCCTGGTCCCCATCTACTATACTATACCGTGAGGGCCGCTCTGTGGTAGGTGGTGTAGTTAGGCCCGTGCCGCGGCAGCTCCCGTTCGCGCTAGACCGCTGATGTGCTGCGGTGCTATATTGGACGCCGTGGTGGGCGAGGGAGCTGAGTGGGCCTCTACCTCCCCTCTCATGCATCCCGAGCTCGTGTGAAGGGCGCGGGGGCCCGCTTGGGGATTACAAGTGCTGCTCGTTCCGGGCCCGCTCGGACGTTGATTGGCACTAGGCACTAGTTTCTTCCCATTGCTTTGCACGGTTGCAGGTTCTCCCACCCCATCGAGGCGCGCGGTGCGCACTCTACCGCAACACGGGCTTGGGGCCCATGCTAAGCCCCTCGCGATACACAGCTGATGCAGTAAATAAAGCAGTCTCAGCCACGCAAAAGTACAAGAGAACACTGTAGTAGTGCTGCTACCCTGAGTCGACCCCACGTCATTTAAGCATCCCATTGCTATCTTGTGTTTCTACAACTACCGTTCAAATGGGGAAGACAGACCCCAAACAGGCGAAGCTTCCCTTTGAAAATAAACGCCTCACCCGGACTAATGACGCAGGCCCTGAGCAGGACTCGGCCCAGGGTTCCAAAGAACACGTGGAGCAACAGGAGGAAGACATCTGCACTATCTTGCTGGACGTGCGCTCCAGCATCAAAACAGTGGACAACAAGATAGACGCTCTTGCCTCAAGTCTTGATATAGTCAAAAAACATGTAGACGCTCACGAGAGCCGACTTGACATTCTAGAAAACAGTTTATCGGATACCCAAGACTCTAATGCAGAATCCAGAACGCAAATCCTTAATATGGAAAAAGTATTGGCTGTGATAAAAGCTAAGAATGAAGACTTGGAGGTGCGCTCTCGTCGCAATAACTTACGTCTTATTGGGCTGCCGGAATCAACTGCTCTCCTGAAAATGGAACCATACATTGAAGACCTACTGCGTGATTTATTCGGGCCAGTACTCTCACAAGTCCTGATCGTTGAGAGGGCGCATCGCACCCTAGGCCCCCGCCAGGAGCAACGCCGCGTCCAATAATGGCACGCCTTCTGAACTATACGGACAGGGATGCCATTCTCAGAGCAGCACGGGACAAAAGCCCCATAACTCATCAGGGAAACTCCTTTTCTTTTTTCCCTGACTACACACCTACTGTCCAAGCAGCACGGAGAGAGTTCACGCCAGCGAAACGCATCCTACAAACTGCCTCCATTTCATATGCTATGCTATATCCAGCCAAGCTTAAAATCACATACGACGGAAAGTCGCAATTCTTCACAGACGCTAAATCAGCCCTTAAGTATGCCAAACACATAGGTGCAAGGAAATCGCCCTCGCATTCCTCACAACAAGCTGCTTCAGAACAGAACTTGAGTGACAATGATTGATATGCCGATAAGTAGCTCTGTATTGTATTACACAAGTTTGGTTATAATTGCGTTAATCACTACAATTCCGTTAGTTACCTAGACTGTAACAGAATGTAGTTTACTTCTCATGGTTATATGATGGTGCAACCTTCTCCTTTGGCAGATTACGTATCACACGTCAAAGCCTGGTCACCCTGCCACATGGCAGGTTATAGCCGGCGTCCCAAGCCCCACAGGGAGATCTCCCATGTGCTTTCGTTTTGTTCAACGGGTTCTTCAAGGGTGGACACAAGTCACAACCTAATTGGGAGGTTGATGTGGGTGGGGGGTGGGACGGGGGGAGCATAGTATACTCAGGCGCATGGTCCTCAACTACACAGCATATACAAGAAGTGAAAAGTCACTTGATTTTTCCTAAAGATTATCTTAGCTTCTATCTTTCTCTAAATGTAAAACGCAGAAATATAGTATATTTTTTAATTTATGATGTTCTATTGTGTGCTCATCTTACAGGTACACATATCATACACCAGAGGAGCTATGGACCCCTGATTGGTGGCCAGCAGAGCTCGGTGAACCTCCCACGCCAAAAAAGTGGGCAAAGAATCTGGGTGTCATAATTGATGACAGACTTTCTATGGAGGAGCATGTGAAAACCATCTCGGGCACTTGCTTCGGTGTGATGCGAATGCTGAGAAAAATTTTCCCTTGGATCCCCCTTTCAGCCAGAAAAGCCCTTATACAGGCACTTCTAGTCAGTAGACTAGATTATGGAAATTCTTTACTGGTAGGGATTAGGGAAGACTTACTTTCCAGGTTGCAAGTTGTCCAGAATACAGCTGCACGTCTAGCCCTCAATCAACCTGTTCGAACCCCATCAGCACCCCTTCTGCGACAACTGCACTGGCTGCCTGTTAGGAAAAGAGCAGTCTTCAAGCTCTTGTGCCTGGTGTTTAAATCATTCCAGGGGATGGGTCTAGCCTATCTAATGAAGAAACTAAAACCATATATCCCCGCACGCCAACTGAGATCGAGCAACTGATAGCTGCTCTGCCCCCTTAGAATCAGGAGAGCCAGAGTGGTCGGCCGCTCCTTCTCATACCTTGCCCCCGTCCATTGGAACAGACTGCCAGATGACATACGAGCCTGTTCCAATTTCAGACAGTTCAAGAAACTGCTTAAAACTTGGTTGTTCTGTTATTAACCAGTAATCTTCAATCTGCTGTCTGCAACTCCGGCGCCGAGAGATCCCCCCGGGGATGATTCGATTGCGCCATACAAATCCTAATAATAATAATACACCTTATTTACTGAGAAATGACTGAGACCAAATTCCTCACTTGGAACGTCCGTGGGCTTAATGATTTTAAGAAAGCACGGCTGATACACACATATCTAAGTAGGCACCACATAGACGTATGTCTTCTCCAAGAAACTAATTTGAACTACGACTCTGACCCTAAACTAAAGAATAGATATTGGGGGGGAAGTACACTCGGCCCCCTACTCTAACTACGCCAGGGGTGTCGCGATATTGATCAGGCGTGGCCTTCGCTGGTCGACCACACATATACAGATAGACCCCGAGGGAAGGTATATCATCTTAACAGGTACCCTTATGACAATTAAAGTCACCTTAGTGACAATATATGGCCCAAATGTGGATGACCCACAATTCTTTCTCACGGTATGGGCTAAGATAGCAGCACTGGGAGGAGACACGATCATTTGGGGAGGTGACTTCAATGTCACTCTTAATAATGACTGGGATAGAGTCGGTGCCGCTCGCAACTCGCATCTCAAGGCAACCCTACAACTAAATAATATTATACTTGAGCACGGTCTCACAGATATCTGGCGCAGTAGGAACCCAACCATGAGGGAGGGAACATGTATCACCTCGTACCATAATGCATGGTCAAGGATAGACTACTGGCTAGTCCCTTCCGATGTTGCGTCATGGATCATAGATACACTGCACCTCGCACGCACTCTATCCGACCACGCCCCGGTGGTGCTACACTGGAAGATACCACAAACTTTACCCCGCGCATTCAGTTGGCGTTTGCCACCACATGCACTCCTTGATACTGCATTCAGAGAAGAGATTAGAACTGACATTACACAATATTTTTCCACTAATGGAGGTTCGGTGGACTCCTCCTCGACGTTGTGGGAGGCATTCAAGGTAGTGATTCGAGGGGTTTGTATTTTCAAACAAGCAGGGGTGTTGAATTCTATTCGGTCTACTATAGCAAAACTTGAACAAGAAATCAAATCCGCAGAACAATTGTTCTTCCAAACTAGAGAACCTGGGCACCTGGCCACCATAAGGGGGAAAATCTCAGAATTTGAGGAAGAGGCAGACCCGATTCTTGGGGAAACATTCAAGAGCACGCAGTTATGGGGAGGGTGTTAGGCCTGGCAAAACTCTTGCCAATGCACTCAGACAGCGCACTTCTCCTGCCTTTATAGTCGAGTTATTGGATGACGAGGCTTCCCCATCAGAGGTCAAGAGGCTACACATAAATATTTCACCAAATACTATTCCTCATTATATACGGCAACGCAAAGTGCACGGCAACGCAAAGTGCACCCCACCCAGACCTCGGTGAATACTTAGAATCAATTGAGCTGCTCTGGTTGAGTGACGCCCACAGAGAGTATCTGGATGAACCTTTTTCGATAGAAGACATCACACAAGTTATTAACAGCTTACCTGGCGAATAAGCGCCGGGACTAGATGGCCTGACCACCACTTTCTATAAGACCTATGCGGAGGAGCTGGCGCCTAGGCTGTTAGATGTATATCAGGAGTCGCTAGAGATAGGAATCCTCCCGCCAACTATGCGCGAGGCGGCAATTATTTCCCTTTTAAACCAGACAAGGCATCTAATCTATGTGACTCATATAGACCCCTGTCGTTAATTAATGTAGACGTAAAGATCCTAGCCAAACTACTAGCTAACAGACTTCAGCCGCTATTACCGCTCATAGCCAGGCTAGACCAATCAGGATTCATGCCGGGTAGGTCAACGGCCCACAATCTGCGCTCGTTCTTCGCCACGGTGCACCAGATTGACCCCCTAATACCTGCCGTTGCAGTGTTTCTTGATGCAACAAAGGCGTTTAATTCCTTGGAGTTTCCTTTCTTGTTTACTGTTCTACCTAGATTGGGATTTAGCCCCAATTTTGTCAAACTAATAAGCCTGCTCTATACTAAACCCACAGCCCGACTTAGAGCAAATAATCTAATATCGGAACCATTCTTCATAACTCGTGGAACCAGGCTGGGATGCCCGCTTTCGCCACTGCTGTTCGCAGTGGCGATGGAGCCCCTAGCAGCCAGAATTCGTCAGCACCACACCACACGGGGTCTGGGATTCACTGACAGGAGTCTTATAATATCAATGTATGCAGGTGACACAACATTATATATTCGCAAACCAGATGAAAACCTTAACCCTGTGTTGAGAGTAGTCCTCCGTTATGGAGGGATGTCAGGCATACAGATTAACTGGTCAAAATCCTCTATTTTGCCGCTGACTGATGCCCCGCTGGAAACCCACTTGGAATTCCCGCTTAAATGGGCTGATGGTGCTGTTAAGTACCTAGGGGTGTGGTTGAGTCGAGACTCGCAGGAAATATGGCGAATGAACTTTGGCAAATTACTGGACTGGCTGGACCGCAAGTCAAAACTTTGGGCTGCCCTGCCTCTGTCACTGGCTGGCAGAATCGCCATCACCAAGATGATAGTTCTTCCTAAATTTTTATACTTATTCGTTAATATACCCATATCTTTTACCAAGGCCTTTTTAATTCCCTGCGCTCTATCGTAATTGCCTTAGTTTGGGCCGGTAAACAACATCGCGTGAGCTGGGACCTGCTAACATGCCCGCTATCTGGGGGTGGATTGGGTGCACCTGACTTCGAACTCTACGCACTGTGTGCGCAAGCCCAATTCCTTAACTTTTGGATACATCCCATCCCATTCCAGCCGCACGTGGCCATTGAAACAGATATAGCTGATCCCACCCCCCTACAAGTAGCTGTGTATAAACCATATCATAGATCAGCAAACTAAATAAATACAGTTGAGACCCTAAGATGGGCCTGGGACGGTTTAAGGAAACGTGTTGGGACACCACTGCTTTACTCGCCCTCCACTTCAGTTGCACATCACCCTCATTTTCCCTTCCTTAATGATAAGGGTTCAATAGCACGGGCACGCAGTATGGGCATTTCTACATTAGGGGACCTGTACCCACGGGACACCTTTTTAGAGCAGCCACAACAACAGGGAGACACTCCAATACCACGCCTGAACTTATTCCTATATTTCCAACTCCGAGCCACTTGCAAGACAATGCACTCAACTTTTCCAGCCCCCCAGATATAATGAAGCCACTAGAACATCTATTAACCACACCATCACCTCGTAAATTAATTACCAGATTGTACAACCTCACACAAACAAACACCCCTTGGGTGGCCCCCAAGCACTAACACAATGGAGAATTGACCTAGACGAACTGCCCACATACGAACAATGGTTATTTTGTTGCTCACAGCTGAGATATTTATCCCCGAACTATAAGCTGAGACTTATCCATTTCAAATTCATACATAGGATGTATCGCACCCCCATGCAGTTACACAAACTGGGGTTACGTCCTGATTCGTGCTGCTAGAAATGTAGACGTGAAGCAGCTGCCTTTTTACATGTTGCGTGGAGTTGCCAACCCATTGCTGAATTTTGGAAAGAGGTGTATGATACTATTCAAGCTGTCACTGGAGTGTCGCTGGAATATACCCCAGTGGTGGCACTGCTGGATTATGTGGGGGAAATCCCACCTGAGAAACGCCGTTTGGTGGCCATGATGCTACTGCTCGCAAAGCGCAGACTGGCCATCCGCTGGGGTGCCCCTAGAGCCCCCCGTATGGCTGCATAGGTGCGGGATATTGCTTACTGTCAAGAGCAGCTGCCGACATTCTGGGACCTAATGCCGACAGCATCTCGCCCGAGGGACATATGGGAACCTTTCAATACCTGGCTCAAGGGACAAAATGCAGACCTCCCGGATGACTCTAGTCCAGTGCCAGTTATCTCCCCGTCTGGATCGCCTCAATAGCCGCCTTCAAACTCGCCACTTTGTAGCAATGTCCTTCACACATATGGGTTCGCCTAGCTCATACCAAATTATACAGTCAATCATGGCCACCCTTCCCCTCCCCATTTACTGTGCTTAAAATCTATATGTTTATTTAGTCCTCAGCTGACACTTTTATGTTTGTCAATATAATTGTGAGAATTGTGATAATGTATTATACAGAGGTACATTTTTTCCTCCAAAAGGACAAAACGCACCGGAGCAGTGAACCTGATTTTATTTAGTATTGGTATTTCAAATTATTATAATGATGTAATTCGAAATAATGCTGTGTAGTGTTTACATGTAAATGTACCTATGTTATATATACACCTAAAAAAACAATCAGGACCGGACATATGCATCCCATCTAAAGAAAATACCACTGTTCACAGCAGTATATACCAACATAACTGAGACATCAGCACAGGTATCAAAGCCCCTTAAGGACTGAAGAGGAACTTTTGAAAAGATCTCTGTGATATCTTCGGCTCTGGTGAACGTACCATTGTTTTGATTTAGACAAAGTAACTGTAAACACTGACTGAGCTAATGTCTCAACAGTCAGCAAGTGATCAATCACAGCAGATCCCCAAATTAATTATCCATCTTTATAAGTATTAGATTGTTGCCCTCTCCAATAGCACTGACCGCAGCAGAGCACCCATACCAGTACAATCTAATAACAAATTAATTGGAGAAATCCTCGAACACCTAGGTATTGATTGTACATTACCTTTAGGTCTCTGGACAACATACATTAACATAACTGCATCCCCTCAGGATTGGGGGCTAGAAGAATTAATACCCCAAAACACACAGACAGAGGAAGAATTATTGGACAGTATAGGCAGGGATAAAGATACCTATCTTGAGGGTGATTTTGAGTGGGACTTTGATATAACTGAGATAGAGGAGTTCCTAAATCAGATAACTAAATGTAACTTTGATACCACAAGAATAGAGGAGTTTGTTGCAGTTGTCCAATCGATGGTGAGGTATCCTTTAGAGGAGCCACTGGATTAGTAATGGTGAGGAAGGGTAAATATTTATTCATTGAGCTACCCACCCTTGTGCCGCCCCGACCTGAAGCAGTGCTACGCAAACAAATGATGGACGGAATGCTGAATAAATCATACATTCACCCCAGTCAAGAGATCTGGGTTAAATCCATCGTTCTTTTGCTCACCATGCCACCCCAGTTTAGACCCAGCCATATGCAAATCAGTCTTGACCCTGTGCCTCATGGGAACAGTCCAGACCGAACTGCCAAGCCAGGTCCTCCCTGGACCGGAAACAAGCATCCTGGGACCGGTTTATGGGTATTACCCTTCATCAGCCAGGCTAGCTTGAATCCAGTGGCACAGTGAGCAAGGGACCCACGTCTGGGCATACCCATCCCACTTAGGGTGAAAAGTGCTACGCAAACAAATGATGGACGGAATGCTGAATAAATCATACATTCACCCCTCAGTCAAGAGATCTGGGTTAAATCCATCGTTCTTTTGCTCACCATGCCACCCCAGTTTAGACCCAGCCATATGCAAATCAGTCTTGACCCTGTGCCTCATGGGAACAGTCCAGACCGAACTGCCAAGCCAGGTCCTCCCTGGACCGGAAACAAGCATCCTGGGACCGGTTTATGGGTATTACCCTTCATCAGCCAGGCTAGCTTGAATCCAGTGGCACAGTGAGCTAGGGACCCACGTCAGGGCATACCCATCCCACTTAGGGTGAAAAGTGCTACGCAAACAAATGATGGACGGAATGCTGAATAAATCATACATTCACCCCTCAGTCAAGAGATCTGGGTTAAATCCATCGTTCTTTTGCTCACCATGCCACCCCAGTTTAGACCCAGCCATATGCAAATCAGTCTTGACCCTGTGCCTCATGGGAACAGTCCAGACCGAACTGCCAAGCCAGGTCCTCCCTGGACCGGAAACAAGCATCCTGGGACCGGTTTCTGGGTATTACCCTTCATCAGCCAGGCTAGCTTGAATCCAAAAACAATGGATTTATGCCCAGATCTCTGTACTGGGGTGAATGTATGACATTGTTCTGCATTCTGTCCATCAATTGTTCTTTATGCATTTGTCACCCCAAGTGGGACGGGTATGCCCCGACGTGGGTCCCGTGCTCTCCATGCCACTGGAGTCAAGCTATCCTGGCTGATGAGGGCTGAAAGCCCGAAACCGGTCCTAGGATGCTTGTTTCCAGTCCAGGGAGGACCTGGCCTGGCAGTTCGGGCTGGACTGTTCCCATTGGGCGCAGGGTCAAGACTGATTTGCATATGGCTGGGTCCAAACTGGAATGGCATGGTCAGTAAAAACGATGGATTTAGGCCCAGATCTCTGTACTGGGG
This sequence comes from Calotriton arnoldi, assembly GCA_963921515.1. Taxonomy (NCBI): domain Eukaryota; kingdom Metazoa; phylum Chordata; class Amphibia; order Caudata; family Salamandridae; genus Calotriton; species Calotriton arnoldi. The sequence goes on from CAWUFW010016497.1 coordinate 212,795, forward strand.
TGAATGTATGACATTGTTCTGCATTCTATCCATCAATTGTTCTTTTTGCATTTGTCACCCAGAGTGGGACGGGTATGCCCAGACGTGGGTCCCGTGCTCTCCAGGCCACTGGAGTCAAGCTATCCTGGCTGATGAGGGCTGAAAGCCTGAAACCGGTCCTAGGATGCTTGTTTCCAGTCCAGGGAGGACCTGGCCTGGCAGTTCGGGCTGGACTGTTCCCATTGGGCGCAGGGTCAAGACTGATTTACATATGGCTGGGTCCAAACTGGAATGGCATGGTGAGCAAAAAAACGATGGATTTAAGCCCAGATCTCTGTACTGGGGTGAATGTATGACATTATTTCTGCATTCTGTCCATCAATTGTTCTTTTCGCATTTGTCACCCCGAGTGGGACAGGTATGCCCAGACGTGGGTCCCGTGCTCTCCATGCCACTGGAGTCAAGCTATCCTGGCTGATGAGGGCTGAAAGCCCAAAACCGGTCCTAGGATGCTTGTTTCCAGTCCAGGGAGGACTTGGCCTGGCAGTTCAGGCTGGACTGTTCTCATTGGGCGCAGGGTCAAGACTGATTTGCATATGGCTGGGTCCAAACTGGAATGGCATGGTGAGCAAAAAAACGATGGATTTAGGCCCAGATCTCTGTACTGAGGTGAATGTATGACATTGTTCTGCATTCTGTCCATCAATTGTTCTTTTTGCATTTGTCACCCCGAGTGGGACGGGTATGCCCAGACGTGGGCCCCGTGCTCTCCATGCCACTGGAGTCAAGCTATCCTGGCTGATGAGGGCTGAAAGCCCGAAACCAGTCCTAGGATGCTTGTTTTCAGTCCAGGGAGGACCTGGCCTGGCAGTTCGGGCTGGACTGTTCCCATTGGGCGCAGGGTCAAGACTGATTTGCATATGGCTGGGTCCAAACTGGAATGGCATGGTGAGCAAAAAACGATGGATTTAGGCCCAGATCTCTGTACTGGGGTGAATGTATGACATTGTTCTGCATTCTGTCCATCAATTGTTCTTTTTGCATCCGACTCTGAAACAGTGGCCAACCTGGCCACTAAGAAATGGTTAAAAAGGACATTGCAGGGAAAGTTATTGATTATAACAGTACTGACATGGCTACTCTTCCTGATTGTGTGTTGTTTCTCATACATAACTTAGGTGCTTTTAACACAGGGACAAGTAGGAAATAATGATACTGAGGTAAATAATACAGAATTAGTTCCCTTCACACAACGGTTACATGGCTTATCCCATGTGGGCCCCTGAGAAACATCATGTGTGAGTGCTTGTATGAATGTGTGAATTGGTATGTAAGTGATACTGTGAGTGCTTGTATGGGTCAGTGAGTGGCTGTGTTGAGAGGCTGTATGGGTGAGTGAGTGGGTGAGTGAGTGGGTGTGTGAGTGACTAGGTAAATAAGTGGGTGTGTGAGTAGCTGTATGGGTGAGTGTGTGGCTATGTGACTGGCTGTACGGGTGAGTGACTGGTTGTATGAGTGGCTGTATGGGTGAGTGACTAGTTGTGTGAGTGGCTGTAGAGTGAGTGAGTGGGTGTGTGAGTGCCTCTATGGAGTAGTGAGTGGGAATGTGAATACTGGTATGGGTCTGTGAGTGGTTGTGCAGGTGTGTGAGTGGGTGTACGAAAGGTTGTATGGGGATGTGAGTGGGTGTGTGAGTGGTTTTGTGGATGATGTCATTAGTGATGTCATTTGAGATGTCATGAGTGATGAAATATGTGAGGTCATAAGCAGTGCAATCTGGGGAGTAAGTTATAGTTAGCTCAGGTAACTTTAACTGCTGAATTTCTATGGTTTTGTACGAGTGAAATCTGAGCCTAACTATAACCAGACCCTCCAGGATTGCGCGATGTACAAAATAACCGCGAAATCACCTAACTACCGCGATAACCGCAAAATGTATCATTTTGGCTGCTAAAAAAGGTCTCCAGCAGACGGCCAAAAGAATTGTGACATTTTATTGGCTATATGCACACACGTCACTACGTGGCACTGTACAGCCGTAATAGCTGCCTGCTTCCTGTTCTGTGCACATATTCTAGAAGGGCTATTATAATATTCGCTGCTCAAAGCCCAAATACATTTACATTCTTTTTGCATTTTGATAAGGCGCATAGATATCAGCTAACAAACTAATTATCTGTTTTAGCATTGTATTATACTATTGTGGTTATTATTATGCACGGAGACTTGAGGTAGGCCAATGCATAAGGGAAGTCATTTGTTTAATTTATTTGTAAAAATGTAAATGATTCGCTCTCAACAAACAGTGCGGATTTGTGAAGGTGAGTTTGGGGAGTGGAGCTCTACTACCCTCTGCCGTTGGTTCTGAGATTCCTTTGCAATGGTTTGGACAAGCTTTCAGATGTACTAATTCAAGCAAAATTAAATGAATGGTTTGGTTACTGACAAAATTAGAAAAATTAAATCCTGAAGGGGGCTCAACAAATGGATTCGATTCTCCACAAAATAAGTATAATAATGCAAGTTCTTAATTGTATACACAGATAATATTCTCAAAATAATAGAAGGAGAATGTGTTTAAATGAAAAGGTGAAAGAAACATAAAAAGTAACATTATTTAATATGTCATTATACTTTTGAGCCTTGATAAACAGGATAGACACCCTTTATTCCCGATATATAATCTATTTACTCCCAATTTGTGTTTTTTTAGTGTGTAATGTGCATAGGGCTTCTGGACTTCATTTCCTTTTGCGCAGCTCACATGTCCTTTAGATAATGAAAAGGAAAATGCTTCTTACCAGTATGCATCTGTTCTTGGCATGTAGAGCTGTAGATCCATATACTGTGCATAGATCGCCATCTGGTGTTGGGCTCGGATGTTTGCAGTTTGTTTTTGTTCAAAGAAGTCTTTGTAGTCACGAGATAGGTGACTCCTCCTTACGATGATAGTGCGCATGGGCATCGACTCCATCCCCAGATTGTTTTCGCCATAAAGGGTGATGATGGAGTTAGTAAGAAATAGAAAGAGATGTCCATGTGAGATGTATGTAAGTAAGATAACACTGCAACAGATAAAGGTACCCGGGAGGCGGGTGGACGTATATGGATCTACAGCTCTACATGCCAAGAACAGATGCATACTGGTAAGTAGCATTTTCCGTTCGAGGCATATGAGCTGTAGATCATATACTGTGCATAGACTATACAGTAGTTTTGTTTGTGGCGGTGGCTAACCTGTATCTGTTGCAGTGGTTTGAAAGAGTGTTCTTAAGACAGCCTGGCCCACACTAGCTTGTTGTTTTGTGTGCACATCTACACAATAGTGTTTTGTAAATGTGTGCGGTGTAGACCAAGTTGCAGCTTTGCAGATGTCATCTAAGGGAATGTTCCCTAAGAATGCCATAGAAGCCCCTAGTTTGCGGGTAGAATGAGCTCTAAGGGGAATTGTTAATGTACATTTGGCTTTAAGGTAGCATATTTGGATGCACTTAACAATCCACCGTGCAATGCCTGCTTCTGAAATGGGATTGCCTTTATGAGGTGGGGAAAAAGCAACGAAAAGTTGTTTAGTTTTTCTAAAGGACTTAGTTCGTTCAATGTAATAGAGTAGTGCTCTTTTAATGTCTAGCGTGTGAAGAGCCCTTTCTGCCACTGAGTCTGGTTGAGGGAAAAAAACTGGTAGCTCAACAGACTGGTTAAGATGAAAGGCAGACACAACTTTAGGTAAAAATTTTGGATTAGGTCTGAGAATCACTTAATGATGAATTTGCAAAAATGGTTCTTGTATGGTTAGTGCCTGGAGCTCACTCACTCTTCTAAGAGATGTGATGGCTATAAGGAAGGCTACTTTCCAAGTGTGGAATTGTAGTTCACATTTGTGCAGGGGTTCAAATGGTGGGCCCATGAGCCTTGTAAGGACGATATTAAGATTCCACACTGGAGAGGGCAGAGCTCTAGGGGAATTATTCTTTTAAGTCCTTCCATAAAAGCTTTAATAGCGGGTACTCGAAACAAAGACAAGTGTTGGCTGTTTTGTAGATAAGCTGCTATTGCAGCTAGATGTAGTCTTATAGATGTATATGCTAGATTACAGCGTTGTAGGTGTAATAGATAGCAGATAATGTTTTGAGTGGAAGTGTCTAATGGATTGATTTTATTGGTTGTACAGTAAATTACAAATCGTTTCCACTTTGCTGCGTAGCATGCCCTGGTAGTAGGACGTCTAGCCTCTTTAATGACGTTCATGCAGTCTGGCGGGAGATTAAGGTAGCCAAACTCTAAGAATTCAGGTGCCAGATCGCCAGGTTGAGTTGATTGGGATCTGGATGCCTTATCTCGCCATGGTTCTGAGTGAGAGGTTTGGGAGAGAGGTGCAGTTTTTGATGAGGAACTACTGACATTTCCAATAGTGTTGTGAACCAGGGTTGTCGAGCCCATGTGGGAGCAACCAGGATTAGTGTGAGGGAATGCTGCTTGAGCTTCCGGACCACTAATGGAATGAGTGGGAGAGGCAGAAAAGCGTAAGCAAATTTCCCCGACCAGTTCATCCATATCGCATTGCCTTTGGACAACGGTGTGGATACCTGGAGGCGAAGGTTGGGCATTTTGCGTTTTGGTGTGTGGCGAACAGATCTATTTCTGGGTAGCCCCACATTTGAAAGAATGGAAGAACTTGAGGATGAAGTTCCCATGCATGGATCTGTTGTTGTTGACGACTGAGCAGATCCGCGTTGTGATTGTGTACTCCTGGGAGGTGTTGTGCCAGGAGATATATGTTTTGTGGGATGGCCCATGTCCATATGCGTTGAGCTAAGTGTGAAAGTTGTAGAGAATGTGTTCCTCCCTGCTTTTGTATGTAGTGCATTGCTGTCATGTTGTCCGTACGAACTAAGACAGCTTTGCCTACAAGATGGAATTGAAAGGATTTCAATGCCTGAAATATTGCCAGTAATTCCAGGTGGTTTATGTGGAATTGTTTTTGCTTTGTAGTCCATATGCCTTGAATGGGAAGGTTTTGGAGAGGAGCTCCCCAGCCGGTGAGCGATGCGTCTGTTGTTAGCACTATCTGTGGAACCGGGTCGAGGAACGGCCGCCCCTTGGAAAGGTTGTGTGTGTTCCACCAGTGCAGAGAGCGATATGTGCGGCTGTCCACCAACACCAGATCTGTTAGCTGACCTTGAGCCTGGTTCCACTGGCGTGCTAAGCATTCCTGTAGAGGACGCATGGGAGTCTTGCATAAGGGACAATTAGAATGCAAGGAGCCATCATCCCGATTAATTGCATGAACACTCGAGCTGGTAATGAGTATTGAGGCTGAAATTGTGATATTAGAGCCTGTATGTTGCGTATTCTGACTGGGTTGGGGTATGCTAGAGCTTTGGAAGTGTCTATTGTAGCTCCTAGATACATTTGTGTTTTGGATGGTTGGAGGTGGGACTTGGTGAAGTTTACGGTGAATCCCAAGTCGTGAAGCAACTGAATTGTTTTGCGGGTGTGGTGAACGCAGCTGCTGTGTGACTTGGCTTTTATGAGCCAATCGTCCAGGTATGGGAACACGTGAATGTGTTGTCTTCTTAAGTGAGCTGCAACTACTGCGAGGCACTTGGTGAAGACTCTGGGTGCTGTGGTCACCCCGAACGGGAGGACTTTGAACTGTTAGTGTTGACCGTCCACCAGAAACCTGAGATATTTTCTGTGAGCTGGATGAATGGGAATATGGAAGTAGGCGTCCCTTAATCCAGAGTGGAAAGAAAGTCGCCTTGTTGAAGCAATGGGAGCACCTATTGGAGGGTGACCATGTGGAAGTGATCTGACTGAATATAGAGATTTAGTGTTCTGAGGTCCTGTATTGGCCTGAGAGAGCCGTCCTTTTTTGGAATTAGGAAATATAGGGAGTAAACCCCTGTGCCCTGATAAGGCAAGGGGACTGGTTCTATTGCATGTTTTTGTAACAGGGAGAGAACCTCTTGTTTTAGGAGGGTCAGATTTTCTGATGACATTGGACGATGCTTGGTAGGGATATTTGGGGGAGTGGAGGTGAGTTCTAGGCAATAACCATACTGGATAATTTGTCTTACCCACTTGTCTGTTGTGATGGAGTTCCAGACAGGTAGGAACTGTGAGAGACGTCCCCCAACAGGAGTGGAATGGTCGGGGGGAAGTGAAGGGAAGTCACTGCTTGGTGTTAGGGGAATTGCGGGTGTTGTTACCTCTGGCTCTTCCCCTATTATTGTTCCCTCTGTATCCTCCCCGAAAATATCCTTTGGGGGAGGTAGATTGATTGGGGCTTTTGTAAGATGAGGAGGGATTTTCTGATGATATTGTTTTGGAGCCACCTCTGTAAAAGGAGCGGCGAAATGAACCCCTGTTGGAAGGGAGTTGCAAGGCCCCCATGGACTTAGCAGTCAAGGTATCTTTCTTCATTTTCTCCTATGAAGTATCGACTGTAGGTCCAAAAAATGCTCTTGATCGAAGGGCTGATTGAGTATGGTGGTTTGAACTTCTTGCTTGAATCCGTAGATTCGAAGCCAAGCGTGCCTACGCAGTAATATGCTGGTGTTAATGGCACAGGATGCTGTATCAGCCGCATCTTGGGCGCATTTTATGGACGTGTTAGTTATCAGTTTGCCCTCTTGAATGAGTTCATTGGCCTTGATTTTGTGTTTGTCTGGTAAATACTGCATTCGTTTTTCCAGTTCGTCCTAGTGCGTTCTTTCATAGCACGCTAGGAGAGCTTGCGCATTGGCGATGCGCCAATGGTTAGCAGCCTGTGACGCAGTTCTTTTCCCTGAAGCGTCTATAAGCTTTGACTCCTTGTCAGGAGGAGGGGCATCGCCTGTAGCCTGGGAATTAGCCCTCTTGCGAGCATTAGACACAACAAGAGAGTCTAAAGGTATCTGGCCTTTGATGTACACTGGGTCTGTAGGAGCTGCTTTATATTTTTTATCCACCCTTGGTGTAAGTATTCGGGCTCTAACAGGGTCTTTGAATACTTCTGTCGCGTGTTTTAAGATGCCTTTTAGCATAGGCAGGGTGTGGGTGGATTTTTGTGAGGGTGCAAATGTCTCCACTAAGAAGTCCTCTGCTAGGGGATCAGTGTGTAGTTCCACCCCATGGTAGTGAGCAGCCCTATTGATAAGTTGTGCAAACCCAATGTTATCATCAGATGGTGATGGCCTGGAGGGATACAGATCAGGGTCATTGTGGAGATCTGGATCTTGATCATAGTCATCCCATGGGTCTGGGTCCTGTGGTATGTTATGAATGTCATCATCCCCTAGTGTATCCCTATCCCCATCACCACCATCATCATCATCATCATCTTGTGGCACAGGTGAGTGTGTAGGTGATGGTGAGTTTGCTGGTGAGATGAATAAGTTAGGATCAGGAGGAGGAGGAGAGGGAGGCATATAGGGGGGAGAAGGGTTAGTACCCATGTCCTTGCATTTGAGAGGTATGGGAGGATCCTCTGGAAGGTCTAGTTTCCGTTTCTTAGGAGGTTTGGTGAGAAGTTTACCAGTTTCGGGGTCAATATGCAGTGTTTTCTGCTTTGGATCCGAAGATTCTAGAAGAGAAAGTTCTTTGAGTGGTGTGTCTTGTTTCGGCGCCGGCAGCTTGGCCGTAGAGTGTTCCTTAACGGGCTTAAGCTGTGACGGTTTTGTAGGTGTTTTCGGCTCCGAAATCTTTGGTGAGGGAGTTTTCGGATCCGACATTTTCTTCGGCTCCAAAGCTTTTGGTTTGTCCTTCTTCGGCTCCGAAGCTTTCGGTTTGTCCTGTTTCGGCTCCGAAGCTTTGTCTTTTGGTGGCTTCGGAGTCGGGGTTTTCGGCGTCGAAGGTGTCTTCGGTGCCGGCAATGAAATGTGGGGCACCGGCTTGGTTTTAGGCTTTGGTGCCGAAGGTATATGTTCGGTGCCGGAATGGGGCCGACTCGAGCCCGAGTCGGAAGGCTTTTGTTTCGGTTTCATAGCCGGGCCCGAGGGCGGGGCGTCTGAAGTATGAACACGGGATTGACCTGAGCCCGAGGGCGAAGGTGTTACCGGAGCCTTAGGTTTGGGGGCGGGCTGGGTAGTAGTACTCACTGTCCTCTGAGCCGGGGTGACAATCTGCTCGTCTTCCTCGGAGTCGTCGGCTTCGGAGACGGAGATATCCTCTTCTGTAGGTGGAAGTTCTGGATGGACTGTGGAACCTGCGTCGAAGATGTCTGGGATCGAGCTGCTGCTGCGGGACATTTCGTGTCGTCGAGCCCGACGATCACGGATGGTTTTCTTCGACCGGAACGAAGTAGAGGCCTCGCAGTGTTTTTCCTCGTGCTCGGGGGAGAGGAGTTACACACTTCGTGTAAGTCTGTGTGTGGGAATTTAGCACCACACCTGGGGCATTTTTTAAACGGAGTCCGTTCCATCGACGGCCGTCGTGGTCGGCGCGGATAGGCCCAACGGCCCGCGTCGAAGTTCTTGGACGAAGATTTTTTGAAGTTGGAGGATGCGCGTCGAAAGGGGAACGCGACCGAGAACAATACCGTTGAGCGGTGAAGGATTGCGCGTCGAAGGGCGTTCGAAGATGATACCAACCCGGAGCGCAGGAAATCACATCCGAACCCAATGGCGGAAAAAAACAATCTGGGGATGGAATCGATGCCCATGCGCACTATCCTCGTAAGGAGGAGTCCCCTATCTCGTGACTACAAAGACTTCTTCGAACAAAAACAAACTGCAAACATCCGAGCCCAACACCAGATGGCGATCTATGCACAGTATATGATCTACAGCTCATATGCCTCGAACAAACTGCTTCCATTCTGCCGAGATATGCTAGTATTTGCAGCCATAGTTTGTCACTGTAGCAGTGCTTTTTCATTTTGGAGTATTCATTAGCAACACTTGCGATATCCATTATTATTATTATTATTATTGAAGCTTGTAGAGCGCGCGGCTACCTCCAACGGAAGTGTCCCGGCGCTAGCATTGCGTCCAACCTGAGGAGAGTGAGAGGACTAGGTAATAAACTCTAGGGAAGGCCGAAAAGCCATGTTTTTAGGGTTTTCCTATACATAACCTCCGACTTGATCTTCCTCAGATGCTCAGGCAAAGAGTTCCATAATGTAGCGGTTTTCACCGAAAAGGCCCGGCCACCGATCCTGGCCTTTGCAAAACGGGGGATCACCAGCAGATTCTGGTCATTTGATCTGAGTGTTCTGGTCTGGCTGTATTTCTGTAGTCTCAGCTTCAGATAGTGTGGGCCAGTATCTCTAACTGCTCTATGCGCCAAGGTCAGTGCCTTAAAATCTATTCTTCTTTTTACAGGCAGCCAGTGTAAACTTCGCAGATGGGGGGTAATGTGATGTCGCAGTGGCACATTCCTAATAAGCCTGGTTGCTGCGTTTTGAATAATCTGTAACCTCCTGAGCAGGTACTCAGGGAGACCCAGGTAGAGACTGTTAGCATAGTCGAGCTGAGAAGTGACTAATGCATGCACCACAGTCTTCCTACATTCCAAAGACAGGAAGTGGAGGAATCTCCGCAGAGCCTTCAGCTTCCAGAAACACAGTGAGGAGACATGAGCAATTTGCGCCTTGCCAGTAAGTTGAGAATCAAACTTAAACCCTAGATTCCTGGCAGAGGCAACTGGCAGCGGAGGCGGATTTAGCTCGGACGGCCAGCAAAGTACCGACTGAGGGGGATTGGATTGGTTAAAAAACAGGACCTCTGTTTTGTCGGTATTTAATTTTAAGCAGCTATCCATCATCCACGACGAGATATTAAGAAGACACTGCTTAAAATTGGCGAAAGCTGTCTCGTTGTGTTCCCTAAAAGAGAACACTAGTTGCGTGTCGTCGGCATACGAGACAACTTTCACCCCACATTGCTCAACAATTGCCGCGAGGGGAGTAAGATAAACGTTGGGCTCAAGGCCGAGCCCTGAGGGACACCACACATAAGGGGGCTGGAGCTGGAGACATGGGGGTGGAGAATCACTTGTTGTGAGCGACCCTCCAGAAATAAGCGGAACCATGCCAAGACAGTTCCTGTCACTCCTAGATGTTCAAGTCTATTTAGGAGAATCCTGTGTGATACCGTGTCAAAGGCCGCGGACAAGTCCAGCATCGCGCAGCTGCCCTGATCTAAAGTTTCACGGATAGACTCTGCGACTTCAAGCAGCATGGTGTCCGTGCTATAGCCCGATCTAAATCCTGACTGGGAGTCGTGCAGATGGTTATTTGACTCGAGAAAGTCCGAAAGTTGTCTCTGAACTTCCTTTTCAAGAATTTTGGCCGGCACTGGGAGAAGAGAAATTGGCCTGAAATTTTTAAGCTCTGCTGGGTCAGCGTCCTCTTTTTTGAGGATTGGCTGGACATAAGCTTTTTTCCAACTGGTTGGATAGACCCCAGTCTCTAATGAGGCATTCCAGATGGAGTTCAGTATAGGGTTGAACCAAGAGGCTAGTAGCTTGAAGAATCTGGCAGGGCAGGGGTCAGACGGAGAGCCTGATTTAGTTTTATTCAATTCCACCAGGGACGCCTCCGGGCAGAAAGGGCGGAAAGCAGACCACAGGCCCAGGTGGTGTGGAATATGTGTTAACAAATCTGGCAGTCCCAAAGAAGGAAAGGAGGAGTAAATAGCTAACATTTTGTTCTGGAAGAAAGAGGCTAAATCTTCACAGCGAGCCTCTGAGGGGGGAATAGTACTCTTCAGGGCTTGAGGTTTAATGAAACCCTGGACTAACTTAAAAACTTATTTCGCGGAGTTGTCAGAGGACTTAATCTGCTTTGCGACATAGTCCCTGATGAGCTTACGTTTTAGGCTGTGAAATTTCCTTTGTGCTGCTTTGTAGGCGCACTTGGCCTCTGGCCAGGGCCGGACTGGCCGTAGCGGGCACCGGGCGTTTCCCCGGTGGGCCGCTAGGGTGGGGGCCGGATTTGGGCCCCTAGGGGGCGTTTTTGTTACCGGGGGTCGGCAATATCGGCCCCCGGTAACAAAATCGGCCGAAACCGGCGCTCGCAAACTGCTCGGCTGCACCCCCCTTCACCCCAGGGGGGGCCGGCCGAGCAGTTTGCCAGGGCCGGTTTCATAGTTTTTTCGCCAGGCACGCTCCAGCCTCTTACATAGGCTTTTCTCCGTGCGGAGTTCACTTGTAAACCGGGGGGCCGAAGGTTTACTCCTGGCCAATTTCATGGTCTTAGTTGGGGCTATTCTGTCAAGGGCTGAAACGAACACTTAGAATATCTAATGATACAAGAGCAGGCGTTTTTAAGTCTATTACCAATAATTCGTCTTACTCTGAAAATTGACTTATGTATGGGGCTGCCATACTTTGCTCCACACTTAAAAGCAGGCCCTTTGTCTACCTTCTTATATGATAAACTTTGATATTGTGGGAGATACCCAACGGAGGGAGTGAAGGAGTCTGTGTGACTGAAACCAGGGAGCAAAGGGGGCTGTGTGACTAAACCCAGGGAGTGAAGGGGGCTGTGTGACTGAAACCAGAGAGTAAAGAGAGCTGTGTGAATGAAACCAGGGAGTGGTGAAAGTGGTGCCCCAGCAGGGATGCATACATGGGCGCTAGAACATCCTAGGGAGAAATACGGCCCTCTCCCACGAGGTTAGGATTGGAGCTGTGCTTCCATAGAGCTGCAGAAACTTGAAACATGCCTATTTCAAAGTGTAATACTCTGCTAAAACAGGCTCCATTGATTTAAGGCTGAAAAGGAATGATTACGAGTAAAATAAAGTTCTGCAATAATGCCGCAAAAGTTTTATTTTTGTGTTGAAAAATTTGCAAATCTATGCCGCAATATCTTGGGGGGGGGGGGGGTCTGTCTATGGCAGTCTCTACCATTGCCTCCAGTATAGTGGGTGGGGTACAGTTGAGGGACCACCTCCTGTTGCCAGAGTCTCACTCAGGCGTGTTGCCACCCTTTGTTTGGTGCAAGACCAGAGGTCATACCACCTCTTCCATATTTCTTTCACCAAGCGCTGTGCCACACATACAGCATTTATTTTCTGCTGTATGTCCTTCCAGATTTTGCGTTTCTGGGTCTCAGGCACAGTCACAGATGCACAGCCAAACACCTACTCATGGTTGTTACAGCATTCCTCGGTTAGTCTCTCCAGTTCTTTTTCGGAGAACTTCAATTTGCGCTTTCTTACCCCTGCCTCCTTCTCTGCCTATTGGCTGGCCATTCCTGTGGTATTAATTAACCTCTTCCATGCGTCGGACGGCCCCCGGCCGTTCGACGTCACGGTGGGCGTGTGCGGAGGACGACCGGGGGCCGTCCGTTCCGCGCACGCGTGGAATTCGCCCGCACAGCAGGGGAATTTGCGCCGCGTCGAAGCGGTTAAGGTTTTGGGACTCCTCAGGTCGCTTGGATTGTGCAGCAGTTCTCTCCTCCTTACTCTGCCTGCTCTCTTGGCTTCTCCTGGGCAGCACTTCCTGTTTGTGGGGTCATCTCCCTGACCCAGGAAGCAGAATCTCTATTTTTTTAATGCAGTCGCTATTTGCAACTGATTAAGTAATCGCAAGTTGCGATTTCCTATTTAGCGATGCGACTCGTTTCCGAGTCATAAAATCCGGCCGGCTTGAGACCGTACATGCCATTTAGCGATTTCCTAATTGCGAATCGCAAAAATTCACAATTCGGAAATCGATTAATTGTGTTTTCGTACACCCGTCCCTAGTTCAGCAAATACCTCACGCCCCACTTGTGATCAGGCCTATGTGTCTGCTGTCATCAATGAGAATGTTTTTAATGCTTTCAGTCAGATAGGGTCTAATGTTAGAACTGTTACAGAAATACTTTTTAAAATGGGGATGTACTCAATCCTCACAAGAGAAATGAAGGCCTGATACCACATCTTCCACTGTTACAGCTGTATGTGTGCATCATCTATTCAGAGGTAGAAAGAAGTTGCGCTTGACCTGTTTGTCATGTGTGATTATTTTGAGGCTGACCCTAGGTTTTGCTATCCTACAATCCCCCTTTTGTTTAACATATTATGGTAGCTCCCATGACTAGCATGAGATTTATATGATATCATATGATGAAGAAAGTTCAGAAATGGTTACAAATATCAATATTTTGGCAAAAAAGATCTCACACACAGAACGACAATATATATCCAATGTAACCACGCAGCAAGCTTCCCTGACATTAGAACACATACTAGTGAATTCGGTGCTTAATATGAGCATTCGTGATTTCAGAGGCTCTGCACCAGCACTTAATTGTCAACACCAGCACTTATTACAGTCCACCACGTGGAGGCACTGTTTGTTCGATTTTGAGATGGGCACATGAGCACAACAGTTGTATGGTAATTCAATATACATTAAAAATTACTAATACTTGCCATCCAACCATTTATATAGCTTTGATTGGCCTAGAATAGTCTGAATTCTCACACATGTAGGCTTGCGAGGGTTAGTGGTTGTGTTGGTACTGTCACTTGCAGCTGGCAGGGGCCATTGATGGTTCAAGATGTAGTGGCCTTCTGACTGACGGCCCTGGCATTTATTTTCTTTTACAAATTAAGCCCTGAAATTTCAAATCTGCGTGAGATTTACGCATGCGCAGGTCAGGTTGACCCCTCATTCATGTCAGACCGTATCTCACATTTGGTGAGGAAGTCTATCCATGGAAATTCAAACGTGACATATATCTGTGTGCATTTCAGTTCAGTGTGTAGGGTCCACTCTTACTACAAAGACAATGCCTGCCACCCCCCCCCACACACACACACACACTTTGTGTGATAGGAATGCCTGCTACGCTTGCGGATGAGTTTTCCTTGGCTACCTTGGTATCAGAGCGTTTGTTCAAATAGCGCCCTGGGCTCAGAGAAATTTGGCGCCCTTGCTAATGCTTGCGAATTAAATGAGGCAGCAGGAGGCCCTTTTTGAGTTCACTGGTCAGTCCCTGGCTGAGCTGTGACTGGCCCCTGAACACAGATGCCTCCGGACCTCCCCAGCTCACCTAAATCACCGATAGCTTGGCTGCCTCACGCTTATGATTGTATTGCTGATGTGTGTCAGCAGGGGTGAGCGGGTGAAGGGAGGGCAAGGAAGGGTGCTAATGGGGTTTTAAAAACATTGCCCAAGGTATGATAATGAAGGACTAAAACCACTTTAAACTGGAAAATTAGACAGAAACGAGCACGAAGGGCCACGGACAAACCTGGAGCAGGTTGACAGGGGTCCTGCTGTTGGCAGTACCTTAATGCACACAGCTCCGTGCGCCTCTCGGAATATTGGCGCCCTTGGCCCAGCTCGCCCATGCTAAAGGCCGGCCCTGCTTGAATGATACGTTTTCAAAAGTAATATAGATTGCTGCCTAGATGTCCGTTCTGTGGCTCTGCCAAGGCTGCCCAGGGGGGCCACGTAGGGGACCCTCCAAAAGGGCGGCCGCCTTAGTGCCACAGGAAGGCACAGAAGTCTGCTGACTAGGCTCCCTGGGTTAGGGACCAGGGGGTCTGCTGGCCGCGTCACTTCCGGCCGTGGGAGGGGGACAGGGGTACAAAAGCCTTCCCCCGCCCACTGTACGGTCTCTTGACCGCTACCCGTCTCGCTGTTTGCTTCGCCCTGGTCGCGTCGTCTTATTCTGGTCTGGCGTCGGTGTCCGGTGAGTGTGTGGGCATTTTCGCCCCCCCCCCCCTTTCCCATGTCTTTTACAGTCGGTCGGTGGTTCCGGCAGTGTGCTGGACTAGGATCGGGGCCTGGGACGCCCCCTTGGCCGGGCGTTTTGTTGTGTGGCGAAGCAGCATAGGCCGGGCGGGGCGCGGCATTCTGGCATGGCTCGAGGAGGGTTGCGGTCGCGGAGTGAAAGTGTATAGGGAAGCGTTGTAGTGCTCTGATGTCTGGCGTTGTAGTGCTCTGTTTTCAGGCGCCAAGGACTAAATGAGGCCCGGGTGTTTCTTCTTTGAGGCAGCCAGTCTAATGCACTCCAGACGCGGCCGCGAACCATGGCGTCTTGTGCTTGTTTTCCGGTAGGAGGGGCCTCAGTCCAGCCCGGCTCAGGAGCCGTGAACCCACTAAGGGTCTCAGGAATTTGCTCCAGTCAGAGACCCCCTCGGCATCTGATCTGTTTCCGGCGGGGAGAATAGGCAACCTTCCAGGAATCCTCGCACACCAGGGCTGCACTGCTCCCCATGGGGCACGAGTGGCTGCCAAGCCGGGTAGGTGTGTGTTGGGAGGGGGGCGAGCTGCAGGGGTTAAGGGCCCTTTCGCAGCGGTCTGGACAGCGAGATTTGTGCGGAGTGGTGAGGTGACGTGCAGAGGGTGCCTAAGTTGGTGCGAAGTGGCCAGGAGGGGCCTTTGGCATGGCAGCTGTGCTTGCGGGGTTGGGGGACTGGAGTCCGATGGTGCGGGTACCGGGTGCTCCACGTGTGTTGGCGGGACACGCGGTGTGCACGTCGCCTCTGGGCCGGAGCGGAGTGGCGTTCATCCTTGGGGGGGCTCGGGCGAGTGTGTTCGCGGGTCTGCGCCATTCAGTCCGAGTCCACCTCTGCTGTTAGATATGCAGGGACCTGGCGCCCGGACGGCATGCGATGCCTGCCAGACCAAACGGGCGGTGCTTTGTGTTCCACAAGAGTATCTGGAAGAGTTGGTTGACCTGTCCCGCAGCGGTATTATTGTGTTACGCCGCCTTATTTGTTGCTGACACGTTCTTATGATTGGCACGTTCGGTGTCCACTGGGTGCAGGGTGCGTCCCTAGTGTGTTAAGGGCAGAGTGCTTTTCATTTTGTGTGGAGAGCCGAGACCCCTGCCCGAGTGCCGCACATTTCCCCACCTTGCTCCTGGCGAGCGCATTCCTTACTGCCGGCCTCGGGGTCTTGTGACTGCGGGGTGGGGGAGGGGGCGAGCGTCGCGTGGCTCCCTCTGTGACGGTGAGTTGGACCGGGGCCCCGGCCCGAGTGGGCCGGAAGTGGCATGGTGGGAGAGGGCAGCGGGCGGCGCAAGGTTCCCCTCCTCTGCTCTTTGCCTTGGTCATAGTGCCGTGCTCAAGAGCGGCTCTCGGAGCCAGAGGACGTGGCACTTGGGTGAGCCGGCATTCTGGCTGGTGGGGCAGCGAGGTCGCGTTGCTCCCTCCGCTGTTTATTTCACGGCGGAGCAAATTTCGACCTCTGGGCCGGATGCTGCAGGGGGGGGGGGACAGGGGGCTCCGCGCTGCTCCCTCCTCCACTTCCACCATAAAGATGGTTGTCAGGGCGTTCTATCAGGCTTATTCATTTATGTGTGTGCCCCTCCGATTATCTACATACAGCCTTGTATATAAAGTTTGCCTGAACCGGAGCTTGATAGTTGTGTGTGCGAGGTTGTCTTGAAGGTAGCGCCACTGAGCCTCATTCCTCCACTTCCAGGAACTTCTCGCAGCACTGGGCGCTCCATGCCCCGCCAGCACAATTGAAATACACATGAAAAGACCACTAGCTGGGGCTCAGGTAAAACGAGGTGGTTGGGTCCCCTATTGGATCTGGCTGCAGAGGCCTCGATTTTCTGATCGCAGAGCCTCGCCCCAGCCAGAACCGTTTGTCAGATGCCCAAAGATGGCTAAATAGTGTTGAATGGGCACCCTAACATGCAGCACAATAAAAGGCATGGCAGTTGCACAAAGGCAAATGCTGAAATATTAACCATCTGCTGTTAGAAAACTCTGGACGTATTATTTCTTATTTGTTATTCCGTGAAAGACATGGTGGTCGTAAGCAAGAAGAATACAGCATCGTCCTCCATGCACTGTTAGTAAACGCTCAGAGTTGCTTTTAAAACAAGGACAGTTGCTAGCAGTTCGCCATCACTTCCGGCCTAAATAACCGTCTGTTTTCTGCGTCATGATCCTATGCTGTTGACGAGCACAGAGACAACATAATTTGTCAGAAACTCCGGGTTTCTCACTATTGTGCATAAGCAAAAAACGTTGCAAAATTTAAGGGGTTTTGAGGTTTCCCTGGGATCTTTACATGGATGAAAACTTTCTCAGCTTTTGCACGCTGTCCCTGTGATCACAGCGGCATCTGTATCAGCCCAACAACTGCCCACGCAGGGGGCCCCCATATATGGGCAACCAACTTTGTGCAACTGGCAATATAGAACTGTGGTGAGCTATATAATTAATCACACAGACCGCAACGCAAAGGGGGGGGGGCGTTTGGCGAGGACATTTTCCCACCAGTGTGTAAGAGATAGGAAGATTGTACGGACGCAGGAAACTGTGCAGAACAGCTCTACACCTCGAAAGTAGGTATCAGAATTTCCATGAATTCTGCTGGCTCCTCACTCAACTCCTTGCGGTTCCGGTTGAGATGCCGCCTTCCAGGTGGTATGTTCCATCGTGTCGGTTGCGGAGTTGAGAGTGAGTGTGTGGCATCGTCACCCGATTATTGCAGGGTTGCCATAGTCAGAGGATAGAATTTGTTGTGCCTGTTCCGCATGTACTACAGACCATGGGTCATGGGGGGGTTGAGGCACTTGCATGGTTGCTACAAAGGGACGACGTATAAAACTGGTTCAGTGGCCTGGGAGGTGTAGACTGCCAGCTGGTGATCTAACATCGTTAAGTATCCCAGACCGCGTTGTCGAACTGGCGACAGTCCACTGAGCGGGCCTCACGGATTAGCAGACGCGGGTTCGTGGCCCAGGAGGCAAGCATAGGATCGTGCAGCATGAAGCTGGTCTAGGAGCAGCAGGTTTGCTGGGTAGACTGGCTTATGGTGCTTCGAGGTTAATTTGAGCATGGGATGCCTTTCAAATTGTGCGCGATGACCCAAACAGTGTTCCCACATTGGTGGTACCCCCGCCTGCTGGGGCCTTTGTTCCAGCGCCACAGCGAGCAGAGGGAGAGTCGGGTTAGAGAAAGTTTAGGCATGGGCAAGCCTTCGAAGGGGCCCCCACTGATAGATCTCTTGTCATCTCCCCAAATCTGGTCGGCAGAGTCTGGTCCTGGATGTTTGGGGGTCACATATTAGTTGCAGTAATATTGTGAGCTGCTGCTGTGTCTTGGCCTGACTTTATTGTCCCTTACATGTCTGCGAGAGGCGCACCGCGACAACATGGGGGTCAAGACAGGTTGAGGACTGGTGCCAGCGGGCAAGGTGGTGGCGTTATGTGACAGTATGGTAACTAGGTGAGAGGTGTATGCAGTCTCCTCGGTGGTGTTCCCAGTTTGCTACGGTGGGTGTGTGGTTGGTACATGAAATGTACACTGCCTCTGGGGTAAGCCCTAAGGCTCCGCCTAGAGGGTGAGCAGGCGTTAGCCGTAGTGTGATCTCCCTTCTCCTGAATAGTAGTGGGTTCGGACAGGCCATACGAAGGATATTTTAATAACCTTGTATGGAGTCTCTCTGTGGTGTGCCTAGTTGGCCACTGTGGGTGTGCGATTGGCACAAAAAATTTTACACTGCCTCTGGGATAAGCCCTAAGGCTCTGTCTAGCTACTTGGGGGGCGAGCAGGCGTTAGCCTAAGTGTGTACTCCCTCCTCTTGACTAATGGTGGGCTCAGCCACGCGTAGGTGCACACCGTTCCCAGCCTCAAACGCCATTTATAACATTGGTAGAGAAGGGATAGGGGTTGATTGCAGTCCTTTTTGCAACCGCCCCACAGGACGAATGTTTTAGGCCACGTGGTTTGTGAAGGGCTCTTGCGGGGGAGCCTGGTTGAAGAGCTAACGTCGGGCAAGTATGTCTTGTGCTTTAATCACACTGGTATGCCCCAGTCACGAGCTGATATATCAGGGTGAGCCTGCGTGGGGTCAGGGAGCGCCGATGCATCAGAAGCACTGAGCAGCTTTCAGCCAGTAGTGGTATGGTTGATATCTGATGCAAGGGGCAGCTGTTAGACTAGATCTGTACTCAGATGTACAGCCTTCCGTGCTTGGAGGTCGGTTGGCTCCGCCTTCTCAAGGGAAGCCATGGACTAGCGGGGGCTCTGAGCAGAGTATTGGCAGGCTTATTAACATTATCAGCTACCAGTTCAAATGTGCATCTTTCACTAATTTACAATGCAGATCACAGGAACTAATTCAAGGCTCCTGTGTAGGTGCGCATTAAGGGGAGTAACCTGGCAAGGGAACTGTGCCACGTGTGGGGTAGCTTGTGTCACTCGGTTTGGGCATGAGCACGGCTGTCCTGTCGCCGGTGGTCAGCGAAGTTGGGGCCTGTGCTCCCAGCAGTCCGGTTTTGGGAAGGCGGGGTGACCATAATGGCAATTTCAGAGTGTTTGTGGTAGGTTACCTGGTTTGGGGTTGAGGTCTGTTGGTCCAAGGACTGGCCAGTGCGTCTTCCCGCGTTCAGGTCAGTGAGCAATAGCGGTGTATGGTGTCAGTGGTATGTTCTGGGCAGGGAGACTCAGGCCAGTCCCCACCCTTTGGTCGACCAGGACATCCCGCGCAAACTCCTTCAGCGGGGATCAGCGCAGCAGGCATGCGCTAAGAGATGGGTCTTTGGATACATCTATACCTGATTTAGTATCCTGGCTACGGAGTGGCTGCGTGACACTCCGGTGTTGGAGGTGGTCAGCCGGTTGGCAGGCCTTCTAGATGTGGGTTTCTAGCTCGGGCAGGTCCTAGTAAGAGTGCAGGTACCAGAAGTCGGCCCTGGGATACTATTTCACAGGCCTGGGGAGCGGCAGAACGGAAAGGGGCTTGCGTTCGACCTCTTGGTCAGAAGGTCTGATCCTGGTAGGTCCACCTAGCTTCATCCTTCTGAGGTCGTTAAAACGAGTGCCATTGAGTTGAGTAACAATAAACAGGTTTTGCAGCGACAAAGATACCATGGGGTGAACGTACTCCTAATTACAGTCAGTAACGTAAATTGTAAAGGAATTTTGTGAAGGTACCGGGCTTACACACCAGGGTAGAAAGCGAGAGACTTTGCGGTAAACTCGCCCGCCCTATAGCCTTGGCAGCCAGGCAGGTTGTGGAAGTTGTCATCCAACAAGTGTGCTACGGTTAAAAAAAAAAAAGTGAACCCCTGGGTAAGGCACCCATGGCCTGCAAAGGATTAATGAACATTTGGCATTCCCAGTATTCAAGAAAGGGGCAGGTAATTACACATATAGTCCCCTCCTGTCCCACTGTCTTGTCGGCTCCCTGGTATACTAGCAGAAGTTGGGGAGGGCAAGACGTCATCTGGGGTGGTGACTGGCTTAATCTGAGGGACAGGCTCCATAAGCGCTATACATGGGTACTGGGTGAGAGGAAGCAAGGCGGGCTTGATACTCTAACTTCTACCGGTATTGCCACATCTTGCCCTGAGTTGCTTGTCAAAGGTATTGCACTTCAGCCAGGCAATGTTGACACCCATCCACACCAAACCGTTTGTTTAAGGTCATCCTGGGCGCATGTAGACAGCCCAGTATTAAGCCCCTGTGGTTGTCAGCACCATGAATTACTAACTTCAACTGAACAGGAGGCATGATCGTGTGTTACACTATCAGAAGTGTGGGAGGGTAGACTCCACCTGGGGGGTGGTTGGCTGATTTTGATGGAGCTGATGTTGGGGAGCTAGTGGCGATCCAAGCAGGACACCTCGGGGTGGCTTTGAATATCAAGGACGTTACCATTAGCACATCATGTCTCAGGATAGTGGTGAGACAGTCTAAAACTGATCAGGCAGGAGAAGGGAGAGTAGTCCTGTTACAGGGGCTGGGGGACACTAGGTATTGCCCTTTGCTCTTGGGCAAGGCTTATTTGGCCCTCCGCCCGGGGATTGCGGTGTACTTCCTGGTGCAGGAGGACGGGTCTCCGGTTACAAAGTATCGAGTAGACCACATCATGCGGGCATGCTTGCAATTGTCAGGACAGACAGGGGAGTTGAGAGATTCAGCAGCCACTCCTTCAGGATTGGGGCGGCAATCACAGCCTTTCTATCAGGGATGCCGCCAGAGCGAATTAAGCAGGTAGGGCGCTGGGACTCGCAATGCTACAAGCGATATATAAAGCCTTGTGCGGGAGGATATGGCGAGAGGACTCTTAAGTCCTATGTTGCAACAGACAGTCAGGTGCTTAAAGGTGTACGGTTTTGGCCCGGATTGCCAACTGATGTTGCAGTGAGGTGGTTTTGTTGTGCAATTGTAGACTATTAGAATATAAACGTTACTATAAATATGGTTTTCGAACACATCTCCTTATTTGCCAGGAACCATGGTCTGGGTAATTGGCCATTCAAGCATCGTTAGAGTGGCACGGTGGGCTGAGATAGGAAAGTGGCATCATGGCTCCTCCGCCACAGAGTTAACGTGGCTGGGTTACACGGGTATGCGCTGGAACGAGCTGATGAGGAAGCTGCAGCAGGGACTTGGGGGAGGGATCGGTCTACCCCATATTCTGGTCATACATTTGGGAGGGAATGACCTGACGACTCTGGGGAGGAGAGTACTGCTCCAATACATGAGGGACATCATGTGTCAGTTGAGTATTCAGCTTGGGGCATGTGAACTGTGGTGGTCTTAAACTTTACCTCGCCCAGTTTGGCAAGGAGCCCGATCGGGAGACGCCATTGAGATATCACGTAGGAGAGTGAACAGCGCCATGCGTAAAGGCACGGAACTTAGGGGATTTGGCTTCATCTGGCATGGTTTACTTCAGGCCAAGTCTACTGGATGCTAGGAAGTGGATGAGGTTCACTTCTCAAGGGTAGGCAAGGACTTAATTTTGCTGAACCTTGGGGAGGCCTTGGAAGCAACAGGATGTAGGTTGGAATATCTGCCTTGGTGGGGGCCCTGGTGGTGACGGTGGCCACCCCCAGAGCTGTGGAGGAGTTACAGGGCGATCCAGAGTCTGCAAGGTACAGAAGGGTACTATATTGCAGCAGCACAACAAGGGTGCTAAGCCAAGGATACCCAGGGATGTTTTAGCGGGTCCCCTGGAAGAACTACGGCGCCCCGTTAGTCCTACGGGCGGTTGTGGGTCTGAGCAACCGGGGGCTGCCTGGAACGCTCCGCCCACCTGTCGGGGGGCGTGAGTAAGGGAGTGGACTGGCGGTCCACTGATGGGAGAGGTGGCCTCTCCCAATAATTGGTAACCACCGATTGGCGACGGCCACGGTGCAAGTTGGCTCATCAGACGGGCAGGCGGCATAGGGGCTGGCCTGCCCTGGGATCGCCCGTAAGATAACCCACCATGTTGGCATATTGGTTATGCAAATAAACCTGCAGCAAATTTCTCCACTAAAAAGGTGTCGTGTGGTTTATTTATGTATGTTGCTGTATGAGAACTGAGTGTTGCCGATATTGGCACTATGCCAAGGCTGCCCAGGGGGCCACGTAGGGGACCCTCCAAAAGGGCGGCCGCCTTAGTGCCACAGGAAGGCACAGAAGTCTGCTGACTAGGCTCCCTGGGTTAGGGACCAGGGGGTCTGCTGGCCGCGTCACTTCCGGCCGTGGGAGGGGGACAGGGGTACAAAGCCTTCCCCGCCCACTGTACGGTCTCTTGACCGCTACCCGTCTCGCTGTTTCCCACCCTACCGCTTACCCTGCGGACGGCCAAAGGGTAGTACGGGGAGGGGAAGAAGGTAACTTATTGTTTTGTGTTGCAGGAGGAGTTACAGGGCGATCCAGAGTCTGCAAGGTACAGAAGGGTACTATATTGCAGCAGCACAACAAGGGTGCGAAGCCAAGGATACCCAGGGATGTTTTAGCGGGTCCCCTGGAAGAACTACGGCGCCCCGTTAGTCCTACGGGCGGTTGTGGGTCTGAGCAACCGGGGGCTGCCTGGAACGCTCCGCCCACCTGTCGGGGGCGTGAGTAGGGAGTGGACTGGCGGTCCACTGATGGGAGAGGTGGCCTCTCCCAATAATTGGTAACCACCGATTGGCGACGGCCACGGTGCAAGTTGGCTCATCAGACGGGCAGGCGGCATAGGGGCTGGCCTGCCCTGGGATCGCCCGTAAGATAACCCACCATGTTGGCATATTGGTTATGCAAATAAACCTGCAGCAAATTTCTCCACTAAAAAGGTGTCGTGTGGTTTATTTATGTATGTTGCTGTATGAGAACTGAGTGTTGCCGATATTGGCACTATGTAGAGCACGTGTTTATTTAAGACTGAGTTCTGTAATAATGTATATAAATTCTACATTTGTTTTGGACAGTTTTCATAAATTCTTTGAAGTCACGTGGTCTGCTGCCATTCACGTCAAAGGTTGCATCTTGATTGACTACGTGGTCTCGTGAGTACTGAAGGGAGATGCATTGCTGAGCCTCGTCGAGCGAAAGTGACGACAGACGCCAGAAGCTAGTGCTGTTGTTTGCGGATCGCAGCGGATCGCTCGGGTGCAGTAGAGTGCTCTCTCCATAGCTGCCAAGGTTTCAGATTGCTATGTGTGACATTTTTATAATTTCAGTGAAATTATGAGTGACATTTCAACGACTATGAGTGACACTTTCTCGCGAGCAACAATCATGCAATGAAGACGAGGGATACTTCTAAATATCAGAAATTACAGCCATTTGAGCAACAAGAAACTCCAAGAAGTTCTTGAAACTGCTGGAGAGCACCAGAAATGAAAGGGCACTAACCCTAGTGCTCCCTCCTGTAACCTGACTTACTGTAAACGAATGCGTAACCATGATATTAAACAAGTCTTTCAGTAGCAGTACTTTATTAAAGTTCTGTGAACATATGCTGACACATGCACAGTTGAATACAAAAATACTTACTGCCCCCACAGGATGATGAGAGAGAGCAGAGAGCCCTGGCAAAATACGCACCACCCCTAGTCTGAAGATAAACCCTTTCAGTTAGTACTGGTGCCCAAGAAGGATGACCAGACAGAGCAGCCCTGCGGCCTGCTAAGTTTATACTATTTGAAATGAAATCAGATCTTGCAGATAAACCTCAGAAGGATGACGAGCCCAGAACAACCCTGCGCCTCAAATTATCAGATCTCATCTGCAGTGCGTGCGCTCCGCGCTGTGTGACAAGTTACAACTGATGAGAGGACTGAGAGGGGCCTCTCAGGAATGACGCGAGTCCGTCGTAAAGACATCCTCCCCCCCCCCCACCCGGCCCCACAAGATGATGAGAGAGAGCAGAGAGCCCTGGCAAAACACGCACCACCCGTAGTCTGAAGATAAACCCTCTCAGTTAGTACTGGTGCCCAATGATAACCTCAGTAGGATGACGAGACAGAGCAGCCCTGCGGCCTGCAGATTACTGTGAATTTGAAATGAAATCAGATCTTGTAGATAGAAGGATGACGAGACAGAGCAGCCCTGCCTGCAGATTTAACTAGTCTGTCTGAAATTAAAATTATCAGATCTGCATAACTAAAGCAGAAAACAGGCTACTTGTCTGCATTCTAAATTCGTTCTTGCATAGGAAACCTACAGGCTGATTGAAACCGAATGCTATTTTTCCGCTCCTTAAGAGTTGAGCAAATGATAAAACTAAACTCACGGTATCATGGCCCCTGTGGCGTTTATCATATTTACCTCCTTTTATAACACTTAGAGCTCTCTGAAAATATATTGTTGCTAACCAACTACATTGGTTTTCGAAAAATATTTCTTACTTGTATTTTTAGTCTGGCTGCTGAGACCATCCCATTCCAGAATGGCCTGCAGGTTAATGCAAGCTCTATGGTTCGAGGAAGGCTACACGTTCCATTCTTCAGGCATGTAAGCTTCTGTGACGACAGAAGAAGGGCCAGAATCCGTGTTGATGACTGGCAGGCGTGCGGACGCCTAGAGGTGCCCGGTACTAACAGGCAACAGCTGGGTTGTAGCAGAGGGGTTTGTGCCGGGGTATTACCAGATGATAGATCGCGGGCGCAGAATGGTAACCAATTAAAGCTTGCATAGATTAGAATACTGATCAGACTGTGCATTGCGTGTGACAACTTACAACATACACTATAGTCAGTGGCAGCAGGCTGCAGCCTGGCGTCAGCGTGGCCAAAGTACTTGAACTTCAGTTCAGAGCTGACTGTCTCTGTCTACACTCTACAGTGTCCCGGTCCGGCGGCCGCGGCGGTGAGCCCCACGTGGACCTGCGGCCGCACAGCAGACTGCATGCAGTCTCCCAGACTCCCGCGGCCCGGCCGCAGCGTTGCCTGCGCCCGCGATCATGCCTATCATGATGTGCGTCGGCCATGATGCAGAGAGTCAAGTGTGTCACTGTCGATGCTGGCCTCGGCTCCTGCTGGTCCAACGCGGCCGGGTATAATTTATGCGCGGACAGCAGCGCTGCGCACCGGGACTCGACTCTCAGATTCGAGTCCCCCGCGCTTCTGATCAACCTCACTTCCTTCCTCCTGTGTTCAGGACGTGACGGAGGCAAAGGTCACATCCAGATAATCCCCCCACGGTGCCACAGCCAGTAGCAACCCATGCTGAGGGCAGGCCCCGCCCGGGTGAGTCTCGGTAATTCAGCAGTGTCAGTCAGTGACTGACAGCCGCGCCGCAGGGGCGAAATATGCAGCCAGGCAGCAGGGCAGATATTTCATTTGTAACATTGTAGCACTAGACTCAGCCAGAGCTGAGCAGACAAGATCAAACAGTTTAATCAGGATTCTGAACCAGCTGCCTGCTGGCAAGTCCGGGGAGCACTGCAGAGCCAGCACACTGTCACAGGCCGCGGCGCCGGCGGCGCGTTTCAGAGTGGCATTAAAAATGCGTGACAATGCATTTCAGTGCAGTGATGCGGAACACCACACTGAAATGCGTTAGAGTCACACCTGATGCGTGATACTTGGCAGGCCTGTCTCTCCCGTGAGCTGCAGGAGCCGCGAGTGCCTCCCAACGCGGCAGGAGCCGTAGGGCATTGCCTGAGCGCAGCGGAGAGGCGCGAGTTGCCTTCCAGTGCGGCGGGAGCCGCGAATTGCTCTCCTGTGCGGCGGGAGCCGCAAGTTGCCTTCCTGTGAGCCGCAGATCACTTGCCTGGCGCGGCAGAGGCCGTGTGGGCTTCTCATCGCGGCAGGGGCCGCAAAAACATTGCCGAGTGCGGCAGAAAACCGCGAGCTGCCTTCTTACGCGGCAGGAGCCGCAATTCATTTTGACAGTAGCAGAGGAGCAGCAGCAGAGCGAGGACGCCGTGAAGACGCCGTGAGGGCTGTGAGGAGAGGCCGTGAGTACAGGAGACGGTGGTCCATATAAATAAGGGGGTTGCGGTGGATGAAGTTTCCCACTGGGATCTGCCTCTAATTACATCTAAGTGGCCATCTGTATTTACTATATTGCCTATCAAGGCCCTGGTTGTGGCTTAAGCCTAAGCTGGAGACAGGCTTTAATTACCAGGACGCTTGAGCAGCAGGAATAACCAGCAGTAATAGCAGTTCAATAATCAACTAACTAATGATTAATGACTAGTGTCTATAAAAACTGTAAAACTGCATAAGAAGCTGTGAGTTAGGGAGTAGAAACTTGGCGCTAGGTCCGGTGTTGCATGAGCGGCGCACCGGTGCATTGGCGCTTTGGAGCTAAAACCTCCCTGGCTGTGTTGGCTGGTATTGGCCAAGGGTATTTCTCTAACGTTGGATCTTGTTGGCTTAGCAAGGAGTGCACAACTGTCTACTGCTACGACCCCGCCGGATCAAAGGTTGCACTGCTAAATTTCTTGTGAACCATGAGAGCATCACACAATTTGGAACTCACGGCGAAGAATTTTGAAAAATTGATATATGTGTACAGTACGTAGCAGAGCTGCGCACGCTCCGTTCACGCGCAGACTGTTTTACTTTACAAGATACCGGAATATACGCGTCTCCCACTCAGGTCCATTACTGAGACACTATTCATACTAACCTCGCACACAGCAAGAAGCTGCACTTCAGGCCCCCAGACAGGCTGTCTCGCGCCTGGCATGTTCAGAACCTTCCGGACAAAACCGAAAGGGCCCGCACACACAGGGAGCTGGAGACAGGCACGCCCTGACAGAGGGAGAGAAATCGAAACTAAGTTTATACTCTCTTCACTTCCGGGATCATGGCAGCAGCCTCATCTCAGTTCGGGAATCTCAAGGAAGAGACAAGCTGTTCGATCTGTTTGGAATATTTTAATGATCCGGTGACCATTGATTGTGGGCACAACTTCTGCCGCTCCTGCATCACTCGCAGCTGGGAGGGAAAAGATGAAAACTTCCCTTGTCCGCAGTGCAGAGAAACATCTCTGGTAAGAAATCTCCGGCCCAACAGGCAACTTGGAAACATTGTGGAAATTGCAAAACAGCTCCATCGCCCCCCTGTGAAGGCCAGTGAGGACATCCTATGCGAGAAACACGAGGAGAGGCTGAGGCTGTTCTGTGAAGAAGATCAGACGATGATATGCTGGGTCTGCCGAGAGTCCAAGGATCACAAAACTCACTCAGCAAGTCCCATAGATGAGGCTGCAGAGCAGTTCAAGGTATGTGTGTGGGTGTTCAGGGTTCACAGTATCTTTCCTCCAAACGAATAAAGGAGGCCCCAGAACAACACTGGGTGTTCATGGATTATAAGGCACCCATTTGTTCCATAGAGACATACCGGTCAACCTCTTACCTTGAAAATGCTGATGAATTAAGGCATTTAAGAGGGTGATCCCAATACGGTCAAAGGGGAATTAGCACCTTTTTGCACGTTTGAAAAGTGGATGGAACCATTAGTCTATGGAGCCGTTTTCTTAAGTTCGTTTTTTTAACCTGGTTGTCCTCAAAATGTCATTTTATACTGCCTTCCTGGGCCTGGCTCTCTGTTGTCCCTTCCTTGGGGTTTGGGAGAAGGCTGTCACAGAGCGGGAGACAGGTTCCCAGGCAGGCACTAGCAAACCCAGAAAAGAGACTACCTGGGCGTCGCGGCCAAGCAGGTTGTACACAGAGCAAGACGTTAGAATGAAAAGTGAAGAATGAAAACAGGACGAAGACGTTAGAGGAGGAAAAGGGAAAGAAGGCAGTGGAGGTAAAGAAAAGGAAGACAGCAGGATGGGAGATAGACAGCGGAGGCAAAAGGAAAGAGGTCAGGGGTAATAGAAAGAAGGTGGCAGCTAGGGAAGTGATGGAGAAGTGAGGGAGAAGACTTAAAAGAGAAGGAAAAACAAGAAAGGTGATAGGAAGGGTGTGAAAATAAGGCAGGGAAATATGAAGGAGAGAACATGATGGCAGGGAGATAAATATGACTAAGGGTATAGGAAATATAGAATACACAGATAAGAAATACAATAGAATAATAGATAAGATAAGAAGGGCAGAGAACATAGAAAGAAAATAGATAGGGGTGAGAGAAAACAAGGAGAATAGTAGGGAAAGAAAAGAATATGGAAAGCGAGAGTTCGGGAGGAGATATGGAGAAGAAACAGCAAGGGAGTGGGGAGATTGGACTGTGGAGAGAGAAACAGAGGGCAAATATGGAGAAGGCAGAAAGCGAAAAGAAAGGTGGCAGAGGAGAGAATAGGGAAAATGGTAAGGACAGAGAAACTGCAAAGAAGGAGAAGGGTTGGAGTGGATAGGATACACGATAGGAAGTACAGAAAAGATGTAAAGAAACGGTGAGATAACAGAGGACAGAAGAGCAGGGGCATACAGAGCAAGAGAAAAGCATGTGATGACAAGTGAGAGAAAAACAAAAGAAAATAAGAACAGTGAGTGGAAAAAGAAGCCTTGGGAGAGGAAAGGAGACAAGATAAAAAGGACAGAAATAATGGAAAGCGACAAGGCAAGTTAAAGAGGGAGGCAGATATTGAGGAGGGAGAGGAGAGATTTGAGTATAGAAAGAGAAAGGAGGGCAGAAATGGAGTTGTCACAAAAAAGAAAAGACGAGCTATGGAGGTGAGCTACAAAGGAGGATGTAGAAAAATGGAGGTGAGAATATGGGAGAATTAGAGAAGAGAGAAAGGCGGAAGGAGAGACAGAGAAGTAGCATGTAGAAGAAAACGAGGAAGGACAAAGGAGATAAGAACGAGAGAGAAAGTAAAAGGGGATACAACGGTTGCAGATATAAGTTAATCAGAGCGAAAGGGCGAAAAGAGAAAGGGAGAGAGAGAAAAGTGAAGTCAAGATATTAATGTAAAAGAGGAAGGAGACTGAAAGGATAGGCAGTTTAAAGGGATATTCAGAGAAATGTAGATAGAAGAGAGAGAAGACGGGGCGATGTGTGGGAGAAAGGAAAATGGGAAAGCTAAGAGGGGAGGGTAAAACAAGGACAAATGAGTGAGAGAGTGGAAAAGAGAGCGGAAGTGGGTAGGGGTGTGAGAAAGTGAAAGGGAGGAAGGTGATGAGGAAGAGACCAATAAACAGTAGTGCGATTATCTTCAGTACAGGAGGAGCAGTAATGTGTGTCCATAGGTGCGAGGGGCCCACTACCCAAATTATGGCAATTTTTTAATACTATCCAATGAGCAAGGGGGCCATTTTTCTTGCTTGCGTTAGGGCTATTGACACTCTTTCTAGGCCACTGATTGAGAGGACTCCATAGTGAATGCTGTCCACGAGTAAAAAAGTATGGCTATTATAGGCAGCCCTGTGACAAAGGTCGCACATGGTAACCCCGCAGGAGAGCCTGCAGAAGAGCACAAGGATTATCTGTCACAGCCCAGGGATCTGAGAGCACACATGGTGAGCCCCATAAGAGAGACTGTAGAAGAGCACAGATTATATATGTAGGTGTTCTCGGATTAAAATGTCATATGAGTTGTGTAGAAAAGGCTGCCCGAGAGTACAAGGTATATCTGTTAGTATTCTGATATCTCAAATTAGACTCAAGAGTTCAACACATAATAAGGCTGAAGAATATAGCCTTATAGCCTGCTGTAGCAGGCTATACCGCCATTAAAGGCCCTATCCAGCGTTAAAGGGCCGAGCCGAAGGCGAGGGCCTTTAACAAGGGAGCAGACCTTTAATGCCGATATAGCCGTGCTACGGAGGGCTATAAGGCTCTTAAAACATTCCGCTACTAGAGGGCAGAATGTTCTAACAAATAAACAAAGGCCTCACAAAGCACGAGGGGATTGAAATCCCCTCGGGCTCCATGAGGCCTTTATTGACAGCAACAACTGTGAACGACAACTTTGAAATGTTGGAGCTCCGGGCTTCTACCGGCCATTAGAAGCCCAGAGCACTCCATTGTTTTCAGTGGAGCACCCAACATCCCAATGTTTTAATATAGCCTTAGAGTCCGCCGGAGCGGGCTCTACCGGCTATTAAAGGCCCGCTCCAGCGTTAAAGGCCGAAGGCGAGGGCCTTTAACAAGTGAGCGGGACTTTAATGCCAGTATAGCCCAGCTACGGAGGGCTATAAGGCTATTAGAACATTCCGCCACTAGAGGGCAGAATTTTATAACAAATAAAACAAAGCCTCACGGAGTCCGAGGGATTGAAATCCCCTCAGGCTCCGTGAGGCCTTTGTTCACAGCAACAGCTGTGAACGACAACATTGGAATGTTCGAGCTCTGGGCGTCTACCAGCTATTAGAAGCCCGGAGCACTCCATTGTTTTCAATGGAGCTCTCAACATTTCAATGTTCTAATACAAGTTATGTCTGTGAGTGTTCTGCATCTTGAGATACATTCTAGACTCTTCAGCGAAAGATGTACACGAATCACATAATGCCTGTGAGTGTTCTGAGTTCTCAAGTCACTGTCTATGGGCTAAGACTACAATGCGTGTGTCTTTGAGTGTCCAGGGGCCCGTGTCTAGTTTTGGAATAATATTATGAGCTGTGCTTGTCTGTGACAGTTAAGAAATTTGCTTCACGTCAGAAGAATGGGATTGTGTATATGAAAACAGCTTATAGCTAATGCTTACCCACGTACACCTCCCTAGTATGTAATGAAGCTTGCACTGCTACTGCCAGGGTAGAACAATATCTGGTGTACCTGTGCTGCATGCTTGAGGTGCCTACTCTATCTCATACTTTCCACCAACAGCCCAGATTTGGAGTCGATGTTTGTACTCTTGCACCAGTTTTTTTGCCACAGTCCTTTTTTTTTTTTTAAACATATATTTATTGACATTTTAGCATATGATAGACCACATACAGTATCTATTTCGTTCACTACAGTTATTAAATTTCCAAAGCCACAGGCAATCAAGTGTTCTTGTGAGCAGTACAATACAGATTTCAATATGAATACTTATTATAGCTCAAGCATATCTATAAACAGGGGCCCCGTAGGCACGATTCCCAGCAACTAACACACCCCGAATTGCCATTACATGTCTTCAATCTATGATGCCTGTTCCCATGCCCACGTAGCCCTGTAGGAATCTACATTCTCATAACATTCAGGGTAGTTGTGTGTGGGTATATTGTGTCCATACCATCTCCAGGTCTTACATGTGCAAGGATCCATCAAACAGGGAGTTAAGAACTGGGATACCAACTACCTGTCAATGTCCAGCGCGGCACTCTCTATATGTATAACGTCATAAGTCTCAATCTGTGCCTGCCGGCGGAGAGGGGGAGCTAACGGGGGAAGCACAGGATCCCGGAGGTGTCCAATCATACCACAATTATTTATTGCACAGTCAGCCACTCTACTGTCCCCACCCCCCTCGCAAGGAGAGGGGGGGGGGGGGTTGTCCCATAGGGGTTTCTGTCACACAGTCATTCTCACGGGCCAGGTCTAATCCTCACGATCGGAGTTATCCCGGTCTCTCTCGTCAGGCTGACTGAGGGGGGTTTCACTATCTCCATCCGTATCGGTTGGAGAGCTCGGGTATTCTCAGGCATGCAGTATGTCTCTCCACTGGTCTGCTATTGGGTGCAAGCGCAGCCCCCTCGACTCTTCCCTACGCAGCACTCTTTCCTCCGCCCTGGCCCAAGTCGTCACGTCCCTCTGCCATACAGTCACTCGCGGTCTCATAGGTGCTTTCCACTCAATTGCTATACGTCTCCTAACCTGTGCTAGCGCCAGATCCATGAACCTGTTTCCCGCTTTCCTTTTTGGCGGCCTAGGGTAAAGTCCCAGTAAACAGACTTCTGCAGTGCAAGCAAGCGTTCATCCCAATGTAGTGTTAAGCGTGGGGAGGGCAGTGTGCCAAAATATTTGCGTGACCCTACATTCCCAGGTCATATGAAACCCACGTCTTCCTGATTGCATTTCGGGCAGTGCCTCGGCTCCCCCAAAAATAACAAAGATCCTGTGCGGTGTTAAATAAGTCATGTGCACATAATTAAATTGTACATATTTTAATCGTGTATTCCGCGATATTTTCTTGGGAGATTCCAGGACCCTTCCCCATTCTGCGTCCGTGAGGTCCCTCCCCAAATTACTTTCCCACTTCTCCCGTAAGCGGAGCAGGAGGGTCAGTGAGGCCTCACGCAAGGACGCGAGAACCATTTAATTTGGTGTCTCGCAGTACCCAAAGTGACCAGTGAATGCAACACTGCATGTGTCTGTCTCCTCCCTATTCCGGCCCCATAGCTTTGCGAATGCCCTCTGCAACGCTTCATACACTAAGAACTGGCCCGGGGGCAGACCACACCCCTCCACTAGTTCTGCAAATGGAAGCAAGGTGTTCTCTTGATAAGTCTCCTACGGTTTCGAGACCCACCGCAGCCCAGGGTGCTAACTGCTCCACAGTCATGACCTGCTGCGGCTCACCGTGGGCAGTCCCACCAGCGGCAACTCCGGCAAATATTTTGGGGTATCAGGTATCCTCTTAATGCTACGTCTCCAGCATTGCAGTGCCGTGGACTGCAGTATGGTATTGTAGGGAACTTTTGTTGTGTGTATCAGAAGCTTTGCCAACAATAGACTGGGACTCTGACCGGGTTCCGCCAAGAAAGTCCTGTCCACGTTCACTCCTTCTAGCCATTGGGACAACCATTGCATCTGGGCAGCAAGCTGATAGAGCTCGAAGTCAGGGACTCCCAAGCCTCCTGCATCTATGGATCGTCTCAATACTTTAAGCGACACTCTGCGCCTACTGTCCCCCCCCCCAAACTAAGTCCCTCACCAGGTAATCCAGGTTGCGGAACCATGCCGCAGGCATTAACACTGGCATATTAGCAAAGTAATATAATACACGGGGAGCATGACCATTTTCGCCAAGGATATCCTAGCCATGATGGGGAGGCGTAGTGTACCCCAGAATTTAACGCTAGGTCTGAGAGATCGCAATGTTCTCCCCAGGTTTCCCTCTCTCAAGTCCTCCAGAGAGTGGAAGATCTGGACACCCAAATATTTGAAGGTGTCCGACGCCCAATTAAGGTCCACGGGTGCCTCGAGGGGACGCGCCATTGGTCCAGCCACTGCGAAGAGGTATGTCTTACACTTATTAACTTGCAAGCCTGACAACTCCCCAAACGTCTCAAGATATTGTAGAGCCGTTTCTGTCCCCCGAACAGCGTCGCAAAGATACACTAATAGATCGTCCACATGAAGAGAGATGATATATGTCCGTCCCCTAATAACAACCCCATGCCTTCACCCCCTGTCTAAATAATGCAGCCAAAGGTTCTATCGCCAAGGCGAAAAGGAGTGGCGACAAGGGGCAACCCTGACGGGTACCTCGCGTTATGCGGTATTGCGGGGAGATGGTTTTGCCAGTCTTTACCCTGGCTGTGGGGCAGGTATATAGCAGTCGTACCCAAGCCACCCAGCCGTCCCCCATGCCCAGGCGCTTCATAACTGCCAACAGGTAGTCCCACCCCACAGTATCAAAAGCCTTTTCTAGGTCAATTGATAGGATAGAAGCCCGCCGGAGGACGTTTGCTTCCGGGTGGTAGAGCACCGTATATAGGCGGCTGAGGTTATATGAGGTATTACGGGAGGGAATAAACCTGTTCTGGTCCGGATGGATCAGGGCCTGCATATGTGGGAGCAACCGAAATGCCAGTACTTTACTGAGGATCTTAAAGTCAGTATTGAGCATGGAGAGGGGTCTATAATCTTTCACCTCAGCATCTGGGGACGCAGTCTTGGGGAGCGGGACCACCAACGCATCTCGCGTGGTGTCTGGGAGATATCCGATTTGGAGCGACTCCGCACAGAGAGTCCCTAGCCTTGGTGCTAATTCAGTCCCATACTTCTTATAAAATTCTCCCTGCAGGCCATTGGGGCCAGGAGTTTTCCCGTTAGCCATGGTGGAAATAGCTCCCTGTACCTCCTCCAGAGTCACTGGTCCACTCAATTCCGCCCTTGCTTCCGCATCCAACGTTCGGAGATCTAGGGGCTCCAACAAAGCCTCAACAGTTGAACCTGGGAGTCCCGGGGGGCAGTGTAAAGGGCTTTATAATAATCCCTAAACAGAGCATTAATTTCCCTTGGATCATGCAGAGTTAAACCGTCAGCTGTCTGTATACGCATAATCGGAGAACCATGTGTCTCCGGACGAATCAGCCAAGACAAGAGGCGGCCAACCCGTCCTTCCTCCCCCTGTACTCTATCCATGTATGTCCTATAGTCATGTGATCTAAGCCGCTCCAGTATGTCAGCATGCTGTGTGCGTTTGTCCAAAAGCTGAGCGTGTGCCTGCGACGTCTCGTCCCTGAAGACCGTCCAGTTCACGTATTTCTCCCCCTCTATCCAACAATTCACGGTGCAGTTCCCTACGCACCCCACAGCCTGCCCCATGCAATGTCCCCGCACCACCACCTTAAACGCCTCCCACTCTATTAAGGCAGACGAAGCAGAACGCTCATTATCTGCAAAATAATCACATACAAGAGATTGCAGGGCGTCAGCAAACGGAGCATCTTCTAGGGACATCGGATTGAGGCGCCATGTTCGTATCGGGGATCTATCTCCATAGGGTCTGTATGTCAACAACAGGGGCTGTGGTCTGACAAGGTTCGTCCCAAGTACTCTGTGTGTGTGATGGAATCACTAAGAGTGGGGGAGCACCAAAAGGCATCCAATCGGGTATGGAGCTAGTGCATTGAGGAATAAAAGGAGTATTCTCTCGTGTCCCCGTGTTGGATCCTCCAGATATCTTTCAACCCCCAGTGGGACATCCAGTCCCGCAAACCAGCTGCCACACGGCGAGTCGGGGCACCAGGCAGAGGGGGGTGCGATTGGTCCAGGTCCACGTCTATCACTCCATTAAAATCCCCACCTATTAGTACTGGACCTACCATCGGATCTGCTACACGAGTAGAGAGGTCAGCCATATAGGCCAACTGGTCCTGGTTAGGGGCATACACACAGCCTAACGTGACTTCCCGCCCATACAGCCTCCCCAGGAGGAAGACATATCTGCCCTCCTTGTCTATAGCATATCGTGTTAATTCAAAGGGCACCCCCGCTCGAAACCAAATCAGCGCCCCACGAGCATATGCTGAATATGATGTGGCATATACCTGCCCCCTCCACTGTCTACGCAACCTTTCAACTTCTGTTTGAAGCAGGTGAGTCTCTTGCAGGAGGGCTACCTGCACCCTCGCCTCTTAATATAATTGTGGATACCATGACGTTTAGACATGGACCCCAGCCCCTTAATATTCCACGTGAGGAATTTCAGTAACTGCTGTTGTGCTGCCATTGCTGGCTAAGTAAACCCCCCCCCCCCACAACCCGCCAGCCCCCCCACCATCCACCCCGTGCCAATAAGACAGAGCAGCACCCGCGTCATAGGCAAGACAGGACCGATGCAAGTGGAAAACCAAAACAAATCGAAACAAAAACAGGAGAAGAAGAAAAAATCCCAACATGGATCAACTCCCTAATTCCCAAAGCAGTATGTCAACGGCAACCCACCCAATCCCTTCATAGTTAATAGTCAATCGAGGTCAGAACCGACTATGGTGAGGTCCTTCAGGGGGTCATGACCTAGATCAGTGTCTTGAGTTCGTAAACAGAATATCAGGGGACCGTGCCAGGCACCGACCGTCCCGTTAATCAAACCTGAACCATTGTATTGTGATGTTCCAATGCAGCCCGCCGCATCCAGGGGCCCAGGATACACAGCCGAGTCCACTCCACATGACGGCCGCCTCCATATAATCTCGTCCGCTGTCTTCGGGGTGATCTTTGGTAGAATTAAGCTGCCCGCATTGGAGGAATCCGATTCCGAGCCCTCCGTGCCCCTCGGCGAGCGCGAGCCCACCTCCGACTGCTGCCTATCTTCCTGCATTATTTCCGCCACTGCTTGCAATGCCGCCGCTCGTTCTCGCTCTGTTTGGGAAGGGCTTGACTTCTTTGTGGTGCTCCTCGGCGGCCGTCTCCTAGTGCGCTTTCCATTCCGTCTGGCCTGGCGGCGCTTGGTCCCGTGCCATTCGGGGGGCCCCGGTCTTGTACTCCTCCAACCAGTCCCAAGCCGCAGAAGCAGTGTCGCAGAAATGTGTCTTACCGTCCTCAATTATACGTAGCCGGGCAGGGAAGATAAGGGAATACTGGAGGCCCTCATCTCTCAGCGCCTTCTTAACCTCCAAGAAAGAGGTGTGGTTCACTTGTACTTCGAGGCTATAGTCCGGGAAGATTGAGACCTTGCTGTTGTTGACCTCAAATGGACCATCGGAGCGGGCTTTTTGTAACAAAATGTCCCTGTCCCTATAATGTAACAATTTGGCCACCACCGGTCTCGGGGGACGACCCGGCGCCGGCGGCCTTCCGGGACTCGATGAGCTCTTTCCAGGGTATAGAATTGCGTTTGACCTTCCGGGGCAACCACTGTGCGGAGCCAGGGCTCCAGGTAGGACATCATATTGCCATTTTCAATCTCTTCCGGGAGGCCCAAAATACGGATATTATTCCTCCGGTTGCGCCCCTCGCTGTCCTCCGCTCTGCGTTCC
Organism: Calotriton arnoldi; assembly: GCA_963921515.1. Lineage (NCBI taxonomy): Eukaryota > Metazoa > Chordata > Amphibia > Caudata > Salamandridae > Calotriton > Calotriton arnoldi. The sequence goes on from CAWUFW010016497.1 coordinate 249,407, forward strand.
AGTATTCTAACCCTGTCAGTTAGATCCGCCATCTGTTTAAGCGTCCCCTGATGGGCTGGGGACAACTCCTCAAAGGATGACTCCACCACCTTCACCTGGTCACTGAGCTTCTGATGCTCGGCACGTAAAAGCCCCAATCCCACTAACACAATACTTATATCCTGATGCAGTGTCTCCTTTGTGTCCGATATTGCCTCCAGGATCTTAGCCAGCTGTTGTTGAACGGGATCTTCAGAGCTTTGTGCCTCAGTAGAACCCCGAGCCGCTCCCCGTTGGTCCTCCCCTTGTTCCGGGGCAGGCTCCGTTAGCTTCACCCTGGGTTTGCCCATTCCTGCTCCCCCGGCCCGCCGGCACCCCAACACAGTCCAAAGAACTTCCCAGTATGGCCTCCTCTGAACCAGACACTGTAAAGACAGCTGGTAGGGACCCAGGCGAAACAATCCAAGTCTCCACGGGGTGCAACATCACTTTCCACGCGTGTGCCCCACTCCGTGTCCGAGCCTCTCTTATGTGGCTGCCACGTCTCGGAACACCACACCCCAGCAGGGGGGAAAAGAAGGGGGGGGTGAGAGCCCCAAAAAGTGAAGAAGGGAGGGCAGCCTCTCCAGGGATCCCCCACTCCAGAGACCAGAAACTCACTGTGTCGCAGCGATCACTGTGCCAGCATCTAGGGACTCACGGCTGTCCCCTGTCACATTTCAGCTGCACTGACACCATAACTCCACACAGCAGGCCCCCGGCAGCAGTCTTGGGGCCCCTCCGAGGCACTCCTCGTCGTGATGCAGGTTTATGGGGCCCGCCTCCTCCGCAACGAGCCCTCCAAGCGTAGAAAAGGGGTAACAAAGACCGGTGTCCTTCGAGTTCCCCGAGTACGGTCTTACACAATTGGGCGAGTCCCACAAGCAGAAGCCCAGGTCAGGGGCCTCTGGCGCCAATGGATTCACGTATCTAGGCCAGTCGAAAATCTATGCAGGCGTTATGCCCCCGGGGCTCGCAGGCCATGCCACGTTCCACAGTTCGCAGTCAGGCTCCAACAGAGAGGGGAGGGAAGAGGACTCGGATGGTCTCAGCGATCCTCGCACTGCCCTCTACTGTCCATCAAGACCAGCCGCTGCAAGGCAAAGAGTTGAAGGCTATGGAAGAAAAAAGGGGCCCCAGCCCACGTGGCCGGTCGCACACTCACCCCGCAGGCAGAACACAGGGAGAGTCGCTACGAGCGGGCCGCCACACAGGACCGTCCATCCACCAGTGAGTAGGCCGTCTTCCAGAAGGCCTGATTCGCCCCCTGCTCCAGTTTCGATGCAGCCGACCTCACGCTCCGCTGCTGGCCACACTCCCACCTCCTCACCACTCGGCGGTAGCCGTATCTTCCATCTCCGGTGCAGGGTCACGCTGCGCCCGGTAGACGCGGGTCCTGTGATCACCGCAACTCAGCCTCGGCTTGGTGTCCGGGTCGGCGGCGCGCCCTTCCCCGGGCCCGACCTCGCAGCTGCGCAGGCCTCGACACCTCCGGTGGGGCTCAGCGCCGCAACCGCTGCAGGACCTCTCCAGAGGCAGCGGGACGGCAAGAAACCTCCGGTTACAGCCCGAAGCGTGCTCGGTGGCAGGAATCAGCGTTTTCCTGTGGATAAATGGCTGGTCAGTGCGGAGCCACTCGCTCATGCGTCCGCCATTGCTGGCTGCTAAGCCTGCCCCAGTCCTTTATGCGGCTGGTGCCTGCTCTCTTGCAGTGGTTGCATTTTTCTGGTCTTGCTGTATTGGGTGGCGCCTGGTTTCTCGCTCTGGCGGTCTGCTCTTTAACACAGGCCTCCAAGGCGCTGCTCCTGCTCTATTGCACTAGCTGCCTCTTTTCTGTTGCAGGGAGCTGGTGGCTGCTCTCATGCTCCGTCTCTTCTCTTGTGCAGGATTTAGTTGTAGCAGGGTTTGCTCTAGTGAACCCTCAAAGAGTTCTTGGCACAGTCTTGCGGCCTCTTACACGTTTGGGGAGGAAGGTCCAGGTGCAGGGCAAGAAATCATCTGACAAAACCCTGCGGCAAGGCAGTGTCTGTATCCTGATATATTTTACCTTCATGTCAAAACTGTGCCTGCATCCCAAATTACTGCTGTTTGGTGCTGAAACCTGTGCTGAATAGTTGTTCTTCAGGGGACCAAACCAGTTTCTACATTATGAATAACTGGGGTCTTGAGCATTCTTTGCCCACAGTCTGAATGTGTGGTTGCTGGATCTCAAAGTTGTTTTCTGGAGTTCACTCCTGTGTCTCAATCCTGAAAGCCTGTTTTCCTGAGCTCAACCCTATGTCTGCATCACAAATAGCCATTTTCTAGATCTCAAACCTGTGCCTGCATCCTAAACAGCTGATTTTTGGTGTTGCTGGAGCCCAGTTGATCTTGGGTTAGCACTGAAAAGAACGTCACATGATCACTCTTGGTCCAAAGGTGATGAACTTCTACTTGCCACCATTTAAAGGGTTGAAATGGACAAGGAAGGTTCTGAGGTTGCCTTACTCACAAAACAAGCCGTGCCTCCCTGGAAAGGCAGAGAAGCCTCAGCAAAGGATGGTGGAAGTGGGCCACCAAAGTAGGATATCCAGAGAAGGACAGGCTTAGTTTCCAACTTACACCTCTCTCAGTTGTTCTGCTTGAGATAGGGATACGATGGCCCAGTCTCCACCTCAACTATCTCCACTTTGGAGTGATTGATATGCCTCAGAGTACTATTGCATATGAGCACATGTTCAGATCCACCCTGTGTGGGTAGGATCGTCTAAGACTAGAACAAAGAGTTTTTGTGTATGCCAAGACTTTCTTGGTAATACATACATGCCAGGACTGATTGTATGCCAACATGAAGGGCACTAACTACTTATAGTGTGTATGTGTAAGTGCATCATTCATGACATTGTTATTGACTTTACTCCATAAACTCTTGTAGTTTTATATTTCTTAAGATGCTTTTAGATGATAGAATTTTATTGATGGGACAGACTGTGTTTTAAATGTATTTTACCCTGAGTTTTATTGAGTGGGTTGTCGGTTTTTATTTGTTTACTATATATTTTAAGAATGTTGTTTAAAAGACCAGGGTATAAATAAACATATGTTTTGACTGACTGACTGATTATAGTGTGCATGTGCAAGTTCATCATTCATGATATTTTTATTGACTTTACTCCATAACCTCTACATGATTTTAAACAAGAAAATTGGTAGTAAAGGGCATAGAGTCATATACAGCATAGAATTTGTGTGTGTACATGTGGTTGCATAGAATGGAAATTGCTGGGGGCCTGCAGTTAAAGTTATATGGTGTGCTGTTTACATATCAGCAAGGTTTCAGGTGCAATCAGCATTCCATGTTAAACAAGGTAAAGGATGATCACATCTGGTATGGTTGCATAGGCATGTTTATAAGTAGGTTGCGCCAGAAGACCAAAGCCTATTGTCAAAATATCTGCTAGAAAAACCAAAGATCCTGTTCACAATAGATTATCCACAAGTGGATGCGTATTCAGAAAATTGCTTTAGGCTTTTTTGTGTGCATCTTATTGGTTTATTTTTTGAATAGTGTACCTTCAGTGGCAAATCAGATGACTGCTTTCATTTTTATTTTTGTGGACCTATAGAGCCAATGTTAGAGTGCTGCGTCACTGCGCAAGGCCTTTACTTTCTTTTGCGGGTTCCACAGCAGTTCTGTGGGACCCAGAAGTTAAAACATTTTTTTGTTTACTATGAAGAGGTCATCTTTTCAAGTTTGAAGCTAGGGGTTCGCTGACAGGTTTAAATAACTAAGAAATCATGTAGTTTTTATTAAAATGTCTGCCTCAGCACCTAAAAATGGTACAGTGGTACCCTTGACTCTCAGTACAATCACATCTGATTGGTTTGTGTGACTGTTCATGCAATTTGAAATAGTTCCAAGCCCTTTTACAGCAATAAGGGATTTGGCTCACTTGGTTCACATTTTGTACACTCTATATTTTTTGGGACTTATTTCTTTTTTTGGGGAGTAGACCAAAAACAACTTACAGAATGGCATCAGGAGGAGACTTGAGAGTACCCTGAAGACCCTCGATGAGGAAGAGCAGCCAGAGAGCTTTCCCGAATCAGTTGTATGGAAGTTCTTCTCCATTACACACGGAGTAAATGAGAAGTCTGCAAAACTAGTCACATGCAAATTGTGCCAGAATGAATTCAGGAAAGGTAGTGGAAAGAAATACCCATTTGGTATTTCTGGTATGCTAAAGCATTTAAATGCATGGCATACACGGCAGCTGTATGCTGAAAAGTAGAGACCATAAGAAGACAAGTGGATATCTATGTCTATTGTAGTGTAGAGTCTGCAACCTGGTGATTCTGTAGCAGCACAATCCTTGTCGGCTCACAACGCGACTTCAACCCTTTATATTCAGCTAAAGGGATTTATTGTATTCAGTATTCCAAAATAATATCTGTGGGTGAGCAGAGTGCCACAGCTCATGACAACCAGATGGCTGCCCATCGAGCATCAAAAATATTTTTTGTACCCAAGTGTTGCTGGTACTTAACACTCTGCATATGTGTTGTTGGTCCTTTCAATCAGGGTTTGTTTTGTCTGTCACTTATTGTCTCGATGTATATGACTGCTACTTCCAATGTGCGGTTGGTTCTTAAAATATGAATATGTGTGACATATGGGTGGTCTGTATTTACCATCTGAGTATGGTGGAATAAGGTGATAAAATGTGGTGTATTACTGGAAGAAGCATGAGGTTCTGGGTTTGTAGTGAATATTATTTCTCGTAAAAACGTACCCAGCAGATCTGTATTCATCTCTTATACGCTTTGCTGTCTACAGGTAAAGCTCCAGGATTGGCTGTGTCCTCTGCAGAAAGAGATGGAATATGCTCTGGAGTCTAAATGCAGGGAAGAGGAACAATATAAAAACCCTGATGGTGAGTCGGAGCTTTGAGGAGTATGTATGAGTGTGTTCTACTGTCAAGGTTCTAAACACCCAGAAGCTTATGGGTCACCCTATAGCAGAGGTCTTCAAACTGTGGGGGAGGGGGTTGGGTGAGGGGGAGAGAATGAATTGATCACAGGGCAGCATGTCCTGGCAAAGAGGACCATTCATTATTCTCCTAGAGAAGAAAGTAAACATCTTGCTTAAAATAGTTTTGCCTCTATAATAACCTTCTGTATGCCTTTTTCACTAGTCCTGCCTGGAAGCAGGTGCGAAAGTGAGAGAGGAGGTGGGTGGGAGGGCTCTCACTAACTTTCAAAATCCCTTCCCCATTTTTGATAAAGGATCACAGAGTGGATACTTTTACCCTTTTACAGAGTTCAGTCCACCACTAGCATGATGGCAATCATGCATTTGTTTGCGTTTTAAAAGGGATAACTGAACATAACTGCTGTTTGAATTGCTAAGTACAATTAGAACTGCCAATTTTTAGGTCTCGCCTGAGCCAGCGCATGCGCTGCTCTGGCGCGAGTTTTAGTAAGCGGGTTTTGGAAGTGCAAACAGCAGTTTGCTGGCAACCAGCTTGCGTTCACGCGCGATCAGGCGCCATATGGCTTCCCTCGCGATAACTTTCACTTTCGCGGCCGCGCCAGTTTCACGGCCGCGCGGCCATTGCTTGTTTTTTTACTGTATTAAAAACCATTGAAAGATGCGTGCTTATACATACATACAAAGTAGGCCTTCTGAGAACATGTTTTGTAAAAGTAAAAACGATTCCTTGCTTAGCCATTCGTAGGCAGCCATCAGTAAACGCTTTTGTCAAACTTGATTACAAAACGTTTCATAATGGCTTCCCATGTGTTCGTTTGGACATTTTGTTTGTGGAGCTCAGGTTTTGGAGTGTCCTTTTAGCCAGAACATTGCCCAACCGAATCTAACCTGCTAATCGAGTTTTATTGCTTTTCTCGAGTGTCTGGCTTCTGCCAACAATTGCCGGAGATTATCGCATTTACACAGCCTGACCCAATCCTACACAGAGGCGGAGGATGGGCTTCTGAGCCCGATGGTATTAAAACATTTATCTCACTAAATGTAGAAGAGTGGGATAACAGCTTTCTTTACCATAACCAATTGTTGGGGTTTCAGAGCGTTTCAAATACACTGAGTTCTGTAGGATTGGTTACATGAATAATACACTCCTTTGTTGGCCAGTGTAGTTTCACAAGCGTGGAATTCTTGACGGATTGGCTTTCCGGTCATACGTATTGTATGTAAAGTTACTGCAGGTCTTTGCTACTGGGTTCATTTGTTCCACCTTCTGTACAGGAGGAAGCGGATTTAAACATTTCGCCCAAAAATTGAAAACTTTTTTTTTTTTTTTAACAGCAATCTGACCTCACCACGTGGTTTAATATAACAGTTCCTGAGTTAAAAGTCCCTTTAATGTTTCAAAATTCTTTAAAATCCAAATAATTTCATTTATTTTACTCGTGGGTAGGAAGACCTGTGTCTCTTAGCTATTAATTATATGATTTAAAGGGACGTGAATATGTTTGCATTGTTTCCTGCACACTTGGGTTCTGCAATTGTCGCAGTTAGGGAGTTGTAGATCACAAAAAAGTTCCTTCTGTTATGCTGTTGTACTTAATAAAACAAGCATTGGCATAGCCAATAGGTCTCGCCCTTTGGAACCTTATAAGTGTTTAGTTATGCAGTACAATATCCTTGGTGCAACAACATCAACTGTTGCATATCTAAACACTTATAAGGTCCCAAAGGCGAGACCTATTGGCTATGCCAATGCTTGTTTAGAATAAGTATGAGAAAATATGTTTATCATTCTGGGGGCCCGTTGATCTTTTGCTAGCTAAACATATGGAAGCCTTCATGTTTTCTCAACTTCTTTACTTCAGAAAGTCTTTAATAACAATTCCATTGCCAACTCCTTTCAGCCCTCCTGTGTTGTGGAAATCTCTATGGTAGCAGTGGTGGAGGTAGTCCTTTGACTTATGGATTTGAGTGACTTTGCCTTCCTTTTCCTTCTTGCTTTTTCTACAGCATCTAATCCCTGGGATCCGAAATCCTACTCAAACACTCACTCCATGAAAACCCAGTGCTTGCAGGTCGGCAAGCTGTCTTCTCAGATCCTCCAGTATAAATATTCAGGGTGTACCCCAAGGCTCAACACTCTTACCAGCGCCTTTAAATAGCTACTTGCAATTTTTGTGAGACCTATGAATCACCAGTATTAGTGTTTGTTTTTATAAAAACAACACACACCTTTATATAGTCCTTTCTGGAATGATCGTCACCAAACTGTACCCTTTTTCATCCCCTCTCGTCTGCTCAAAACTGGGTAAAAATAAATACCACCTCTGCCTAACTATTTTATGCAGAGGGCCTGATTTAGAGTTTGGCAGATGGGTACTCCATCACAAATGTGACCGATATGCCATCTGTCTTATATCTAGTGCATTATATCTTATCCCATAAGATGGAGAACCTGTCCACAAAACTATAAATCAGGCCCTCTATCTTAGAAACAGGTGCCGTAGGATATGCACTTGTAATAAGGTGGACTGGATCTCCATCACGTTTGTGATAGAGTACCTACCGGCTAAACTCTAACTCAGGCCCAGACTTCCTAACTTCATATCTCTTAAGTTTCCCAGGTCTATGCACAAGGAGCTCATCATTTGGTTTCTGGGACTTATAGTCTTGAATTTATAATGGGATGAACAGGACTGCAAATACCAGATTGAAAAGAAAAACCCGGACTTGACGATCTACTTACATATGGAACTGGGAAACTTAAGAGCTCTATTGCCTTCAGCTTCCCTAGAGACCATCTAAAGTTTAGCTGTTTGTGTACTAGCTGTAGTATCTTGAATCCTAGTTTTCTCTGTAAGAAAGCAAACAAATTCTTCATTACTCTTGACTCTCAACTAAATGCTGTAATCTCCTCCGGAAGGAAGTTTCACGCTGAAATGCCTTTCCAACCAGAAACACCCAGAGCTCAGGGCTGTAACCAAAAGGCTCTTTCTGAAAAAATAGATTAGCACAACTTCCTATCAGAGAGTGTGAACTACAGTCTTTCAAGAAATCCTCAGGCACTGAAGCTCAACAGCCAGAATAATTTATAAGGCAAGGCACTTCTGCCACATCCTGAGGACTCGCCGTTGATTCCAGTGAGATTCAAGACTTTTACACTTTCCCATTAAGCCCTGCACAACTACACTCTACATTAGACCTCAACTTGAATCCCCTCCCACAAGACTCTCTAAACATTAACCTGGGCATTCTTTCTACTTTTAAACACTCTTATCTTAGCAGAATAAGATAAGCAGTGTGTGCAGTGATCCTAGGCATTCCCAACACCTCAATTAAATGTATTTCTTTAAGATTTCTATAAATGTCTCCTTTCAGTCGCTTCAGATCGCTGAAGACCTATTCCACTGTTCCTTGTTTAGGAAACAGTGGAAGACATGGCTATTCTCTAGAGTCTTTGGCTAAACCTTTCCTGTCTTGAATTTGCCATTTGTCTAAAGACTTGAGAGGACCACAGGAGCACCACCCACTACTAGGGCTGGTGATGCAACATGGGGCCACACCCACTATCACACCTGCAGGTATAACACAACAGAACAGCCATCTACCATTACTGGTAGCAAACCACAGGAGGACTATCCTTTACCAAAACTAGTGGCACAACATGTCTGATGATACAACGCTGAAATTCAACCCTCAACCAAAACTGCTGAGGTCAGAACAGCAGGGGTGTGAAATTTCCTATAACCCGACGCCCAGGACATATTATTTGGGGTCTAGGACAACAAGTTTTCATGTGTATTTTGTCCTTGGGACAAATATGCCGAACACCCTGACGCACAAACACATTGGCTGACAATTTACAGTACCACATTATGGACCAGAAAAGGGTATTGGCTGCAGTTAAGGTAATGTTTGTGTTCATATGTTAATGCTGTTCAAACTTGTAATTATGGTTCACTAATACAAAGCCTTTATTATTAGGGTGAGAGTTCTAAGGAAATGTTGTAAGCTCGGACTGCACTACTTACAGCGGTTCCAGTATAAACATGTGTACACACGTTTTCAAAGTTTAGCAGTATGAGGCTATGTATAATGCTCTCTGATAAGATGCAAATATTTGCAGAAGCTTGAAAGCAAGATGGATGATTCTTTGCTTTCAAAATAAAATGTTCACAAAAAATGCAACTAGGAAAAAACCATTTAGCTAAACTATGATAAAATTTTAGGCACCATTTATTTGCAGCATCATTTATAAAATGTGTTGTTGCATGCTAGTATTTACAAAAATATTCCTAATGGAAAATCGGTGTAACCAGTTGCAACAAGATTATGGGAACCTAAAAATAAACAAGACTTGGCAAAGTCAGTAGATCTGCAATTAGTCAGCCTTTTGGTGTTGTGAATGCATGTCTTGATTTTGCATGATTTTTGTAAAACCTTACTGGCGTGGGAGCTGCCAGGCCCTCACTATTATAACAAGGATTGGCAAAAAGCAAAAAAAAATGTTGGTCTCGAAAAGCACACATTGCCACATTAGTTCCTGGCACTGAATAAAACTACTTTGTGTGCCATTATGCTCCTTGTGAAAGAGCAGAAAGCTGTAACTCATTGTGAAGCCAGCCGATTGATGGACAGAGAGAGAGAGAGAGAGAGAGAGAGAGAGAGAGAGAGATGGAAATTTAATAAACACAAAAGGTCTTGATTAACTCCAGACCTAATTAGGGGCCTAATTATTAAAGAAATCTCAAAAGTGCACCCATGGTATATGTCCTTGCATTAGTGCAGATTTACGGCTTTCATGAATTCACAAGAATTTACAGAAGTAGGTCAAGAAATAATAGTCCTAGAAAATATTTGTGAACAGCATTTTAACACGAACAAGCATGCATGTGTAGATTTGCTCATGCGAAAATCTGTTGAGCGTTTGCAAGTTCACTTTCCCTCCAACCACTTTTTCCCAACACTGGAAGAAGTTTTACGTCTGCCATTGTGGGAGTAAATTTCCAACCTTTCTCAGTATGGAAAAAGATTAGAGATGAGCTGGTGAAAACCCTTAAACTATCCAAGTTAGTAGGTTTGCACAGACTTAAAAGGGCAGTCCAATCCTGGGACTATTGCTTACCACTGTCTTCAGCCCCAGTATGTAGATCTGCGGAAAGGTGGCAAAATAAGGGAATTACTAGTATTCAAACCCTACTATGGAAAGAGCCCTGGTATTATCAGAGAGGCTATAGCAGAGCTCTCATATAATGAGATTGCTGCCATTATTTGTTGCCGCACTACATGGCACGAAAGGGACAAGTGGATTTTGTTACAGGGCAAGTAGATTTATGAAGCAACTTGCCCCATGGACAAGTAGATATTTTATTAAATTCCATACCCCTGGAAAAGGAGCACAACCCTCTGCCATGACTGATGACAATACTCCACCATGACTAGTGACACCATATGGACTGACAACCCTCTGCTGGTGCCGGGCACACAACACAGAGCACATCCCTATAGCACTACTAAGCACACAACACAAGAACACCACTCTTTGCCATTACACAACATAGAAGCGCAACCTTCTGCAAAAACGGGTGACACAAAACAGGACCACAGCAATCTACTATGAATGATGACAAAACACGGGCACAGTCCTCTGCTAGGTCTGGTGGGACCCCCCACCCCCCCCCCAGACTAATGTAGTCATAGGAGCACAACCCTATGCCAGGACTCATGATATTGCAGGAACTTATACCATGACATGTGACACAACACACAATCTGTTAACAAAACCTGTGACACAATTCAGGAGCACAACCTTTTCCCCGGACTTGTGGCACAGCACAGGAGCACAACACTCTATCAGGACAGCAGACACAGCATGCAGAGAACAGCCCTCAGCCAGCACTGGTGATAAAACACAGAAGCACAAGCTTCTAGCAATACTTGGTACACAGGGAGCACTATACAGAAGTAAAACGGACTGCGTACCCTTTACGTACACTCCCAACTGCCGTTGCTGTTCACCTGCCGCTGTCGGCTGTCTGCGGTCGCCGCCGCTTGCTGCCTGCTTGTATCCGCTGTTTTGTTGACGGCTTTGTTGACGGCTCCCCGTAGCTTTCCCCCCCGCTATCGCTTTCACTTCGCTTGTGAGCGCGGGGTTTGAGAGCGGGTTTTGAGAGCGCGGCTGTAACACTCAGCTGGTGGCGGTGGAGCATGTAGCGTGGCAGCTACGGCGGGCTCACACACGAGCTGGAAGTGCTGGATGTGCGCCGGTGCTAGACGCCGGAGGCTTGGGGCTTGGCTTTGACCAAATTCTGTTGTCTGTCGGCTGTTGGCTGCTGGGCTAGTCCTGGACCCCGGATCGCCCCAGGACCGCCATTGCATTGGCTGAGAGAGCGAGTTGTGAGCTGTGCGCCGTGAGCCTGCCTGCCGGCCCCAGGTTCACCCGGCCCATCTAGGACTCAGGATTCAGGACCACCGGCTGCAAACTGCGAACAAGTGAGTGAGAGGAGCGGGGTGTGGGAGCCCGCGCCTGTCCACCTGGAGGGCTGACAGGGGTGGACAGTCTTTGTGGGACATCTGCTGCAGAACTACCGTTAAGGTTCACCACTAGTCTACTGCGAGTCTATAGGGGCCACAGGGTGCAGTAAACTGGAGATTGATTTAGGGTCTTTGGCACTCCGGTCACACCCTTCTAGTGGCAGCTAAAAAAAGGGAAGCGAAAAAAAGTAAACACAAGCAAACACAGTGAACATAAGGGAAGTGAAGTGATATTTATCTAGGGGGTCTAGGTGTTTGCTCTAGGGGTTTGTGGACGTTATCGGGGCAGTCGGAGTTCACACTTACGGCCTGGTGATCACTGAGATAGGGAAACAACCAATTAACAAAAAAGGGAAAAAGGGGAAAAAAAAGGAAATTAAAGGAAAATCCAAGGAACAAGGGAAATAAGAAATTAGAAACTAGAAAAAGCGAATCATGAGATCAGGACGAGATAGAGCACCCTTCCCTTCTATAAAAAGAAAAAAAAGGATTGACGGCAAAGAACAATAAAGCAAAAATTGAGGGGGAGGCTCAAACATTAATCTCGCCAGTGTTTCGAATCTTTGCAAAATCAATCAACGTACCGAACAAGTTTGACTTTTTAAAAGATCCAGTGGGAGCAATGCTTACTAAACAAGAGGAACAAGATCAATTACCTCTACCAATCACACCAACAATGAAAACAATAACAAGGAACCCCCAAATTAATGATACAAATGACACAAAAGGGACCATAGGTTCAACTGGGGTTCTGTCAGAACAAGAATCAATGGAATACAAAGACAACGCATGGGGCTCCATTACGGACTTGGAACTTCTTATAACAAGAGATCATTCCCCACAATCGACTAAACACATATCAGAGGTGTCCGACAATCCATTGTTGCAAAAAACTCAGGAACAATCTCTGAAAATTGGGGTTCAACAACCAATCGAGGTACAAGTAAAATACACCACGTGGAAGTAGTTCAAAACATCCAGGCTCCAGCAAAATCTACACAAATTTTAACACCACTAAAACAGTCGTTCATAACACAGAACAACATAATAAAGGAAGTATCAGAAGGAGAGAACCCAAATCTTAGCATCAAATGCATGGCACCCCAGAACACGGCGGTAGAGCCAGAGGGTCACAGGATGCCCAATAGCAATAAAAGTACACAAACTTGGGCCAAAATAGCGAGCGAAACAAATTCTAGCATCAATTTGGTCAAGGGCACGCCTTGTCGAATCCCCGATATCAACGACTCAATGTTAGCAACCAACTCAGTGTCAGTAACTGACTCAGGAACCATATGGGACATCTTTTTTAAAACGTCACAACTTACATTAGAGGCACTGAACTATCAATCAAATAAGATGGGTGTCCAAGTAGACCTGCTTAATATCATGGCAAAAGCAATATCAGGGATTGATAAAAAATTGGCCAATTTGAACACCTTAATCACGCGGGCACAGGCTTACGCAACTACATTAAACACGGAGTGTGCCTGTTGCCCAACAACTGATAAATTAGCAGCAATCCCGGAAGTCCTGACCACTCTCATTGAGGACCTAAAAGCAAAAGTAACCAACGATGATTGCAACAAAACACTTGCCAGGCCTCAGCACAACATTATGAAAGAGGATCCAAGCAAGGTCAGCACAAACACAGACTCAGCATTTGATAATCAACTGATAGTCACCATAGAAAAATCACATACGGAGGATAAACAGGAAAACCTAACCCAACCTACGCAGGTGAACCTGACACGACGCATGAAGAAAAGGATAAGAAAACAACTGAAGTGCGAAAAGACCACACAAATTAGAAGAAGCTGGGGGCGGTCAACATACGCCTCGATTGAGCCAGTAATAAAACCGGCTCAAAAGCAGGACCGGCAACTGAACAAAAAACCATACCCGATCTTCACTAAGACGCCAAAAGTAAATAAACCGTCAAGAGAAGGTCCTGCTATGGCGAATATCACAACAGAATCAGCTACCCGAGAAATACAGGAGAAATTTGAACAGGTGGCGGTAGCTAAGAAAGGCCCACCAGTCACAACAGAAATTTGCCTGGATAAAACCGCATACGAGCTTCCTAAAGAGACAACTTGTGAAGGAAAGAAGCAACTTCAGCCTGAGATTGGTAATACACCTATTTCTTCTGGAGAGATATCGTGCGAAGGAACTAAACCCCCACAGATTGTGATTGGCAATAAACTCCATCTTGCCGACACAAGCAATACAAGTAAAAGTATCTTTCAACCACTTTATGAATCAAAGGGTAGGCACGATACATTAAACAGGGGAAATCTACTAAGGCTCCTTCAACACATACCATCACTGTCTAATATAACAAGTGTAGATATGGTGAGCGTTCATTTTGAACCAAGGGATGTAGATTCCCCTCAGGAAAACACGGTAGTGACCTGGATAAATCATCATATTCCAGAAGAGATGCTTTTGGAAAAAGAAACTTTTAAAAACTGGGGAATAGCAATAATGGTACCTGAGCAAGAAAAATATCCGCTAATTTTACTTGAACCATCAAACACCGCCAACTACACAAAGAAAGTTAAGGAACACTTACATAGTTGAAAGGTACCTCGAAAATACAATTAGATCAGAATTACAAAAACCTAAGTATATCAGTAAGAACACAGGAGGCGACGATCATAAACAGAATAGTAAAAGACGAGGCACCTCAGAAAATCCGATGGAGGGAGCAATACAACAGGACAAGCAGTGAGACACAGAGTTGCACTCGCCATACCTGATGTAAAAGAGCTCATCGCTGACCTTTCGGGGGACCCACAAGAGCAGCTTAACACAAAATTGTCTACAGCGATAAAGACCAGCACTCCAAGCCTCACTCAAAACACACAACCCAGTCTTAAAATTGTCTCCTGGAACGTGGCAGGTATACATAAAGCTCTTAAACAAGTAACAGCAATAAACAAACTGCGTGAAGGCGATATTCTATGCCGACAAGAAACCTGGGCTACAGAGCCGGTACATCTGGAAGGATACGCTGGTTTTCATAAACTAGCAACTAAACACAACCGGCACGGAAGACCATCAGGTGGGATTTCGATTTACGTTAAACATGCAAAACAACTGACAGTAAGGATCATAAAAACCGACTCAGACATGCTGCAGGCACTTGCAGCTGAGGGAAAAGGGGACAGGGAAAACAGCGTTTCACTGCTCATAATAAATGTATATCTAAACGCACATGGTCAGTCGAAATTAAAGGCCACAAAATCTATGATTAAAACATTACAGGAAATCTTATGCACTTACTGGTCACCAGCCAAATTGCTTGTGGGTGATTTCAATCTGCACTACCTGGGAACGAAGTCGAGCGAGAGGATGCACTTAACTAGCGCTGAAAGAACTTTCAATAACTTCTTACAAAATTATGACCTTAAGTCAATCGAGGAACTACTAAAAAGTTCAGACCCAAATAGCCCAGGAACGACCACATTTAAGAATTGCTCGACAATCGATTATATCTTTTTGTGCAACCAACTCGTTTGCAAAATAGCTCACTTTAAAATCATAGTAGATGATACTAGTGATCATGCAATACTCCAGGTTGAACTGAACATTACTATTAAACAACGGGAACGAATCAGCACGGTAGCTCAATCAATAGGTATTGAGGAATATGCCCTAGTCAGAAGAATAAAATGGAACGAGCATCAGGCTACCGCATTCAAGGCATGGAAAGACGAACAAGAAGGCACAGGCAACCATCCTGGTATCGAGCCCAGCATGGAAAACTGGTCAGAGTGGACCTCTGCCCTGAAAACTGTTCTTAATAATAACAAGAAAGCTGACCTCAAATTAAAAGTGAAACCCAGTACACAAACCTGGTATAATAACACAAAACTTAGTGACATAACACGTAATCTAAATAAGGCAAAAAGAGCGCACAAGATTGCGGGCACACTAAGAACACTGGATAAGCGCAACGAACTGCACAATGAGCGCAAGCATTTGCTATGGATGCTCAAGCAGAATAAGCTAGAGGAAGAATGGATCAAGATCCATGAACTAACAAAGCCTCCTAAACACCGACACCTTTGGCAATACATAGCTCGGTTGGAAAACGACAAAGTGGACCGGCGCAATTCTGTCCACGCCGATGCATGGTTGAGACATGTTTCCACAATTTATGTGGAAAAGGAAGGTTGCATTGCTCCCGGAAGCAGTGTGGAATGCCCCACGGAGAGTATAAACAAAGTAGTGGAATTTACTACTGAAGCCGTGAGCAAAGATCAAGACTGGCACAGCTGTTGAAAAAGTAGTAAAAAGATAAGAAAAGATGGGGCACCAGGGCCTAATGGCCTCCCGGGTGCAATGTTTAGAGAAGATCCAGCATACTGGGGGAGAGTCCTATCCAATCTATTCACCGAATGCCGACTACATGCCAAGGTGCCAGATTCGGGGCGCGGGTCAATCTTACAACCTATATACAAGAAAGGTGATAACACAAAACCAAAAACTACAGATTAATTGACCTCCTGGATATTGAAGGAAAGCCTATGCAAGTACCCTATTGACAGAATTAAACAGATGGGTCGAAGAAAACGAAATCCTTCCTCCCTACCAAACAGGGTTCCGCAAAGGCTGTTCGACAATCGATAACATCATGGCCATATCATATTTAAGCCAGCAAGCCAACGTCAAAAACAAAAAAACAGTCTTTGCCTGTTTCGTAGACTACTCAGCAGCCTTCGACGGGGTGCCACGATGCAAGCTCTGGACTAAACTGCGCAACTGGCAAATTCCACCAGGCCTCCTCAACGCCATTATCTCGCTATATAGCAACACTTGGATCAAAGTCAAATTAGCAAACAACAACACAACAAAAAAGTGTTTTACAAATCGAGGCCTAAAACAGGGATGCGTACTAGCCGCAACGCTTTTCAACTTATATACAGCAGACCTGGGCAAGATGCTCCATAATACCAACCTTGCAGTCCCCAAAATCGGAGCTAATAAACTCAAAAGTTTACAATATGCGGATGATCTAGTGGTGATGGATCATACTAAAATTGGGCTACAAAGGGGATTAGATGCTTTAAACACTTACAACGAGATCAATGAATTAACAATAAATTCTGATAAGACCAAAGTAATGATCTTTGGGTGCTGCACTAAAAAAACATTCCTCAAATGGCACGTGGGAAAAGAGATAATCGCTGTTTCGAAATCTTATAATTATCTTGGGTGCTGGCTGAGCGACTCAGGTAAAGCAACTCTGCATCAACACAAAATGAAATCTAAAGTACAGTCGACAATCTACGCCCTGTGCAAATTACATGAGAAAATGCAAAGTCCAACGACCATCCCAATCAGAACGGTGTTACAATCTAAAATAAGGGCAATTGCGGGGTACGCACAGCAGGCATTCCCAGGCAAAATGGACATAATGATGGAAAAGGCGCAATGCCAGGCGTATAAACGCATATTCAAGCTACCAAAATACACTCGCAATAGCTGGATTCGCCTGGAGTTCGGCTTGGTGCAACAGAATAAAGAATGTTTGGGTGTGCATGCAAAATACTACTACCAAGTACTTAAAGCTCCGGATGGAAGCTTGAAGAGCATGCTTAAATCAATCTACGGAGGGCCAACTAACCCATGGCAAGTCTATATGCAGGAAGCAGTAGAAATTTTAAACTTGGCAACACAGAACTGGGGTCAAGAGGACATAAACTACCCGGCCATCAAAAATGCAATCAATAAACAATGCTATCAATTGTCACGAAAAATTGATTTAGCACATTTTGAAACTCGGAGGAGGTCAATCTGGGCTGATTGCAACATACATAGAGCACAAAACCCAGCCTTACCTTCACCAAGCTTTGGGGAGGAAGGCCCTAAAAAACATTCAGTGGGCCAGACTAGTGCCCCTCCCAATTAAAGAACTGAATCCCGGGTGGAAATCCCTTGATCATAAAATCAGCTGTAGAATCTGCAATTTCAAAACAGAATCATTGCTACACCTGATGTGCTGCTGCCCCGGCCTGTTACAGTCTCGTCAGAAGCTTTTAAAGCCTATATGGCTACGCAAAGGAGTTCGGACAGTGAAAGAAGCAGTCTCGGTTCTATTTTCTTGTATTCTACCGACTGACTTGGCTAGAATCGGGAGATACATGGATGAGGTGCGTTCCAGACTTGTTGAAGATCAAGATCTCGGCAACCGCGAGAAAATAGACTTGCTGCGGATGGATTAAGGCACATTTTTAAAATGACATAATAACTTCCGTCATAATGCTTTATATATAACAATTCGCTTTTTAACTTAAATTGTATTTTTCCTGAAATGAAATTGGTTAGAATCTCAAATGAATTCTTTTTAACGCTCTGATTTTTTTAACGCTTTTGTTATACTGCAAATGGTTTTAAGTAACTGTGCAATACATTTTTCATTCATAACGCTGTACCATGACATGTGACACAACACACAATCTGTTAACAAAACCTGTGATACAATTCAGGAGCACAACCTTTTCCCCGGACTTGTGGCACAGCACAGGAGCACAACACTATCAGGACAGCAGACACAGCATGCAGAGAACAGCCCTCAGCCAGCACTGGTGATAAAACGCAGAAGCACAAGCTTCTAGCAATACTTGGTACAGAGTGAGCACTATACAGAAGTAAAACTCACTACCATAAGTAGTGACACAACACAGGAGCACAACCCTCTGTTATGTCTGATAAAACAATACCAGAACACTACCCTCTTTCAGGACTGCTGATGTCACAGACTACCACAACCCTGTGGTAGGACTCGTGACAGTATGGAAATGCAGCACTCAACCCCCAATAGTGACACAACACAGACGCTCAACCCTCTACCAGGACATGAGACACAACACAGGAGCAAAACCAACTACCGGGTCTGGAACATGAGAGGAGCACAACCCTCGATCAGGACTAGTGACTTAGCACCGGAGCACAGCACTATACTAGGACTGGGGACACAGAAATAGACCCCTCTACCAGTACTGGTGTCACAACCCAGGAGCCTAACTCTATACTGCGACTGGGGACACTACAGAGGGACACAACCCTCTATCAGGACTTGTGAAAAGCAACAGGAACACACTCCTGTACTAGCTCTGGTGACACAAAATATGAGCACAACCCTATGTCAGGACAAGCAACATAACATGGAGAGGAGTTGGCCTAACGGCTAGGGCGTCCGACCTCGAACCTGGGGAACTGGGTTCGAATATCGGCAATGATGCTGAACATCCTGTGATTCTGGGCAAATCACTTAATCTCCCCGTGCCTAACAAAAATGAATGTGTGTCCTAATATAACGTAACTGGTGCTATGTAAAGCGCTCTGATACCCGATTCGGGTCAAGTTCGCGCTATATAAAACTCTGCAAAAAAAACAAACATGGGAGTAAAACCCTCTAGCAATATTTGGTATACAAGGAGCACAATACAGAAGTACAATCCTCTATCATAACTAGTGAAACAACACTAGAGCGCAACTATCTCCCATGTCTGGTGCAACAACACAGGAGCAGAGCCTTCTGCCAGGACTCTTGGCAATGTAGGCCCAAACTCTCAACTCAGGAACTCAACCAGGACTAGGGACACAACAAAGGAGCAAAATACTCTTTCAGAACTAGAGTCTCAACAGTGGAGCACAACCCTGTGCCATGATTGGGGAATCAGGAGCTGGATCCTCTACAAAGACTGATGTCACAACAAAGTAGCTAAAACCTCTATAAGGACTGATGACACAACACAGGAGCACACACGTCTACAGGAACTGGGGGCACAACATAGAGGAACAACCCTCTACCAGAACTGGAGACAGACCACGGGAGCACAAGACTGAACTAGTACAGAAGCACAGTCCTCTGCCAGGACTTGTGTCACAACATGGAGCACACACATCTCCTAGGACTTGGGACATAACACAAAAGTACACCCTTCTACCAAGACTGGTGACACAACGCAGGAGCACAACCCTCATCTAGGACTGGGGACATGGGAGCAGAAGCCTCTCCCAGGAACAGTGTGACACAGCAGAAGCTCAACTTGCTCTACAATTGTAAGCCAAAACATAAACTACCAAGCACAGTTTGGTGCTAGGTCAGAAGTATACAAAGACATACCAGATGCCACCTTACAAAAGCAAACATTACAGTTAATGTACACCATTCCCACACATGTAAGAGGTCACTAGACACTTGTACCCTGGAATAGGGAATAATTTCTGGAAATTAACATTTCTGGGCACACTATTGCATGTTATTCCACATTTTTGGAAAGAATTTCACATTTTGTCTATTTTTATCAGGTGATATACCTGGATGAAACTCTTATCTCACCTGATTACTCCTCTCCCCGCCGAGACCTGGCTCAACCCAGCATCCACACCCGACATCGCCACGTCCAAATGGCTACAAGATAGCACACTTTGACCGCATCAACAAACACAGAGGTGGCATTGCCATCATCCACAAAGAATCCATCCACTGCACCACCACCACGGACGACACCACCCTGATCATGGAACACCTTAACTTCCAACTCAGAATAGACAGCAAAACCACCATCGGAGGCACCCTAGCCTACAAACCTCCAGGACCACATTGCAGCTTCTGCAACGCCAATGCTCCCTAGGCCATTGACACCAAACACTACATCTTCCTCGGAGACCTCAACTTTCACCTTAACAACCCCAACAAAGCTAACCTTCTCAAAAGCATGAACAACATCGGCCTCA
The DNA here is from genome assembly GCA_963921515.1 of Calotriton arnoldi. Taxonomy (NCBI): domain Eukaryota; kingdom Metazoa; phylum Chordata; class Amphibia; order Caudata; family Salamandridae; genus Calotriton; species Calotriton arnoldi. Next base: position 269,682 of record CAWUFW010016497.1, read on the forward strand.
CCCAGCTAGTCAGCGACCCCCCTCACATCGCAGGGCACATGCTGGACGCTATCTTCACAGCCAGTAACGGAGTCAAGTGCAGCCATGTCACAGAGCTCACCTGGATGGACGACGCTATTGTCCACTTCACCTTCACAGCAGCCCCCAGCATCGCCAACAGACTACCCAGAACCTCACACCATAGCTGGAACATAGTATTTATTGATTTATTTATTTAAGAGTTTTATATAGCGCTAGCCAGACCCGAAGGTATCGGAGCGCTTTACAGCATGAACACTTTTAAGATACATAAACATATAAGTATGTACAATGTCTCAGGACGTATCACAGAAAATCCACATGGAGCGCACAATGTCAATCGTAGGGTAAATTATCACAATAGTATATATAAGGCCTTATTGTCAAAGAGAGCATAACGACACGTGACGCGATTTGGCCGGGGGGGTACAGGAGATAGTCCTGGGGCAATAGAGGTAGAGTTCTTAATGTCATGAGGTAGAGTTCTTAGCGCCAAAGTGATTGTGTGCTGCTGTGGGCAAGCTTCGAATGTTAGGTTGCAGCTATCCATGTGGGAGAGATCTGTTAAGGAGGAGGTCTTTGAGCTGCTTTTTGAATTGTAAGTAGGAGGGGTTCGTCCTGATATGGACTGGTAAGGAATTCCAGATTTTGGGTGCATTACCTGTGAAGGATTGGGATGCGGTTCTTTGTTTGCGAGTTCTCGGAGGGATAAGGAGTAGGGTGTTGGTGCTCCTCAGGCTTCTCGACTGGCCGGCCTTCTGGAGTTTTGCGGCCAGGTATGCGGGTTTCCCCGTGTGCAGTGCTTTGTGCGTGAGGCAGGCAGTTCTGAAGTTGGCCCGCATTTCAATCGGGAGCCATTTTAGCTCCTTGAGTGCAGGGGAGATGTGATCATATTTCTTAACTCCTGTGACCATTCTGGCTGCAGCGTTCAGAGTTGATCTGAGGGGAGCTAGGTGAGATTTAGCTGATCCTGTGAGGGTTGCAATCCCGTAATCCAGTCTGGACAACACTAGGGATTGAGTAGCTTGTTTGAGGTCGTTCTGATGGATGAAGGGTTTTATTTTGTTTAGTAGTTTTAGGTTGAGGAAGGCGTTCTTTGCAGTGTTCTTGATGTGTATGCTGATGTCTAATTTGGGGTCCAGGGTGATTCCCAACGATTCTGCAGAGTCGGCTAAGGTGGGGTTGTAGTTGAGCGCATCAATCGCTTTTAGCCATTCCGAGATTTGGGGGTTATCCTCAGCGTTGGAGATTAGGAGGATTTCAGTCTTGTCTTGATTGAGTTTTAGGTGGTTGTGTGAAAGCCAGTGTTGGACTTCTTTAAGAGTGTCGTTCAGTCTCTTAATGTCATCAAGAGAGGAGGTTTCCAGGTAGATTTGGGTGTCGTCTGCATAGACGTGGAAGGGAATGTTGGATTTTTTGAGTATGGTGGTGAGGGGTTCCATGTAGATGTTGAACAGTTGCGGGGAGAGTACTGATCCTTGGGGGACACCCCGTCTAACGGGGAGTGGGTTCGATGAGAAGTTTTTGATTTTTATACTTTGGGTGCGGTTCTGTAGAAAGGAGGTGAACCACTGTAGTACCACCTCTTCTGCACCAGCTCTTTCTTGGAGTGCTTTAGTGGTCAACCGTGTCAAAGCCTGCTGATAAGTCCAGGAGTATGAGTAGGCAGCATTGGCCTGTATCAAGAGATTTGTGCATATCATCAATTACATTTAGGATTGCTGTCTCTGTACTACATTTTCTGAAGCCTGATTGGTGAGGGTCTAGGAGGTTAGTGCTGTCTAGGTGTTGGGTGAGTTGGAGGAGAACACATCTTTCCAGGACTTTCGCTAGGAGAGGGAGGTTGGAGATAGGTCTGAAGTTGTTTAGATCGTTTGTGTCAGCGCCCGTTTTTTTCAGTAGAGGTGTGACTTGGCCGGTTTTGAGACAGTCCGGCATGACTCCGGTACTCAGAGAGCTGTTTATGATCTTGGTCCAGTGTGGGGCTAAGGATAGTTTGAGTTTTATGGCCAGGTGGGCAGGTATGGGATCCAGTACGTGTGCTGAGGGTTTCATGGTGGCAATCATTTTGACGATCTCTGCTTCAGAGATGGGGTTCAAGGAGTTCCATAAGTTAGGTGGGTGCTTAAGTGTGGTAGCTCCATCTGTCTCTGTGGGCGCTTTGCTGTCTGGGGAACTGCTTTGCACGTCCAGAGAGAGTTTTATCTTGGTGATTTTGTCGTTGAAGAAATTGGCAAAATTGTCACACATGTCCTTGGAGGCCACGACTGGGGTCGACGGAGGTTTGGACGTTTGTTGTCTGATGAGGTTAAAGAGTTCTCTAGGTCTGTTTTTTGCGTTGTCAAGGGCATTGCGAAAGAAGGACGCTTTCTCCATCTTTATGTGATTTTTGTATTTCTTTCGGGTTGATTTGAGTTTAGCTCGTAGGATTGAGGACGGGTTTTTTTGCCAGAGTCTTTCTACTGCTCTTAGTTCACGTCTTTGGGAGTTTATGTCTGTGTTGAACCAAGATCTAGATGGTATGTTTCTGACTCTTTTTAGTTTCATAGGGGCTATTTGGTCCATAATGGAAGTCATGGTAGTGTTGTAGTGGGAGGTGAGTTCTGTAGTTGAGAGCTCGTCAGAGTTGCTGGGGAGGAGGGAGCTTATCCTTGCCTCCAGGTCTGTGAGGGGAATCTGACTTAGATTTCTCGCCCAGCAGGGGGTCCTTCGTGCGGCTTGGCTTGGATCTTTGGTTCAGATGCACAGAATCATACCAGTGGTCAGACCAGTCAACAGGCAGGGTGTGGTCGATGGAGACTATGTCTGCTTGAGTGATAATGGCATCGAGTATAGAGCCTTTGTTGTGGGTTATTTTCTGTGCAGTGTTGTGTAAGGTTGCTGTTGCTTAGTAGGTCGTTTAAGGTTCTGATTAGCGTGTTGTTTTCATCATTCCAGTGGAGATTGAGGTCACCTAGGATGATGTTGTTGGAGTCGTGGAGTGCGCATTGTCTGATCAGGTCGGAGAGGTGTTTCCCGAAAGTGGAGGTGTTTCCTGGTGAGTGGTATAAGAGGTGGCAGAGTAAAGGTCTGTTGTCATTCATCCTGATAGTGGTAGTGAGACATTCGAAAGAGTTATATTTGGGGGCGTCCCTTTCCCTCATGGAGATGTTGTTCTTATGTATGATTGCTATACCCCTCCTCGCTTGATTTTTCTGTCTTTGTGGATGATTGTGAAACCTGGGGGCACAAGCATGTCCATATCTGGGGGAGAGAAATCGTTCAGCCAGGTTTCGGTGACGCGCAACTACACCTCTACCACTAGCTTGAGAGGAAACTAGACTAGCCTCACCACCCCTTTCCCTCTACTCCCCCAAATGGCTGCCCCCACCTACCTAACCTCGCTATAGGGTCAAGAGGCTTCCCCCCTGATACCGGACCCTACCTTAAGATAGAAGAGGAAACAGAAAGGCAGTCCCCACTCCCTCAATCACAGCACTGACCAAAGGTTAAGCAGTCCGGCTATATTAGAACTTTACCCTTCCCTTCTTACCCAAACACAGAGAAGGACTCCTACCCTAAATCCCTTCTCCCTTACCCCCCGTTATATAGACTGAACACAGCTCTGCAGAACCCCGCACCCTCCCTTTCAGGATACAATGTCTCCTCCCACCTCAACCCCCCTCCGCCCTCCCACACTTACTGGACTGAAACCACACGGCCCAAACTTCTTCTCCATCACTTTCCCCCCCAACCTCACTCCAAAAGCAAAAAGAAACCACAAGCATAGAGTGATTAGACAGCACCCAGAAACTCTATTCGCGGACATATACCACTGCTCCTCCAAAGGTCAGCTAAAAACGGACCTCATCTTCCACACCTTAAGACCTGCCAATTGGAACAACATCCTTAAAACCCGCTCTGAGCATATCTAAAACAACCACCACTCCGTACAGCTGCAAACTAGCGATCACACTCCCAAACCGCCCTAAACGTAACGGTTACACATTAGTGACCATCTTCACCAACGGCACTGTCATGATCCAAGCCAATAACGACAACCAGGAAGCCTTTGACTCCATCTTTCCATCGCTCCGCGATGCCCCAGCACAACTCTCGCTCACCCGACTCCCTATCCCACAATAGACCACACCCCCATGAGATCTCACAAAGCAAGCGCAAGATTTTTGCCAAGAGAGAGCCCGGAATACACCCTTACCCATCAACCACAGACACTGACACTAATCACACTAGGCCTCCCAAGACTCAACGGGCTAGCTCGACCACTACCCCCATATGGAACCAGACACAGAGATCCAATAATACAAGAACCGTAACGTCCTCCCAGGACGCCCTTACCCACTCCAACAGAGAGACGTCCCAGCGACTCGCCCTGATGGAAAGTAAGCTAGAAACGATAATACGGGGCCTCTCAGAAATCCTAATGGACCTCTCCACACCCCGAAAGCCCATCCAACACTCATACCCGACACCCTCAGTCACCAACTCGAATCACCCACGACCCTATAAGACCCAATGGCCCAGATGGGACACAAACCCCCTCCCGAACCAGATGCAGAGACCCAAAAGAACCAGAGACGCTATGTCCTCCAGTGAAGTATTGGATCTTGCCGCCTCATATGACACTTCCACCTCCTACTCCAAGATCCAGGTCATCACCGGATTTAGAAGAGACCGCTCCCCCCCCAGATCCGCCAGACCCCCAGCCTCCCTCACCAATATCCCAAGGGCTCAGCCAAGTGAGAATCTCAAGAACAAAGGATCCAACACCAACTGCATGCTCATTAACTGCAGGTCGGCTATCAAACATGCAACAGAACTGGCAGAGACCATCCTTTCACACGACATAGACATCACATTCTGGAAGTCAATGGACCAACGCCATCAACACCTCCCACCCAGACACCACCACGAACCTTGAACAGGTGGTCAAGAATTTCACCACCTGGATCTCCGACTGAGCCGACAGTGTCGCCCCCGTCAAACCGACAAAGTTCAAGGGATCCACCAAACATGCCAGCTGGTACACCCCAGAACTGTGAACCATGAAACGCAAATGCAAGCATCTGGAAAGGAAATGGCACACCAGCAAGGAGGCCACTGACCCGACCACCTTCAAGACATCGCTCAACCAGTACCCCCACTTCCTGAAAGAGACGAAAAGGAACGCCTTAGCCGACCGCATCACAGCCAGCTTCAACCCCAGCAAAGAACTCTTCAACATCATCAAGGAGTTCTCCAACCTCTCAGCTAATGAAAACATCATCACCCCCTCCCAAGAACACTGCGACACCCTGGCAGACTTTTTCCACGGCATCTCCACTATCTACAAAAACTTCGAACTCAATCAATCAATGAAACTTTATTTGGTTTCATATAATAAAACCATAAAAGCATGAGATAAAAATATAAATATAAAACATGCAATCCACCCAGGGACATACCCGGTTTAACCATAATATATACAAAAATGACAAATTTGTAACTACCAAGACGCCGCAAACTCACGGATGGTACCAGCTTATAAATCAATCTGGAGAATGCAATAGAACCATACCCATGATCAGATTGTTGGTTATGCAGGCGGGTGGAGCAAGATAAAGAGCATAGTACCAGAGGTAGCATCAGGGGTCAGACTAGTTAGTCGCAGCTCGCCCTAAACCTGATCGCGGATTGAAAAAAATTAAGCACATAAAAGACAGTATTACCCGTCAACATTTTTTTTTTTTTAAATGCAGGACGTACTTGCCTAAAGCTAGCCTTTCTCAAAATAGGAATTAAAAATGATTTTCTGGGGGTATCATAAAATGGGCAAAACATCATAAAATGAACCATATCCTCTGGAGATTTTCCATCGCAACCACAGGTTGACAGAATTTGTCCCTTACTTGACCCCCAGGATGGGCAAGGAGGTAGGTGAAAGAAATCGAATCGGAACCTAGTAAGAAGAAAACGGTCATATGAATTTATGAACCCCAGTAAGTACATCTCCACCATCTGGGTGGTCTTTATCATGATGAAGCCACGTACACTGGGCTTTGCTAGCTCCTTCTCCTCCCTTGCGATAAGCTGGTACTCAAAGAAGGCCATCTTGATAAGGGGCAAATCTATCTTATTCGTTGCGTCAGGGTTAAAAAAGAGATCTCCGCTTCCCAAGCTCTTAAGGCTCTTTTCAGTGTAACTAAGCCACGGTACCCTGGATGCATACTCAAGAGCCAGGCAATCTTTAAGGATCCCTTTATTTAAGGAGGTTCCCTTCTCAACCCAGATTTTTAGCCAGAGAGAGACAGGACGAGATGCTATCAGATCAGAAACGTAAGACATGCCTAGCTCTTCATGAGCAGTGAAGGAAGGAGTACCCTGAGGAATGGATAAAAGCCATCTCAGAAATTTGTTTTCCGCAATTTGAAGATCATCTATAGCAGTGTACCTCCACATTTTGCTGCCGTAGAGGGCCTTTGAGATGCACTTGGCCATGTAGAGCTTTAAAAGTGCCCCCACCGGTATTTTCCCCAATCTAGAGGCAAAGTAAAAAATGGCTGCAGTCTCCCGGGTGAGTTGGGGCCTCCAATTCATTTTATCATCTAATAATACCCCCAGATACGAGAACATACTCGACTTTGGAATCGGGGTGAGTCAACCCTAAAAGTGTATGGGCTGCTGGACCGGGCCCCTACTTGCATGATGTACGACTTGGAGTTATTAACCCTCAAGTCCAGGTCCCCCATAAATTGGGCAACGGAGTTTATAAGCGTTTGCAGTCCCCGTTCGGACCTGGCCATCGGGACAGCATCGTCGGCATATAACAGGACCGGGAGACCCCACCGTCCAGCCCGAGGGAAGTCGGCCATGGTGTCCAAAATGGTTTTCTCCAAGTTGTTAATGTAAAGATTAAATAAACAAGCATTGGCATAGCCAATAGGTCTCGCCTTTGGGGCCTTATAAGTGTTTAGCCAGAGCTATTGACTTTGCCAATGTCTTCTGCCATGCTGTAGAAGTGTGGCTGCTGTGCGGCATGCTGAAAAGTTATAATAAAAAAGTGTCAGAAGCATTATTGTTACTTTATATATGACCAAGAAGGCATTATGTAAAACTGAACGACCATATTAAAAAAAGTATTTACAATAAAACATTTCCTCAGTTTTCTTTTGTTCTTGCAATGCTGGCAACTTGTTTCTGCCTATTGCAATGGTTGTTTGTTAAAGCTTTTTTTTTGAGGGGGCATAAACAATCGGAGGGTGAAGGTTGGGAACTAGTACCTGTATTATAACACTAGCAGCGGCCAGACGCTAGGGGAGAATCAAACAGAGATGCCAGATTCCGAGAGCAGGCTGAGGTGGTGCTGAGTGATGCTGAGGTGGTAGTGGTGGTGGTGGTGACTGTTGCGGAGACGATGCTGAGGTGATGTTGAATGATACTCAGGTGTTGGTTGGAGGAGACTGCTGTGGTGTGCTGAGTGAGAGACAGAGGAAGGTATAATGCCCAATTAGAGAGGGTGGTGAGAGAGAAAGAGAGAGAAAGGGTGTGGCTATAGAATAAAGAGTGGAGCGGGATAGAGAGAGAGAAAGAAGGGGAGAGAGAGTGAATGAAGGAGTTTGAAAGGAGAAACAGATAAAAGTAAAGGTGAGGGAGAGAATGAAAGGTTAAAAAAGATAGAGAGGGGAGAGTTAATTAAGTAGAGAGAGAATTAGAGAGGGGAGAGAGAGAGAGAAGGAGAGATACAATAAGAGTGGGGGGTGTGGAGTTTAAATAGAGTGAAGAAGTGACGCGAAAAGTAACCTTAAATATAGCTTTGTGCTTTGCGCGACAACATTTAAAAAAAAAAAAACTGTGAGAGACAAAAATACTGGTAATTAGGTTGATCTCCCAATAAAAAACAAATAGCGATATAAGGTGAAATCAACCCACCGAAGCAATATTTCTAACTAGACAAAAAAAGCTTGAATTTGTCGTTAATCGCTGTTGTTTTTCATGTGACTGTAGTCCAGGGCCCTCAGTTGGTGGCCGTGAGCTGCTGCTACGATTGAAACATCAGAGTCCAGAGAGTTAATGAGCCATGACGAGGAAATGAGAAGGAGATAGGAAACCCAGATGCCAGCTGCGCCGTGCACGCCATCGTGAACTCAAGCTGGTCGCCAGCCGAAAGCCAGTGTTTGCACTTCCAAAACCCGCTTACTAAAACTCTCGGCCAGACCAGCGCAAGCGCTGGTGCAGGCCGAGACCTAAAAAGGGGCCAAGATACAACCCTGACGGACTCCACCCCGAACAGGAAACGAGTGTGATACATTCAGGCCGGCGGAATATCGCACGGCCGCCTTAGTTTATCGGTGGAGGTCTTGTAAAAAGAAGACTATGTCCCTGTCCACCCTCGGGGAAAGAAGAATCTGCCACAACTTCCCTCTGTTGACACAATCAAAGGCAGAGGAAAGGTCCATAAAGGCCAAGAAGATGGTACCAGATATGGCTACCGTATACTTATTCAATAACATAAAAAGGTTTAGACTTTGATCTATAGTGGAGCGGCCGGAACGGAAACCATATTGGGCATCTGACAGGATGTTATTGTCTAGAGCCCAAGAGGATAACCTGTCCAGTAGGATCCATCCGACCACTTTAAACACCGAGTCTAACAGGGATATAGGCCTGTAACAATGGGTGCTATCCCTGTTCCCCTTTTTAAAAACCGGGACAATAAGGGAGGTGGCCCAAGAAGCCGCAGAGCCAGACCTCGCAGCCATATTAATGACGGAGATAAGCAAGGGAGCCCGAAACTCCATATCACATAGGTAAAGGTCAGGAGGGATGACATCAGGTCTCGGGCCTTATTGCGCCTCATACCGGCAATTCCTCGCCTCACTTCTTCCTCCGTAACTGACTGGACTGTATCTTCCGTTTCCCCCTCTGGCATTAAAAACTGAGCCGTAGAGCACTCAAACATACCCTCAAAATGGCTGACCCACTCATTCTCCGCAATATGTGCGTCTAAGACATTTGCAGTCTCTACTCCCAAGAAAGGGCTGTTGATAATGCTCCAAAACATGGCACTACACTCAATGGTTGAGGCTTCCATGAGCCTACCCTAAGCTTCCTCCTTCAATGCCTCCTTGCGCTTGCTAAGGGCTATCTTATAATCCTTTCTTCGTGCTTTAACTAAGGCGCTATCCCTGGGGGTGGCATGCAGCGCTTTCCTGAGCCTCCTAGTGGCCAGCGAGCATTCTGGGTTAAACCATCTGGGTGCCCTTACTTGTTGGCTTTTTGGGGCAGGAACTGTTAGTAGCTCAGTGACAGAGCGAGAGATAGATTCAAAAGGGGCGGACGATAATCTCGTCCTGCTGTGGCTGTACGCCCGACAAGTCTGAATCTCGCTCAGACACTTATCCCGGAGGGTCTCAAGCAAAAAGCCAGGGATAATCTGTGCCCATTTAAGCCTTCTCCCTCCATCTGTAGGCCGTAATATACCTCCTCCTTCACTCCTCCTCTTCAAACCCAGTATAGGCCAGCTAGCTTTAATATAGAGCTGATTGTGATCACTATAGTTACTGGCTATAATAGAAAAGTCTGAAATCAGGTAAAATAACGGAGTGGAAACTAGAATAAAATCAATGAAGGAGGATTTCCGACCTAACCTTTTGAAGGTGGGGATTAAGTTCCTCAGAACAGGATCCGATTTACCCATAGCTGATTGAAGGTCCAGATCACATACTAGGGAATTAAGTTTGTCCCCCTGTCCACTATGTTCGAAGTGCGCGTCAGCCGCGCGAGGACAGGGTGAACCCCCATTACCCCCAAAACCCTGTGACCTTAAATCCACACAAGGATGGACATTAAAATACACCAGCAAAACGACATTACAAGTGGAACAGGAAGAAACGTTAAAATTAGTCATTAAAGTGGCCAATCGTGTGATGTTACAAACCACAGGAAGGGATGAATCTGCATTGTAAAAATTTAAGAGCAATAAACTGCAAGGCCCTAGGGAAAATAGCAAGGCCTGCAGACATGGATTATCAGTGTTCAGGTCCACAATACCACCTCTTATCTTGAGTGAGACAAAAACTGCGAGACCCCCCTTGGGTCATCCTGCCTTCAATGGGGGTTGCGGGAACGTTAAATGACTTGTTATCTTCCAGAGAAGAAGAACCGTCAGTGGCTCAGGTCTCCTGCAGGCGTATGATGTCATACTTTTGAATAAAACAATGCCACTCCGGATCTGTGAACTTACAGGCCAAGCCCACTATATTCCAAGAGATAAGATTACAAGAGTCAATGTCCTTGGTGTGGCTACTGGGATTGTGTTGAACCGGCTGATGCAAGATGTCCGGTTGTAGGGAAGGGGCCTTGGGAATCATAGACACTTGCCCTTCGATTCAATCACAGTTGTCGAGGAGCCCCAGTGGTGCAAATGTGTTAAATAATGGAACAGGTGAGGAAACCTGAGGCCACTCGTAAAAAGTCGGGCTGAGTGGTTTCCTGGTGTGCCGAGGATTAAGATATGGGGCCAAGGGTGGGGGTCTATAAAAATACCCCAGGGGCAAGGCCGTAATAGAGGTGACAGGGCCCATACTATTACGATGGCTGGCTGCATGAAGAATTCTCTCTGCCAGGTGTGGCTGGTTGAAATTGATAATTACACAGTCACCGCCGCTACTCTTTTTAGATCACCCTCCGTACCATAATGATGTTCCTCTCCACTCTAAAGCCCAAGGTTGTATTGCTATTAAGCCAATGAAGGACTTTGTTTTTTAACTGATAAAAATCCTCGGTAACGCCTGGTTTTAGCACTGGTACGTTTCTCAAAACCACAACATATGGTGTTGCTTCTGGCGGTAGGTGAATGATAACATTTGGGCCCTGAAGCTGTGATCCTGGTCCGCTGTTAGCAGGGGAGAAGGCTTCCCCGCCTCCTAACCCCGTCCTGGGGGTTAAGTCACTTCGATGACTAACCTCTGGCCTGGTGGAATCTAGAGGACGAGCCCCCACATGTGTATCATCCATAGGGAATAGTTGCGTGCCGGTGCGAGATGCGGGGACGGTCAGTGGAAAGATGCTACTAGGATGCATAATCTGGGCCTTGTAGACCTCCCCTATTACTGTTGATGAAACAGGCTTGCTTTGACCCATGTGGGCGTTACTAATCCATGGAACACAATTGCTCGACCTGGCTGTGAGGTTGGTAGTCTTAATAAACTGGGACCAGTTGGAAAATTCCCTCTCAATAGATAACAGGCGTTGCTTGATAGGTTCCAGTTTAGAGTTCAAACCATCAAGTAGAGAGCTCTCACAGGCTTCCAGCATGGCGGCCAGCTCATCTTTCAAGGGGGGTACTGCTCCCTGGGTGATGGAAATCGAAGTGTCCGCTCTAAGGCGTTTTGCCCTAGCCCCTGAGGTGGAACACTTACGCTTGACCCCAGGTCCAGTCCCCCCATGAGACCGCCCCTCCTGGGTGTCTGCTCGGGTTTCTGCTTGATTGCGGACGGGCACCCCACGGCCTAACACAGGCGCTGGGATTGACTGTACCCTGCCTGTCCTCCCCTCGGCAGTCTGGGATTCGTCTCTCCTGATTTTACTTGGACCTTGGTCGGAATGGTCGAGGGGGATGGGGAAGGGTCTGCCAGCTCCACCAACTCTGTGGTGCACCGTGAAAGAGCCCGACCACTTGCGGGGCTAGAGGCGTGCGGTTACAGTAGGTTTACCAGGGAACGTGAAAGCAGTCGTGCCACCAGCTCAATTTCCTTTTCAAGGACCCCCGCCGCTCGCTGTAAAAAACAGTCTAGTCGTGATAACCAGAGCTGCATGGATTACAGCAGCTGTCTTGCGTTTCCCCATGATGCGCCGCTGTATGAGGGATGCACCACTATAGGAGCCCCTCAAATTAGGTGTCCCTGGGCTTGTCTGAACGCCCAAGATCAAGTTCAGTTGAAAAGAACAAAAGCAGGGTTAAACAAAAAGGGTAAAACCGATTCGCGAAGAATATGCGCTGGCGTGCCTGATGTAAAAAAATAAAAGGGGAGAGTACTGAAGACCTCTTTGTTCCTCTGCCCCTCTACCCCACAAACTACCCAGGGCAGTCCAGAAACCACGTTGAAGGAAGTTACAATGGTTCCCCTATTGGGCTTACCTTGTGACAAAGCTGTCTGTGAGCTCCGGTCCAAATGAAGACCGACCGTAGGAACATCAAGGACCTTTCTTGCTGCTCGCTGCTAGTCTATTACTGCTGCTCCGGGATGTAGACAGGTTGAGGTCCCCAGGGATCAAATCTGGGGGAGGGGGAGACCCAGCCAGCCTCTCCCGGGCACGGATGGGCCCGCCCTAGCCCGGGCTCGCCCAGGCGCGGCCCGTGCACGTCCTACGCATACGGGAGTCCAGCAGCGCTTAAGAGCGGTGCGGCCGTGGACGCAGGCTCCTCCTGTATTCCTCCGTGGTTCTGGGACACCGAGTCCCCAAAGCAGGAAAACGGCAGTAATTATCACTCTCCCGCGCCGCGGGAGTCCAGCAGCGCTTAAGAGCGTGAGCGGCGCGGGTGTGGGTGTGTCTGCAGCTCCTCCTGTGGCCCACCGTGGTTCTGGGACACCGAGAACTCCTACCTGCCGCCATTAACATCCTCAGCCTCCTCACTCCCACAGTCACAACTTCCAACCACTGGAACCCCGCTTGGGACCAGCTCACCATGCAGAGCACCACTGACATCATGCACTCCGTCCATTCAGGAGCACCCACGAACCCCTGTCCCCACCCCATGTTAAAGCTCTGCAACAAGACCATCAGCAACAGGCTCACAGCCATCTTCAACACATCTATCACCTCAGCCACCTTCCCAGATGAATGGAAACACGCTGAAGCCTAACCCCTCTTCAAGAAACCGTCCTCTGACCCCAACGAGCTCAAAAACTACGTCACATTTCCATGCTCCCCTTTCCGCCAAAGTCCTCGAAAAAGGCCATCAACCACCAACTCACGGAATACCTCGAGAACAACGATCTCCTGGACGCTTCCCAACCGCATCCCGCATGAACCACAGCACAGAAACCGACCTGATCGCAGCAATTGACGACATCAGAGCGCTCTTAGACCGGGGGAGAAGCGTCTACCCTGATCCTCCTCAACCTCTCAGTAGCTTTCGGTGCTGTGTCCCACCACACCCTGATAAAGAGGCTTCATAAGCTCGGACTCCAAGAGGACACCTTCAAATGGTTCGCATCATTCCTCACCAGAAGAACACCGAGAATCCGCCTCCCACCTTTCACCTCGGAGTCCAAAAACATCATCTGCGGCGTCCCTCAAGGTTCATGCTTCTGTTTAACACTCACATGACCCCCTGACCAACATCATCAGAAACCACGGACTGAACATTATCTTCTAAGCAGACGACTCCCATCTCATCCTCTCACTATCCAAAGACCCTTCCACCACGAGAGCCAACTTCCACCTGTGCATGACCAGCGTCGACAACTAGATGCAAAACAACTGCCTCAAGCTCAACACAGACAAGACTTAAATACTGATCTTCGGGAACAACACCTCCCTGTGGAACTGAATACCCTTTTTGTTGCGGGTGGGTCGCTACTCAAGGTTTGGACCTTCCTTTCCCTCTGTGAAAATTTGTAGAAAAGGATGAGTGCGTCCTCCCTCTCATATACCGTATTTGTTAATGCATTAGTTTCAGGGTATTCCTCAATGTAATAGATCCAGAAGCAACTTGTTGTACGTTTTTGCAGTTGTGAGTTTTATTCACAATGGGTTTTATGGAATTTAGCCTAGGACGAGATGGAATTCCCCAAGTCTACCATCACAACTGATTATCGTGGAAAATATATATAAGGAATCTAGACAACTGCTTTTTCCCTTGTATTTATAAGTCGTGAAAAAGCCCCAGGCGAATGGACCATAAGGGGGCGAAACACGTGAACTACTTTGGACTGCTCTGGTACTTGTTACTATGTTGATTATTCCAACAGTGATGGATTGAGGAAAATTCTCCTTGTGAATAAAACTCACAACTGCAAAAACGTACAACAAGTTGCTTTTGGATTTATTATGCACTCGTCCTTTTCTGCAAACCTCCCTGTGGAACGACTTCTGGTAGCCTGTTGAACTGGGACCCTCTACCATCCCCACGGACCACGCCCAGAACCTCTGCATCATCTTGGACAGCAAACTCACCATGAAGAACCAGATCAGCGCAGTCTCCTCCGCCTGCTTCCTCATGATGCGCATGCTCCGAAAGATCTTCAAATGGCTCCCAGTCTCCACTAGACGCACCGTCACTCAAGCCCATGTCATTAGCCGCCTGGACTACAGCAATGCACTCTACACAGGAGTTACCACGCACCTCCTGTAGAGACTGCAGACTCTTCACAACTCAGTGGCCAAATTCATCCTTGACCTCCAAAGACAGACCCACATCACCCCTCACCCGAAGAAACTCCACTGGCACCCTGTCCAGAAGAGATGCCAATTCAAGATTTTGACTCACACCTCAAGCCCTGCATAACCACGGAACAGCATTCTTAAACCATCGCCTGAGCTTCCACCATCCCTCCAGACTCCTGCGTTCGGCCTCCCTCTCCCTCGCTCACACCCCCCGCATCCGCCGAAGCAACAGTGGAGGATGCGCCTTCTACCTCGCTGCAAAATGCTGGAACAGCCTCTCTCTCCAGCTCCGGACTTCACTCTCTCTTCAGGAGTTCAGAAGGGGACTCAAGACCTGGCTATTCAACTGAGGCCACCCGAGCAGCTTGGATCTCAGTGCCTGGATACCCTCACGGGTGATTAGCTGCGCTTTATAAATCCGGTTTGATTGATTGATAATCCAAACACGTATTTGAGGCAAGTGAGAGACTTACGTCACCTAATAGCTCAAACCATTCTATTCTGTGGTATTGTAAGGCCTTTGACCCCAAGCGCTAACACAGAAATGTAGTCACACAGTGCCTACCTCGCAGGTAAGTATACACGAGAAATCCTATATTTCTCTTTCTTGGCAGCAGCTATCCTTCTCTGCATCTCCTGCTCTCTAACCCAAGTGTTGAGACTTCCTGGGCTCTTATCTCATCCACATTCTCACCAGTCTGTCATTCACGGGTGGTTTCAGCCAATCACTACACTAAGCCCTGTCTCTGGGACTTTGGCTGTCACTGCACTGTACTTTCTACTTACATTCTCTGGGGCTGTAGCTTTCCAAATTCTGAACTCTGACTCTATTGTGGTTTGTGATCGCTGAGCAGATTCAGCCTTCCAACCTTCAGATGCTTTTCAGCAGTACAGGGGCCTTACTAATTGCAGCAGTACAGGATCCTTACTAACATATTCCATTTCACAGCAGGAGACCCAGGCCATCATCGAATTCCTGCCCACTGTGAACATCCCTACGGCATTTCAGGGGCACAGGCAGTCTGCCACATAGCAGACGTCCTTCCTACCTACCACAAGCAGCCTCTGCTTTGACAAGCGGAGACTGACATCAACTTCTCTAGAGTCTCCCTTTCACAGTCCTCATGTAGATCCCGAGCTAGCAGAGAGCACCAGTTCTCCATGGCTAAACACCTGTTTGCAAGCCAAGGGGGTGCAAATGGGAGTGTGAGAAGGAAGGAAGGTGGTAGAAGACGAAGTATCAAAAACGTGTTGTGACTTGTCATGGTTGCTATGCATCCTCTCCATAGTTCCCTGTTCCCTGCTGCTCAGCCAGGTGTGTGTGTGAGGTTACAGAATGTTGATGAGTGCCTGGTTGGTGTGAATGTCAGTTGGAGAGAGGAGGTCTGAGCAGCAAGGATGCTGCTCCTGGTGGGACATAACCTGTAACTTGTAACTAAGCTGAATAAACCTACATCATATAACCTACAAGGATCTATCTTCATTACAACACTGGCTGACGACTGGAGAACAAATCTACGGGGAAAAGAAGTTAAAGAGAAAGTCTGCTGCCGAAACAAAGAAGAATTCGAATTTTTTGGAAGAGAAGAAAAACGCCCTGAAAGCCCAACCAGTGTCTTTCTCACCAGACATCCTGCAGTCATCAGAAGTCACAACGGAACAGCGCTTGAGTGATTTTGTGCGTGCACAGCATGAGATAGCCAGGCAAGCGATGGTTGCCATTTTGTAGGTGTGCCCTGAAATCTACAGTGACAGCAGTTTTCAAGCTTATCATGCTGTTGGCTTAAGCGCATGTTTGCTGTTATGCCGGGACTTATCGGAAGTGATCTGATCAACGTGTGGCACTGTGAAGGAAAAGGAAAATTAAAACTGAGGAATCCTTATGGTACAGCTTTCTTGTTCTGAATTGTTGTCTGGTTTGCTGAGTAGCTCCGCTACTTATTCTTCAAGGGAGGTCATGGAATAGCCGATCTGTTAAGGAAGTGTTCTGGGAGGAAGACAAGAGTGCCGACCTAGCAAATAAGAACAGTTTCAGTGGTGTGAGACGACCTGGCTAATGAGGACAGTTCAAGTGGTGTGAGAACTAGAGCCCCAACTTTACACAGGAGGTTAAGTTAATGATATCCATTTGAATGAGAGAAAAGGTACTTGGACGATGAGTTCGGGTGAGAGGTCGCTCACCATAAACAAGTATTTTGGGTTCAGGTGAGATCTCGCTCACCAGCTTGAGCTACATGCCTAATGATAATTATATTTAATGCTTCTTTATTTAGATATGCTGTCAAGCTGTGGTTATGCTATGTTGAGTATCCTATGCAGATTTTTATCAGCATCTCTGGTCCTAAAGTGAAACCGTGATTTGAGTATCCCTGGTCCTGATGTGAGACTGTGATTTGAGTATCCCTGGTCCTGATGTGAGACTGTGTTTTGAGTATCCCTGGTCCTGATGTGAGACTGTGTTTTGAGTATCCCTGGTCCTGATGTGAGACTGTGTTTTGAGTACAAGACGATGTGTGTTCTGTAAAAGAATGTGGTTGAGGGGAATGTGTAATGGGTTTCTCCAATGTGTGAGCAGTTGAGGGCGTGATTAAGTCCCAGGTTCTGCCATGTGGTTTATGTGGATGCAGTAGAGGGTATGAGAGGTCTGTGGTCCTGCCATGCATGCTGTAGAGGGTATGAGAATTCCCTGATCCTGCCATGCATTTGTAAGTGTGATGTGTCCTTCCTAAGAGCTTAAGGAACCCCTTGTGTTTTATGTGGATGCAGCAGAGGGTATAAGAGGTCCCTGGCCCTGCCATGCATGCTGTAGAGGGTATAAGAAGTCCCTGGTTCTGCCATGTGTTAGTATGTGTGATGTGGTGTATGCTTCCTAAGGGGTTAAGGATGTAGGGGCATGTGCGTTATGCCCTAATGTTGTGTGTCCTTCCTAAGGGGTTAAGGATGTACTGTGTGTGTGGTAATGGTGAATTGGATGTACCTGCTGATGTTTTGTGAGTCTAGTATTCATAGGATTAATTGATCGTTCCTTCCATCTTTTGTCCTTTTGATTGATGTTTAATGAGAACGAGTATTTATGGGACTAGTTGATTGTTTATTTACACTTTCAATTGTTTCTTCAAGGGAGGGAGGTGTGTTGTGACTTGTCCTGGTTGCTGTGCATCCTCTCCATAGTTCCCTGTTCCCTGCTGCTCAGCCAGTGTGTGTGTATGTGTGTGAGGTCACAGAATGTTGATGAGTGCCTTGTTGGTGTGAATGTCAGTTGGAGAGAGTGTGCTGAGCAGCAAGGATGCTGCTCCTGGTGGGGCGTTACCTGTGACCTGTAACTTGTAACTAAGCTGAATAAACCCACATCATATAACCTACAAGGATCTATCTTTATTCCAACAAAACCTACAGACCAGAACTGAAGAAAACGACTTCTTCCTTATAGTTTGGCCTTTGACAGACCCTCCTGACCTTTCTCTCCCCTTTGCTGGACCTTCACCCTAAGGATGACAATGCTTACAAAGCCTAACCAGTATGTATTTGCTGTTTACAGATCAAGTTGAAAGAAGAGAAGGAGAAAATTACATATGACATTGAACAACTGCGCCAGCTCCTCAACGAAAACGAAAAGACACTGAACAAGAGACTTGAAGAGATAGAGAAGAAAATTACCAGAGTAGAAAATGCAAATATAGCCAAACTGTCCAATCAAATCACCTCTCTCAATGTCCTGATAACTGAGATACAGAAGAAGTTTGAGGAGCCTGCATGGGAACTTCTGAAGGTGAGACATGGTTAGGTAAATACTATACAGTGAAGATGTAATAGAGTCCTGTGCAGCATTACATGTATGAGGTGATCACTCAATCTCCAGACAGGGTGAATTCGTAGTGGCCTCTTCTATGCTGATAGAACCAACACAAGGCCCAGTTTAGAGCTAATCTCTGTATTCTAAGAGCCAAAAACAATAACATGGCACAGGGAGGTTGTGATTACAGTTACACCTTTTATGCAAATAATACATCACAGTATGAGGCATAGTCTCCCCCTGTGTCACATGAATGCCAGAAATTCAGCCCAATATACAGGTTAGTTGTGCCTACAGCTTTGCCTGCAGTGCAGTAATTCATCACAATATACGCTTTAATCCTATCTACAGTGCTCCTGCATGGCAATTATGTGTTCATAATCTACAGGCAAGTTCATTTTATAGTATCCCGTGCATGCTAACACATGGGAGTGAAGAAAGGGGTATTTAGAATGCTAGAGAAGGGTACATGGGCGATATATAGGGGGTATATGGTTGTATGTCAGAATATCACAGACATAAATATCGTGCTACAAAATATTGTAGCCAAAATACTGATTACCAACCAAAATGTTGTCATGGTAAGTATATGCTCGTAAGTATAGAAGTATAGATTCACCATTCTTAACTACAGAGCTGCGCATCTTGAAAAAAATGTACACACACACAGCCACACACACATAAACACATATATGTTGTCAAGATACATGTACAAAGAGTTAAGTATACCAAGTGTATACTTAGTATATATAATTACCATGACAATATGTCTGTAGTCGATATGTTTGTGACACAATATTTTTCCCATGATTTTCTGGTATTGCACCGTACATGGGCATCATTTAGTATGTTACTTGGAGTTTACCATTCCTGGACTCCAGTTGCTGTAACCCACACAAGCTGTGCTCTCTGTGGGTGATAACACTTAAAACCTTTATAGAGTGTCTTTTTTTATGGATCAAAACATTTCAAAAGCATTATATTTTGAGAAATTCATAGTGGGCCAGATGTACGACGGTTTTTAGTGTGCGCAAACGGGTTTTAGACCCGTTTGCGCACGCTAAAACCTTGGGCCCATGTACAAAACCTATTTTGCAACTCGCTAATCAATTAGCGACTCGCAAAATAGGTTTTGCGACTCACTATTAGGAAGGGGCGCTCCCTTCCTAATAGCGACTCATGAGCCATGTATGAATGTTTTGCGACCGCAATTGCAGTCGCAAAACACTCGTAAATTACCACCTACTTCAAGTAGGTGGTAATGCAATCGCAAATAGAAAGGGGTCCCCAGGGGTCCCCTTTACAAATGCATGCAAAAATATTGTTTAAGGGCAGACAGTGGCCCCAGGGACCACTGCCTGCCCTTAAAAAATGAAACGAAAACGTTTCATTTTTATTTTTTAAATGCATCCCGTTTTCCTTTAAGGAAAACGGGCTGCATTTAAAAAAATAAGCTGCTTTATTTAAAAGCAGTCCCAGACATGGTGGTCTGCTGAGCCCAGCAGGCCACCATCCCTGGGAGGGCCAGCCATTCCCAATGGGGTCGCAAAATGCGAGTGCCTCATTAATTTTAATGAGCCTCGCATTTTGCGACCCCATTGGGAATCGCAATCAGTGTCTCTGACACTGTTGTACATAGTAAATTGTGACTCGCAATTTGCGACTCGCAATCGAGCGCAAATTGCGAGTCGCAATTTACTAGGGTCGTACATCTGGCCCAGTGTGCTTTGTCATTTGACTCTATTTAAAATATCACAAACCGTGCTGCATTATTTTATTTTTTTGCAAGCAGTACTTTACCAGATAGCAAATGGAGTTGGCACGGTGAACATATAAAACAACTAACATAACCCTATAACAAAGGTCAGGATCAGCAATCTTTGCAGTACAAAGAACAAGAAAACGTATCAAACCCAACATCCGGTGTTAAAAATAATTTATACTTGTCTCGGGGATAAAACGCTATAAGTGGATTACACTGCCACTATGGCTCTTAAATTAAAAGAACACGAGTGGCCCAAAAAGTTTAATTTTGTGGACAAGGGGGTGGGGTGAAATAGGAGGACATGGGGAGAGACTATGGAAGGCAGTGCAAAGAAGTTTGTAAAAGATGGTTAAGATATGGAAAAGAAGTGCGAAAGTAGGGTGTCAAGAAAAGGATTGGATTGATGAAGCTTATATAAGGAGACAGCCTATAGCAGAAATAGATTGTGGAGAAAGTCATGAGGTAAGGAAAGGGAGGTGAGAACATGAAGTGGTTCAGGGACAGAGGATGAAATTCATTAAAAAAACACAAGTGTTAGCAAAGCCAGTAGGTCTGGCGATGGCTGCCAGCCTTTTGGCTTTGTCAGTGCTTGTTTTAATTTGTGATGATTTTTGCAAAACATTATTGTTGGCGAAGCTGCCAGACCCCCGTCTATTTAAAGAAATTTAGATGCAAGAAGAAAACATATTTTTTTGGTCTGAAAAGCTCTGTCACTAAAGGGAAATTATTTGTGGGTGGATGTGCTCCTTGTGAAAGAGCAGAAGACCATCACTCACTGTCAAACTATCCAATGGGCAGGGGTGGCTGGTAAGGAACAGTAGTGGGGGGTGACAAAGGTGGGGGTAGAAAATATAAAAATACAAAAAACTTACCTGCTGGTCGCACCGCCAGCTGCCGCCTCTCCTCGTCGCAGGGGAAGCACCCAGGCTCCCTAAGCCAATGACAAAACCGCAATGGATTGGTTCCCCCAAGTTCCCCATAGCCAATCACAATGCTGCATTGCAGCGTTGTGATTGGTCTGAGTACTGTGTTTCGGCGCTCAGATGGGGACAGGGAGGCTTTGCATGTTCCTCAACAGGCTGTGTAATGCAGCCTGGTGGGGAACATGCACAGTGTGCATGAATGTAATGTCCGGCCCATGACGGCCGGTCAAACATTCATGCGCACTTTGAGTGGGCAAACCACTCCTCCCCTGGCCCCTGCCCTGGCAAGCCCCGGCCCTCCCCCGCACCTAGGAACGGAAAAAGAAAATAATAATAACGCGTTTCGTTATTATCATTTTATTTTTCCTCTGCACTGCCTTAAAGCAGTGGGGTGACGCTCCTCCGCCTTAGCGGAGGAGCCGCCCCTGCTAATGGGTGAACTGCTGTATGCTGTAGCGGGCAAAAGAAAAATGTAAATGACACAACAGCAAACCAATAGATGACGAGGGCTGGCTGAAATAATCCCTACTAAGTAAGATTATTATACACATCATTTTGGTAATATCAAAAAGTCTTGGCTAACACCACACCTTGAAACTGTGTGTATATCACACGTTAGGAAGTTGTTATTAGACCTGATAGATCTCAAACAGGTATCATGTAACCTCATTGAGGATATCAGCTTGTGCTTTGCAGTGTGACTCCATTCAGAATATCAAACTGTGCTATGTCTTGTGACCCAATTCAGCATATCAGACTGTGGTCAGACTGCGGTGCGTCATGTGACCCCCGTCAGAATATCAGAGACTATGCTGTGCAGCGCGACCCTATTAGACTATCACAGACTGTGTGTGAGGAGGCTTGGGAGCGGTGGCCAATGTTCCCTCAGTAAAAATTGTTACAAGTATTTAACAAAGATTGAATTTCTCAACTTCTTTTAGACTCAGGACTTTGGTCATAATTTAACATCTTCTGTGGAAACTGATTCCCTTGTGTTTCCCTCTGTTTTTCAGGATGTCAGAAGCATTCTAAGCAGGTAAGGCTGGTTTATTGTGTTCTCTCTGTATAAAGCCGGTCGGCTGTGGAAAGGCCACTGCTGAGGTCACACAAATCCTCTCTTCTTATGAAATATTATGAGAGCACCTCATACATATTTAAGTAGCATATCTCAGGTTGTTAGAACCACTCCTTTCGCTTGAAAATCCCAAATCAATATGTATGCTTTTTATCTAGTATTTGAAACCCTTGATGTAGTGGAAGAGAACATTAGTCATTCATGTATGCACAAACCTCCCCTAAGTCCCCAGAAAATGAGTTGGGTCCTCAGAAAATTACTCTAATCCTCAGAAAACTTCTTTATTACATTGAGTCCTAGGAAAGCTCCACAAGCCCACATAACACTCAATGACATCCATGTAAAACCCACTCAACGTTTCTTTCCTCAAATTCAGAATATTTGAAAAACTCCTTCAAACTTGCTAACACCCATGCCAATCCTCGAATGCCCCTCTATTGCTTAGAAATATCATTGGACTTTTCAGATAACCTTACCCAGTCCACAGTCACTCGCCTCACGCTTTAATAAGCTCACTTTCAGTTAGCCCCAAGATTCTAGACTAATGTGGAGAAATGGTCGTCTCTCTAACATTATAAACTGCTCATGCAACACTGTAAATTAAGGACCAAAGCTTTTTTTCCAGATAACAAATTCTACATACCTTCTGCAATTCAGGAATTGCCTTGGACGCACCTGTCACCCACAGAGTGTTAACATGACCCCATCTGAAATTTATAAAGTTTTTCCTAACTTCTCATTCCTCTGCAAACCCAAATATCCCATAGGGCCTCCTTTTTATAATCACAGCAAGTTTTCTAATATATAGGTTTATCATTAAAAGTATAAATACAAAATCAATAGCCCTAGAAATATCACTTATGACTGCTTTACTTCTTGCAATGAGACTGTTTAATCCTCAAAGAGACCCTTGTATTTTAATATCTCAAGATAGAGCTTACACAGGCAACCATGATTATCACTCCTACAGAATGTCCACCTTTTTCTGAAAAAGCAGTGTTCAGTTAATCAAAAGGAATCATGAGCAGCTCAAGACAGACCAAAGAGCCAGACAACCACTATTGATAATCAGTTCAAGGTGAAACAGTTCAGAAGGGGTAATATTTTCAGACCCTTAGGAAGTTCCTCCAATGAAGATTTCAAAACCATCAAAGGTGATAGACCTGGAGTAATCATGATATTGTAAGCACCAATCACAACAGAAACTTAGTTCACTCCTTGTGCCTTGAATTTTAAAAGTGCTTTACCTAATACTTGAAAAGCCCACACTTCTACCTACAGCAGCTTCCTCCTAACAACAATGGCCATGTACTTGTAAGATGTAGTACATCATTTTGAAGCTAGCTGAGGCACTGCCTTCAGAAACTAAGCGGCCCCCAACCTCTAGATAAATTGGGGGAAGTAAAGGGTGAACAAACAAGATACCTACCAATTGCAGATGCCCATTACCACCCATCTCTAAATGGCCCTTTTAGTGTGACTAAGCTGGTTATGATTGGTATACTATGTCTCCTCGAACGAGGTAGCATTCAATGTTATGGTTTGGGTCTTAATCCTATTTATATCTAAATGACTGCTGACCAAAACTGGGCAAAAACATCCACGGCACGTTGAAGCCCTTGTGCTTTCTGGTTGTAGATGATAATATCATCAGCAAAGAAGCAGAATGTCAGATATTAAGAACCAATCTTAGGTGGAAACAGCTGCGCCTTGGCTTACTCCCACTCTAGAACCCATGTATACAAAGTCATATTCAAAGTCATGTACGGCGAGTGAGTGACAGCTGCCCTTCTGTTTTGGCATTTTACAATTTGGAGCCATCAATGAACTTTTGTCACCCCAATTCAGCCGTTAAACCCATGAAGCCGCCCTCTTCAAACAACGCCTTAACTTCAGCATAAATGACTGTGTTGTGCCTCATAGTTATTCCTTTTCTGATACCAGATGGCAAGACCTGAATTATTGCAGAATCTCAACCTATCAAAATAATTCTTTGTCCAACACCTTTCTATTTAATTTAGAAGAATGGTATAAAATATACAGCGAGCTGTAGTTGGGAGGAAATTATAAATGCTCCCTTTTGGGATCTGGAATAATATAAACAGCCATTGGTAATGCATCGGTTTCGCCTATGTAATGAATAAAGAGCTGTTTTCATCAGTCATCGTCAGGAGCAGGAAAGAGCTCCCTGACAGATTAAATGGGAGTGGAGAGGATGTGGTGCAGCGGCCAGAGCTGCTGACTCGAGAGCTGGGGATCCCGGTTCGAGTCTCGGCGGCGCCCGCGACATCCTGTGATTCTATGCAAATCACTTAATCTCTGGGTGATAAATGGTTATATAAACATGCTGCAAACGTAAAAAGCAAAACTTTATGAAAATATAGTTCCCCCAAAGCGGATGTTAACAGTATTTTGGCGGCGGGAAACAGATAAGAGAAGCAGACGAGGAACA
Organism: Calotriton arnoldi; assembly: GCA_963921515.1. Classification (NCBI taxonomy): domain Eukaryota; kingdom Metazoa; phylum Chordata; class Amphibia; order Caudata; family Salamandridae; genus Calotriton; species Calotriton arnoldi. The sequence goes on from CAWUFW010016497.1 coordinate 294,078, forward strand.
AGCATTTACACCTATGTAAGAGGGTACCCTCAGAAACATAGAATCTGGACCAAGAGATTACTCTAGATTCAAGCAGGTCTACAGTTTGGAGGATAGATGAGGAAGTGTGAGGGTAAGAGAGCATGAAATAGAAAGTAATGCATGTAGTAGTGTTTGTTGGTGAATACGAATGCTGGAATTACTATCATCTATTGTCATGGTTGTTTTCAAATTGTACAGCTTGGGGGGGAGGCAAAGACACATTTTTCTGTTCCTTCCAAGTTCTTTTTTGTGTTCTCTTGTAGACAAAAAATTAATAGAATGTTTTAAAACTGTCTTTTCCGATTTGGACAAACTAATTTTGTCACTCTGCCGAGGGGGTGTTTCTAGACGGAAACAGACACCTACACGGGTCTTACTTCAGATGACAGGCCCGAATGGTTAATGACATTAAACAATGTGTCTCACTGAGATAGTAGGAGACACACTCCCACATCCCTCTCAGACATAATAACCAAATGTCATCAATCAACCACAAGGAAAGATTTAATCCAACAATCCTTTTGAAAAACTCACACATTAAAACTCATTTTGGCATATTTAAAATTACAGATTATACTTATAGATGTGGCACAATTTGTAATAAAGAAAACCTGGCCTGTGGCTGATATGAATCAATGGTTGCAATATGGAGATAAAAGGCACAGATGTAATGTAATGTAGGTAATGTAATAGGCATTTCGGAAGCGAGACTGTTACTCCGAAGAGAGTCCTGGTGCTCTTCACTGTCAGTGGAGAAACAGAGAGATTAGGGAGAACCAAATCAGTTATTCAAGAAAAGCTAGGTTTTCAGCTTCTTCCGGAACAAGGGGGTGGATGTGATGCATCTTAATTCCAAAGGGAGTGTACTCCATAGAGAAGGTCCAAAAAAAGAGAAGGAACTGCCCCCCCGTTCTAGACCTACGAATCAGAGGAATTCTGGCCAGAAAGAGATTGGCTGAGCGCAGACATCTGGAGGAATCATAAAAACTAATTCTTGCTCTCATGTACCCTGCACCTGACCGATGCAAAGCTCTATGGATTACCAACAAGGTCTTGTAATCCTCTTCCTAACAGGAAGCCAATGCAGCTCTCTGAGAAAGGGGAAAGCTTAGTATCATTCGGGCAGCTGCATTTTGGACCACCTGCAACCTACTGATCAAATACTCAGATAGGCCCAGGTACAGTACATTGCCATAGTCAAGTCTAGATGTCATCAGTGCTTGAGCTACCAGTTTCTTACCAGAAAGGGGCCGAAAATGCAGCAACTTCCTGAGCATTTGCAGCAGACCAAAGCAAGTCCCTACCACTGCATTGGCCTGTGCTAAAAAGAAAAGCCCACCATCAAACTTGATGCCCAGATTTTTAACGATCTAGTGTGATTTAGCGGTGTGAGAGCATCCTTCGTCCAGATGGACTGCCAGGGCTCCTCCGATCTTATACCGAAGAAAAGTAACTAAGTTTTGCCTGTGTTACACCTAAGCTGATGATGAGATGGCCATTGGAAAACTTCCAACAGACAAGTTCTGATTTTTACTCCGGGGAATTTTCATCCCTGCCCCATGAGAAAAGCAATTGGGTGTCATCAGCATATGAGACTATTTTAGAACCCAGGGTCTCAGCCAAGCATGCCAGAGGAGTGAGGTATATATTGAATAATGTGGGGCTCAAAGCGGAGCCCTGTGGCACTCCCACCTTGAGATCCTGAGGCCCGACACAAATGGAGGACACCACACCTCTTGACCTCTACCTTCAAGAAAAGAAGCCAGACATTTCCATGCCTGCCCCCAATCCGGAAAGACTGGAGGCGTACCAAGAGAGTGGAGTGAGGTATTGTGTCGAATGCTGCTGATAGATCCAACATAATCAGCACATCCCTGCCTCCGACGTCTAGGGTACCCCTGATGTAATCAACCACCTTTACTAGCGCTGTTTCCATACTGCAGCTAGGACTAAACCCAGATTGACTAGGATGCAGCAGACCATTGCTTTCTAAGTAGTAGGATAGCTGCTGATTGACATGTTTTTCCAAAACTTTTGAGTGGGCCGGGAGTAACTAAATAGGCCTATAGTTAGATGGATCTGTGACCACCGCCTGGGGTTTCTTCAGCAGAGGCACTATTTTAGCCTGCTTCTAAGCTATGGGAACAGTGGCTGAAGAGAGCGAGGCGTTGAGGAGAGAGTTGGCCAGAGGATTAATAACCTCTGCTCCCAGACCAAGAAGGCTCGTGGGGCATGGGTCTGATGGAGAACCCTATTTGAGGCTGCAAATTGTGGATAGTGATCCTTTAAGGGAGATCGGGTCAAATCTATCCAAAGGAAGGGTTGAATTATAAGATTGACTGGCCTGCTGACTGTCATCTATTCTCTCCTCCCCCCGCACCGGGGAGGGGGTTGGGGGGACTGGCTTGGATATTGAAAATCTTATCCTGGAAGTAGTGAGCCAGTTGTTCACACCATTCCGCGGAGGGCACCTGCTGTCCTGTGCAGGCCACTGGAGATGTAAAAGACTCCACTATTTGAACGACTTCTCTCGATTTATTACCAGCCTTTAAAATTCTGTCCTCGAAGTAGGATTTGTTTGCTATTTTAATCTCTTTCTGATACGTTTTTAAAGCCACTCTGTAACTGGTTTTGGCGGTTGCGTTATAGGACACCCTCCATTGTCTTTCTAGGTGCTTGCACTCAGTTTTGACCTCTTTAAGAGAGTCTGTGTACCATGGACTGGAAGGCTTGATTCGGCGAGACTGCTGTGGCAGTTCGGGAGCTAACACACGAGTAATGGATCCAATCCAGATGTCCAGGAGGTCAACATCGGTGTCCACATTACCTGAGAGAGGCCTTTTCCCTCCAATGCCCTTCAAAATGCCTCAGATTGAATTTTATGAAAGGCTCTCGACATTCGAGATATGGACCCTGCTTGAAGTAGAATCCTCCCTATGTTGGCCTTCCGAAACGTAATCATATAGCGGTCTGACCAGACTAATGGGGTGGGAGTGTCTACTTCCAGTGATATATTCAAAAATATCTGATCCAGAATATGGCCAGCTTGATGTGTGGGCAAAAATACCATCTGGGTCATGGCCAATGAAGAAGTACTCTCCCGTAAGGATATGACCTCCTTCTCCTCAATCATCTCCTTGTGAAGATTAAAATCACCTAGGAGAATGAAATGGGAGTATCTCAATGCCAGGGGTGATAGAGCATTACACAGAGTGTTAAGGAAAGAGCCTGCCGGACCCGGAGGTCTATATACTAAAGCTCCTGCTACTGATTGATTGGGGGAGTGCGGCAAAATCACATAACCTCTACTCCTTCCAAGCCTACTATAGGTATTGAGGTACACAGAAAATTCTCCCTATAGTTCATAGCCACACACCCTCCTCTACCGCTCAAGCGGTCCTCTCTACATATTTTATAACCATTAGGAACTGCTGAGCAGATATCAGGACCAGAAGAATCGGTCAACCAAGTTTCTGTAACAAATAATACATCTAGGGCCAGATGTACGACCGTTATTTGCGGTCGTAAAGGGGATTTTGGCCCCTTTGCGACCGCAAAATAAGTCTGCCCAATGTACTAACACTATTTTGCGAGTCGCTGACCTATTAGCGACTCGCAAAATAGGGTTAGCGACTCGCTATTAGGAAGGGGCGTCCCTTCCTAATAGCGAGTCCTTTCAATGTATGATTGTTTTGCAACCGCAATTGCTGTCGCAAAACACTCGCAGTTTACCACCATTCTCAGAAGGGTAGTAAAACACTCGCAAACGGGAATGGGTCCCCAGGGGACCCCTTCCCCTTGTGAATGGATGTGCAAATATTTTTTAAGAGCAGGCAGTGGTCCCAGGGACCACTGCCTGCCCTTAAAAAATGAAACTGAAAAGTTTCATTTTTCTTTTTAAATGCATCCCGTTTTCCTTTAAGGACAACGGGCTGCATTTAAAAAAATTATTGATAAAGCAGTCCCAGACATGGTGGCCTGCTGACCCCAGCAGGCCACCATCCCTGGAGTGCCAGCCATTCCCTATGGGGTCGCAAATTGCGACAGCCTCATTAATATTTATGAGGCATGCAATTTGCGACCCCATTGGGAATCGCAAACAGTGTCTGAGACACTGTTGTACATTAAATTTTCAGTCGCAAATTGCTCGCAATTTGTCGCAATTTGCGAGTCACAAAATTCAATGGTCGTACATCTGGCCCCTGGAACCTCCTCACAATAGTAATTCACATATGTTATCTGCATGACTAGGTAGTGAGCATGAATTAATTAAGGCTGCCGAAAAGCCGGGGTCCTACTGCTCATAAGACCAGGCAGTGGAGTGATGCTTTTGCAAAGGTCCATCGAGTTTGTGTGAAAACTGCATTGGGGTTGTAACCCCAATGCATGTTATGGCACCATCTTAAAGTTTTTCACTAACATTCATTCTTATGGGTGCTTTGTCCACTCTATTCAATACAAACAAACCAAAACTATAACTCCCAGAATGCATTCGTTTTCAAATCACAGCCCAGGACCGGATCCCTAAGGCATAGAGCAGAGTAAGGTGTTTCTCAACTTGGCTAAAACCAGACAAAGAGGCAGTGCTAAGGAACGAGGCAACCAGCGCCACATGTACCTATGTAATAATCAAAGCAAGTGGAAGGTATAGCATACTGTCGGTAAAGTTCAGGAGACATACTATCACACATATGTACCAGAGGGACAGGTAAAAGGATGGTCGACTAGTAAGGGTTTTTTTTGGATTCAGGGATGGGTGGCGTTAAGAGGTAGCAAGGGGTTGCCAGGGTTCAGGGATTGGTAGTGTTAAGGGGTAGTTAGAGATTTTTTGAGCTCAGTGAAGGGTAGCATAGCATTAAGGAGTTGTAACTTTTTTTTTATAATTCAGGGTAGTGTAGCTTTAGGGGTTGGTTCAGGGTTTTTAAGGCTCAGGGATAGTGTAAAAGGTTGTATGAGGATTTTAGGGTTCAGCGAAGGGTTGTGTTTAGGAGTAGTAAGGGGTTTTTAAGCTTCAGGGAAGATTAGCATTAACTGGTAGTTCAGAATTTTTCTTATATAGGGATGAGTAGTGTGAAAGAGTAACAAGCTGTTTTAGGGATCAGAGGTAAGGTGCAGTAAGGGTTTTTAGGGTTTAGGGAAGGTTAGCATGTATGGGAATTTAGGCGTTTTTAGGTTCCGGGAAGGGTAACATTAAGGGGTAGTAACGGATTCCTAATGTTCAGGGAAGGGTAGAGTTAACAGGTGGTAAGTGGGTTTTATGGCGTAGGGAAGGGTAGCATTAAGGGGTAATAAAGTGCTTGTAGGGTTCAGCGATGCATAGCATTAAGGGATAATTTGGGTTCAAGGATGGGTAGCATAAAAGGGTAGTAAGAGGTTTTTGGGGTTTAGGGAAAGTAGCGTTAAGGGGTAATCAGGTGTTCATAGGGTGCAGGGAAGGGTGCACAAAGAGGCAGTAAGATGTTTTCAAGATTTAGGTAAGGGTAGCATTAAGGGTTAGTAAAAGTTTGTGGGGTTCAGGGATTGGTGGTATTAAGAGGTAGTTGGGCTGTAAAAGTTGGTTTAGGGGTAGTATGAGCTTTAAGGTTTCAGGACAGGTACCATTAAGGGGTAGTAAGGGTCTTTAGAGTTCAGGGAGGGTAACAATTATGGGAAGTAGGTTTTTTTTTAGGTTCCAGTAAGGGTAGCATTAAGGTATAGTAAGGGGCTTTTATGGGTTAGGGAAGGGTAGCGTTAAGGGGTAATAAGGTGTTTTAAGGGTTCAGGGAGGGAGCGTAAAAGGGTAGTAAGCTGTTTTTAGGATTAAGGTACGGGTAGAATTAAAGGTTAGCAGGGTTCAGGGATTGGTAGTGTTAATGGGTAATTAGGGTAGTGTAAAGGGGTAGTATGGGCTTTTAGGGTTCAGGGCAGCATGTCATTAAGGGGTAGTTCGGGGTTTTAAGGGTTCAGAGACAGGAAGCAATAAGGGGTACTAAGGGGTTATTAGGGTTCAGTTAGATAAATTAAAGAATGCATATAAATAAAAACTACTTTCAAAATTCAACATTTTCGGAATTGTCCATAGGTAATAATTAAGGGCACAACCTCATTACCTGGACAATTTTACATTGACTTTAAAGTATTTGACATTCTAAAAGTCAACTTTATTATATATAACTGTAGCATGTTCAAACATCTCTAGAGCTTTTATTGTGAATAGAACCACACTTGCTTACGGTTTCGCAGGAGTTCATTTGATTAAAGTAATTACTTTCTAATACCAGGCTGCATTTGACGTTCCTTCTGATCCTGTAAACTGTTATTTTTTAGGTAATAGAAAGACAGTTTGTGTTCTGTTTCAGGTGTAATGATGTGACGGTTCAGACGGTGAAGAGTTATAAAGGTAAATACAATTGTGTTGACTATACTTATGTTTTGGTGTTCCTAAAAATGAAATAGTATGCTTTGGTATATACAGTTGTTTGGCTATATTTTTGATTTAGCACACTCATGTCACTGCAACAAAACATCAAATTCTAAAAACAAACCAAGACAAAAATTAACTAAAAATGTTTGCATTTATTTTGAATGGCAATGTGCATTACTTCTCACATCAAAGTAAAATGTTTGATTTGGGTCTTTAAAGAACAAGTTACTTACCTTCGGTAACGATATATCTGTAAGAGACATAGATTAGTTATAGATTCCTTACCTTTAGAATTACCCCCAGGCGTCAGACTGGATCCGGAGAATTTTTTCGTCAAGTGCCCTTGCGCATCGAAAGGTGGCATTTGTTGGCTCTGAATTCGTCGTTGCCGGCGTCGCCGGGATGACGTCACGGCAGCTACTTAGACGCCGCCCTCGCGCGCTGACGTCAGTTCTTTTACACGACATTCCACGCCAGAAGCGCAGAGTCATGCAAGACACTGACCACTGGTGCACCAAACTAGGGCCCTGAAAGGAAATCCTTAACCCTAGAAGTCAGTTTGCAGAACGGGGAGTATGGGTGGGGCGGTAAGGAATCTATAATTGATCTATGTCTCTTACAGATATATTGTTACCGAAGGTAAGTAACTTGTTCATCTGAAAGAGACAATTGGTTATAGATTCCTTACGTTTAGAATAGATACCCCAGCAATACCAACCCTGGAGGTGGGTCTGCGAACCAAGTTCACACCAGAAAGTCCTGGAGAACAGTCTCTCCGGACTAGGCTGTCCAGGCAGTAGTGTTTTGTGAACGTGTGCAGGGATGCCCACGTAGCTGCCTGACAGATGTCATTGAGGGGGATTCCCCGTCCCAAAGCAGTGGTAGCCGCCGTCGTCCTGGTAGAATGGGCGCGCAGTCCCACTGGAGGCTCCTTCTTTGCCAAAAAATAGCAAACTTTTATCCACAAAACAACCCACCTAGAGATGGCCTGTTTGTGCACGGTCCGACCTTTTTTGGCGCCCACGTAGCCGACAAAGAGTTGGTCATCCACCCTGAATTGCTTGGTGCGATCCAAATAAAATGAAAGCGCATGTTTTGGATCCAGACGGTGCAGCCTCTCTTCCTCCTTAGAAGGATGCGGAGGCGGAGAAAAGGTGGGCAAAGTGATGGTTTGACCAATGTGGAAAGAAGTAACCACCTTGTGAAGAAAAGAAGGTCTGGTTCTTAGGACGACCTTGTACGGATGAACAGCCAGAAAAGGAGGTTTTGAAGAAAGAGCCTGGAGCCCACTCACCCTGCGAGCAGAGGTGATGGCAACCAGAAAGGCAGTCTTTAAAGTAAGACGTCTGAGAGGACAGTTATGAAGCGGCTCAAAGGGAGCGCACATAAGGTAAGTAAGAACCAAGTTCAAGTCCCACTGAGGCATTACGAAGGGAACAGGAGGAAAAAGATGAGTAATGCCCTTAAGGAAGCGATTTACAACAGGGGACTTGAAAAGAGAAGGCTGATCAGGAAGCCTAAGAAAGCTGAAATGGCTGAGAGATAGCCCTTTTGAGTGCCCAGAGCAGAGCCCTGGGCCAAAGACAGGAGGAACAAGAGAACCTCAGAAAGAGGGGGAGAAAGGGAATCCACAGCCTTTGCTGTGCACCATGCGACAAATTTGTTCCATCTGCAGGCGTATACCGTCTTAGTGGAGGGACGCCTGGCTGCCAAGATAACATCACAGACTTCGGGAGGAAGGTCGAAGGCTGTCAACTGTCGCAGCTCAATCTCCACACAAGGAGGTGGAGACTGGACAGGTTCGGGTGGAGGACCATCCCCTGCTGCTGCGACAGAAGATCCTCCCGAAGAGGCAGTCGGATCGGAGGATCGATAGCCATGTGTAACAGCTCGGGATGCCAGACTCTTCGTGCCCAAGAATGACTTGGGCCGGTCGCGCTTGATCTTCTTCAGCACTCTGGGCAGAAGTGGTATAGGCGGAAAGGCGTATAGAAGACCACAACTCCACTCACGACGAAAAGCGTCGCCTAGCGAGTGCCGCCTTGGAAATTCCAACGCGTAGAATTGCTGACATTGCGCGTTCTCTTCGGTGGCGAATAGATCTAACCAAGGCTCTCCCCACTGCTGAAAGAGACCTTGTGCCACCTCCGAGTGAAGACGCCATTCGTGATCCATCATGCACCTGCGGCTGAGTTCGTCCGCCCTGGCGTTCAGAGAACCTGCCAGTTTTGAACCACCAGGGATATGCCCTGATGTTCCAGCCATGTCCAGAGACAGAGAGCCTCTTTACACAGGGTCCATGACCCCACCCCGCCCTGTTTGTTGCAGTACCACATGGCGGTGGTGTTGTCCGTGAAAACCTGCACTACTCTTTCCGTGACAGAGGGAAGGAATGCCTTCATTGCAAGACGGATCGCCCGGAGTTCCAGAAGGTTGATGTGGAGCCCAGACTCCGCCGGAGACCAGAGGCCTCTGATCCCCGCCTCTCCCATGTGGCCGCCCCACCCCAGAAGTGATGCGTCCGTCACCACTGTGTACTCTGGTTGGGGAAGGGAGAGGGATCTGCCGTTGACCCAATCCTGGTTTGTTAGCCATCACTGCAATTGACGTGCAGTGCCCTCTGAGATCTGAGCGCAATCGGACAGATTCCCCTGATGCTGTGCCCACTGGAACTTCAGGTCCCACTGCAAAGCCCGCATATGCCACCTGGCATGATCTACTAGCAGGATGCAGTAGGCCATGAGGCCCAGCATCCTCAGGGTCATTCTGACCGAAACCTGGGATAGAGGCTGAAAGATCGGAATCATAGCCCGAATATCCCAGACTCGCTGCTCGGGAGGATAAACCCGAAACTGCGTCGTGTCCAGAACCGCTCCGATGAAAAGGAGATTCTGAGAGGGAGTCAGGTGTGACATCAGCACATTCATATTGAACCCCAGCGAGTGCAGGAGGTCCGCCGTAGTCTGGAGGTGGGAGACGACTGCCTGGGGCGAGTCCGCCTTCAACAGCCAGTCGTCGAGATAGGGGAAGACTGGAACCCCTGATCTGCGCAGATGAGCTGCGACCACTGCCATCATCTTCGTGAACACCCGAGGGGTGCTGGTAAGGCCAAAGGGGAGCACGGTAAACTGAAAGTGCTCGTGGCCCACCGTGAACCGCCGGTAACGCCGGTGAGCCGGCAGGACGGGGATGTGAAAGTAAGCGTCCTGCAAGTCCAACGCTACCATCCAGTCTCCAGGGTCGAGGGCAGACAGAACCTGAGCTAGCGTCAACATTTTGAACTTCTCCTTCTGGAGGAAGCGGTTAACGTTCCTGAGATCCAAGATAGGACGCAGGCCCTTGTCCTTCTTGGGCACCAGAAATTAGTGGGAATAGCAACCACGACCTACTTCTGGGGCAGGAACTCGCTCGATGGCTCCCTTGGCCAAGAGAGCCGTAACTTCCTGTTGGAGAAGGGCCAGATGATCCTCCGACATGCGATGGTACTGAGGTGGCATGGCCGGGGTAGTCGCGAAGGCGAGGGAGTAGCCCCTTCGGACTATCTGCAAAACCCACCTGTCCGACGTGATGGTGCGCTAGTGGGGAGGTGATGGCGAATCCTGCCACCCACTGGCGATTGGTGGCCCTGAAAGGTCGGACTAGGAGGGCTTGGAGGCTGCTGCAGAGGGGGCGGTGGTGGACTGGCCCACTCGCTGGCCCCCAGACCCACAGCGGTGGGTCCCACATCCCCGGCCGCGCAGGGGCTGAACAGCTTGGGCTGGCCTGTGGCTCTGGGTGGAACGTGGCGGGGCACCCCTTCCGTAGCCACGAAAGGGGCGAAAAGCAGACTGCGCAGGGCGGGTGGTGGAGAGGCCCAAGGACTTGGCCGTAGCCCGAGAGTCCTTGAAGCGCTCTAGTGCGCTGTCTGCTTTGTCGCCGAACAGGCGACGGCCATCAAAGGGCATGTCCATTAGGGTAGCTTGGACATCCCCGGAAAAACCAGTCGACCTCAGCCAGGCGTAGCGTCGAAGGGCTACCGACGTTGAAATCGTCCTGCCAAGCCAGTCGGCGGTGTCCAGTCCACATCGTATGGTAAACTTGGCTGCGTCTCTCCCCTCGGCGACTGCACGGGAGAGCACAGCCCGGGCCTCCTCCAGGCACTGGGGCAGCACCTGCGCTACCATATCCCACACAGAGTGGGTGTAACGGCCCAACAGACATGCAGTGTTTACCGACCGCAGTCCCAGCTGGAGGAAGAAAACATCTTCTTCCCAAGATAGTCCAGCTTTTTGGATTCCCTATCAGGTGGTGCGGTAGGGAATGCGCCTTTGGACGTTGAGGCTTGAACCACCAAGCTCTCAGGGGTGGGGTGTTGGGAGAGGAAAGTGGGGTCGCCCGGAGCCGGGCGGTGGCGTCGGGCAATCATCCTATCCACAGGAGCCCCTGTGTTGGGCCTGGACCAGGTGCCCAAAAGGATGTCAGTTAGGGCTTCATTAAACGGCAGCAGGGGCTCCGACGAGCTCGCTGCCGGTTGAAGCACCTCTGTCAGGAGGTTAGTCCTGACTGCCACCATAGGTAGCTCGAGGTTGAGAGCCTTGGCCGCCCTACGCAACACCACTGCGTAAGATGCTCCCTCCTCCGTAGCCATGGTAGGAGGAGACAACATGCCAAGGTCTGGGGAGGTATCCAGACCACTGGCTTCCCCAACTCCTCTCTCCAGTCCGGATCATACTCCAACTGGTCAGTTAAAGGGTCTCCAGACCCCTCCCAGTCTTCCTCACCCTCCTCTGGTTGCCAATCTGGCCTGAAAAAACCAAGGTAGAACAGGGGTACAAAAGTACCTGCCGGCGCCGGATCCGGCGTCCGTCGATGTCGGTCCGGCTCCATGTCCACGTCGGGGTGGAGGTCGGGGTCGACGCAGGCTGGGAATACAACCGGCGTCGGCTGCGGACGTGGTGCCAGAGGAATCGGCGCTGGTGGAGGTGTTATGAGGTCGACCGGCGCCGATCCGGATCCAGGCCTGGATCCAAGGGGACCCTCAGCTGCTGGCGTCGAAGGCCCAGGGCCCCCAGCCGAGTCCACGAGGCCCGAAGGCGCGCCAGCGGAGTCGGGCTGCCCAAAGATGGCATGCATCCCTTCGTAAAAGCTTCAAAGCTGGGCAGGGGTCGCTCCGGGTCCCGGAAAAGGAGGGAAACTCGGAGTCAACCCTTCGGGCTCCGCACGCGGAGCCGCGGGAGGGGCACCACCCGCATCCCTCGTTGCGTCGGCCGGGGAGAAGTCGAAGAGCGACGATGCTTCTTCGACTTCTTCTTGTGCTTCGACTTACCTGAGGAGTGCGAAGAATTCAAAGACGAGTGGTGGTGGTGGCTCCGCGGCCGGTCCCTCGACCTCCCGCACGACCGGGACCTTGAATGGCGCAGAGCGGACTGCCGGGCCTCGAGAAGCTTTCGGGACCGCTCCCGCAAAGACTTCGGATTCATGGTCCGGCAGTCGGAAAACGACTTGGAATCGTGGTCGCGTTCCAGACACCACAGGCACACGCAGTGCGTATCCGACATCCGTTTTCGGCAGGAACCGCAAGCCTTAAAACCGGGCATCCCTAACATGCACCAGGAGTCGAAGACTCACAAACGGTGTCGACAAAAGTCGCAAAAAGTCAGGCAAAAAGTGACTGGAGGTACCGCCTCTCCGGATCTGCGCTGGCTGGCGCGGAAAAAGAAAGAACTGACGTCAGCGCGCGAGGGCGGCGTCTAAGTAGCTGCCGCAACGTCATCACGGCGACCACAATGACGAACGCGGAGCCGCTCGATGCCACCTTTCGACGCGCAGGGGTACTGCTGACGAGAAAATTCTCCAGATCCAGTCTGCGCCTGGAGGCAATTCTAAAGGTAAGGAATCTATAACTAATTGTCTCTTTCAGATATGTATGCGTTTCCATAGTATTGAATGACCCTTTTAGAGTTCATACTTCCTGAATAGCCACATATCCCAATTTTGATCTTGCTTCAATCGCATAATATTTTCTTAATTTCAAAATAATGCATAATACTTTGTTTCTGCAAACACTTTTATTTCCGAATAGGTTCCTGTGCAGAGCATAATAAACTGCCATACAATACTGAGGCCATGCCTTCACTATTCATGGATCAGATATGGTCCTTGCTTCTCCTAGAGGAGTACTAGATTTTGAACCTGGTACTTAGTGAGTTGGGGCAGTCCTGAATAAAAGATAGTGCCTAGGATAGTGTAGTGTAATACCCACTGAATTGGGTCTTTCGTCAATAAATATAGTCCTTAGGATAGT